>LPNX010455497.1:57874-183782 GCA_001517045.1 Pseudotsuga menziesii | reverse complement strand
AAATCTTAAAAAGTAATGAAAAATATCACATCATAAAAACCCAAAAATATAATTAAAAAACACTTATAAAATAGATGAAAACACAATAAAAAACAAATAACAACAATCAAATTGAAAGTAAACATACACCCATTTTTGCTAGAATTCCATAAAACCCCTACATATTAAGAAGACCCTACCTTATTAAAAAAAAGAGGGCCCACTAAGTTCGAAACTCATGGATAAATAACAATGACAACATTACAAAAGACCGAAATTAAAAAAAAAAAAACATGAAAACCAATAAGCACCAAACCTCTTCTCTACTATGTGGAGTAATGACAAACCTGTACTCTACTATGTGAAGTAGAGACAAAGTGGATGAAATCCGATGTCCATTTGATACCTAAACCTTCTAATCTCCATTGGTTAAACTATATTCTCTTGGATCATCTAAGTATAAAGTCTTAAATTTTCATTATATATATATATATATATGATAACAATCAATTTTGTTGTCAAAATAAAGGTAAATTTGCTCTACATATTAAAATAAAACAATTACTTAAGTGTTGTTGGTGCAATTCAGTAACATCGTTCCCCCACTAATTCGAAAAATATCAACTTGCCACCATTTCTTAAAAACAGAAGTTTGCTTCATGGCTGTGTAGAATTTTAGACTAATCAACAAATTCTGAGATACCATTGTACCTATAATTACATCACATTAACATTGCTTTATATGTGTTATTGAACTGGCAATCACTACTTCACAACAATATTACTAATATGGATATGGCCATTGGCCATTACAACAACTTGCCACGAAAGTTACTAGTATGGATATGACGCCGCTGCACAACTAACTTGTAATTTGTCATGAAAGGCGTCGAATTTTAGGGATCTGCACGGGATAATCAAAGATGCAGTCAGACCACCCGTTGTCACGAGGGGGTGCAATGTCTTTGTTGACGATCCACGCTGCACTGTTGCCTTTGAAGCCACTGCCGAGAAAAATCTGCCAGATCTTCTGCCCTTTTTTCATACGACCTTTGGACTCCAAATACTGGAATTGATACCATGTGGACGAAGAAGAAGTATTTCCAAATCTGTACAGAGTCATTTTCGATGGTTCTATGGTCTCAGGAGGCAGATTCAGTCCTTTCTCCACTGCACGAATCACTGCTTTGCCACCGGAATGGATGCACATATGATTAAACGCTTGCTTAAAATCGGGCACATATTCTTTCGCGTTACCCTTCATGAAGATCTTTCTGACCAAGAACTTGCTGGCAAGATAAAGAATCTGTTCATAGTAGGGAAGAACCAGAGGACCCAATTGTCGCATGTTTGCCTTGACCTTGAGAGCCTCCGCAGCAATTTCCATAATGTGTTTGCTGAGATTCACCCCGACTGTTCCAGTCGGATCCTCTTCTTGAAAAGCAACATGATAGGCCATGTTTCTCACGCCTGCTCTGTGCATTCTAATGACATGAAGCAATCTATATTTAGCATGATGGCGATCGCTTCTTTTGTTCGACAGAAGCACAGCCCCGCAGCCCATTCTGAACAAAATATTGGAAACCAACATCGGTTCATAATTTCCGAAATACCAATTTTCTATAATATTCTCTGTGCTTAGAACAATTGCATAAGTGCCTCTGTTGGCAGCACGAAGGCAACCCGCCACCAGATCTAGCGAAATTAGGTTAGCGCTGCATCCCATTCCGCCGACATTATAAGTCTTGGTATCACTACGAAACCCAAATTTATTAACAATCATTCGACGAAAGCAATGGAATAGGGTTAAAAACACTGCAATTCACAACAAGAATACCAATTTGATTAACATCAATGCCAGTTTTGTCCAGCAGATCTTGAACACAGCCAAACATGACGATCTCTGCTTCTTGATGAGAAGTCTCATCTGTCAACCTCGGCGGCAAGTAATGCAGAGCCAGAGGAATAGCAACCAATTCGCTCACAGTAGCTCTTTCAAGAATCCTTTTCTGAAACTCCACACTTTTTGCTGTGAATTTCTGTGAAATCGCAGCATGTTCTATGAAATGATCGCACGAAACTCTTCATTCCTGAGGCGCTTTGTAACAGAACAGATCCAGCATGTAGATTTGCTTTGACAGACGAAAATAGTAAATAAAAAGGGTCCCTAAACCACAAGTTAACCAGAGAAGCCATACGATCGTGGCCATATGATCACTAGTTCTACAAAAATAGAGCTGGTCGATGACAAATACAAGTGCACCAGCTGCCAGCATGGGTAACCAGAACACTGATGCCCTAGATAGCAGATCAAAGTATCCCAACTTTATGTAATTAAAGTTGATATTCTCTGCCAAATCAAATGGCTTATCAGTGCAATCTACATGCTCGGGTTCCATATCGATCTCCGACTTTCCCGTTACTGCAATAATTAAATTCTTCTTCGTATCTCGATTGAACCTCTCTTCAAGCTATCACACAGATAGTGAAAAATGGTCGCGCATCTCACTTCTTAAATACAGTCTCCAGCATCCAGTTTCTGTAACATTGCCAACTTGCGTCCATTTGTATTCCACCATGGTGTAAGCTGAGCGTTCAAATTCAGTCTTTGAATTATAAATAACATAATAATAAAATAAAATAAATGCTAATGTCATCATTGCCATGTGTCAAGTGAAAACCAAATACCAAACTCCAAGAATGACATCACTTCTAATGGCCAATCAGAATTTTACAAAATAGCAAATTCAAATATTTTTATTAAAATTTAAAATATTTTTTTCAAGCTGTAAAGTTTAACTTTGGAAAACTAATTTTGATTTTTTGGTGGCAGCAAACTAATAGAAGGTCAAAGGTAGTTGACTAGCAATTGATTACTATATACCTGAGGCAGGTATAATAAGAAGTGTGCCCTATAAGATTGGAAATATATTTTGAGATATTCTGTGGTATTGTAAGTCAGAGAGCATGCAGTGTTCACAATCATACTTAAGGGAGCACCATCCTTGTGTATTTTTGTTATCCCATAAATGTGAGGCACGATGCAATCATGAGGTATAATCTTTTTATTTCATCATCAAGAGATGAAGAATATATTTAACTCCTTACCTCTCTCATAATTTTGGCTATATGATTCTTATCAATATTTTTATAGCCACCACTTTGCATGAGGTGTTTAATAATTTTTATATTGTAGTCATTAATATTTAGGATGGACGTAACATTTCCTTTTTAATATTTAGCATTGTTAGATCCTTCTTATTTTTTAGATTTTTCAAAACTAGTGTTTCTTCATTGTTGATGTTGCTCCTCGAAGGTCTAGCCTTTGTCACTTGTTTTACTTTTTTGGACTTGTTATTAGGGAGGTTACAAATGAGTATTTAATGTAGAAAATTAGATCTTCAATGAGAATCCTTTTCAGTTCCATGAAAAAATTTATGATCTTTTTGTAAATGCTAATTGAAGTGTCATCCCAATATTAATATGATGGATTAACAACTCGTTAAAATGATCTCATTTGATCAACATGTTCGCACGCACTACTTGGACTTTATTATTTTTCCAACTTAACAAAACCTTTTTGATGTTTATTAATGGCATTCTGAAGTTGTATCTTTTTGGTGGTGGTTGTCATCTCCAATGATGAAATTTCATTAGAATCCGAAACTATTGGATTAAAAACATGATCCAAGTATTCATTGTTGTTGGTTCAAATTTAGGGCTGAAAGGGGAGGATATTTATGTTTTGGACTATACTTTCATACATGTCTATGAAATTTTCATAGAAAATTGGTGGTAATAATTATTGGGTTGATTATAAGAGGAAACATGGCATACACCTAAGAATTCCCATATTCTTAGTAGTGAAATTCCTTGGCTAACTTATGCCATATAATTGGAAAGGAATTGGGAGAGCCTATAGGATTGCTTGCAGAGAAGGCGATTCCATTTCTAGTGTTGTGTGGATTAAGGGGGAAGAGTACTAGTTGATTGAGGTAGCTATAGAAGAGCTTTTGGCAATATATATATTTATGGGTTGTGGGCAATTAGGAACTTAACTCTTCTAGAGTGATAACGTTAGCTTGGGGGCGGTCTCTATCATAGAGAGACTAAGTGTCTTAGAGAGTGTAAGGTGGATGGAACACACTTCATTTGTAGCTGGTTGAAGTATTATTTCCCATAAATATGAGTGTTATAAATGTGTTATGGCATTCATTATTTATATTTTTTTCTTGCATTTATCTATTTTATGGCTTGGTCAAATTTGTGTATGTGAATTGTTAGCCTTAGACATTTAGAAGTTAGTTAAGACCAAGTTGATTTAATTTTCTTTTAGGTAAAGCATTTTTATTTAATATGGATTAGTATACATTTGTAATTATGTAATCCAACTACCATGATATTCTCTAAACATAAAGTAACATAATGGTTCAGATTCACCTTGATCTTAATGTATATTGACCCATTACTTAGCACCCAACTTGTCTATGATATCTATTTAAATAACATGGAGGGTCATTTTATTGATTATTTATTTCGAGAAAAACATATGTTAATTATTTTGCCTTTTGCATCAATACATTTCCTCAAGTTGCTACTTGGTTGGGGCTATGGACGGTTTCCCTCTCTAAAGTTTTTAACCACGTAAATTCATTGATGTGTTTGTCTATGATTTGATGAGTAAGTTTATTAATGCAGTAAACCTATATGGAAATACTTTGTTTTGCAAGAACATGGCATCATAATGCTTATGAAGACCCACCCCCTTTGTTGATCAAGATCTTAAATCTATGTAGTTTCATGTATTAAAGGATTTCCTTTATTCTTCTATTTATGCATATTTCTAAGGTGAGATAGGGCGTTCCATTGCATTCATGGAATTTAGTTTAGTTGAAAATGTTTTTTTATTCATAAAAATGTTTCTATTGTCCCAAGATATGGCCACTTTACTAGATTCGAAGGTATACTATTTACATTTATGGATATGTTTTTAAATCTTTCACATATTATTTCATATTTTACCTTGGTTTTCTATTTTATTCTTGGATTGTAACCTTTTGATTATGTATATACTCTTTGTTTCATACATTGTGTGGACTTGGAAAATTAGAAACAAAGAGGAAAGAGTCTTCTTAGCTATGCATGCTCTTTTCCATTTTCCTTGTGTGAACTTGGTAGATTAGAACAATGAGAAAACTTGCATTTTCCAGGTAAGATAGCAGTGGTCTAACCATAAATATGAGAAGTTTGGTTTCAAAATTTTGTTTCTTCTTGGTCAGTGTCTATGTAAAAGTGTCTTACAAGAAAAATTAAATGTTTTATTTGGTAGGCATTCTCTCTAACAACAACAAAAACAACACCAACAACACCATTACCCTTCTTAATATTACTATATCTTTTCTTTAAGTCACACGATTGAAAGTCACTTTATTAAGTAAAAGGTATTAGGTTCAAATAAAGGGGAGGAATTATTTTTTGAATTGAGCACCCGCCACCACATGGTTCAATCTATGCCTTCCATTTGAACTCTTGGTTTCAGCTTATGAATCTCTAAAAAAATCAATAACTTTGACATTCGTAGTCGGTTTCTAGCATCATTTTATTATTTTTTTCAAGCTATTCATTTTTTTGAGATATTTGCATATAGAACATTAGTTTCTACTTTGTGTCATATTACTTGCACATTTTAATATGGTTGGTCTAGGTGATCTTATGTTTATGAACACTGACTACTCTTCATGGAGAGGTTGTATCGAGGATATCTTATAAATTAATTGATTTTACTTAATTACTTGAGAAGAATAATCTACCTACATTGATTCCTTAAAGAAATTAAAATTGAATAATAAAAAGTACAAAGCACATGAACTAATTGATATTTCCCTCTCTAATGAATTACAATTATACCTCCAAGGAATTGACTAACTAGATGCAACTTGGAAAAATATAGAAATTGTATTTGGTCACCACAACAAGATTCAAGGTCACTAACTTGAAAATCATTTGGTTTCTTTAAATCGAAGTGATTTCTCTTGCAATGAAGACTATATATCTAAATTATAAACCATTAGGACTCTTATTTAAAAATGCCAATCAAATTATTTTAACATTAAATAGAAAAAATAATTTATTTTAAGATTAAATGTTGTCAGTATTTTATAGCCCTGATGGGAGAAAGAATTCTAAGGCTAAGGATATAAGCTAATAGTTGAATAATCACATTGATGAACAACAAATATTTATGCATAAAATTGTGAAGAAGAATAAACTGAACACACATGAATTGAAACTCAATTATATAAACCTCATTCTTCAGTTAATGAATTGAATGTGTACATAAATGATACATACCCAAAGGAGCAATTCAAATTGATCAAATCTGGAAAGCTTAAATTAAGGAAAAAATCCCCCATATAGAAAGGAATCAATCAAAATCCTAGTGGTTGGTCATGAATTGACTAAGAAGGATTATATTCCTAATGAGTGATCATAAATCAAGGTAAGGATGGATTATCAGAAGAAAAATAAGGAAGTGGTTAAGATAACATCTCAAATACTATCCAATATCAACCAAAAACCCTTAGTACATTCTAAAAGCATCATAAAGCGATCTTATCCCCAAAAAAATTAATTCAAAAGATAAATAAAGAAAAATTGTGCCTTGTCCAATAAATGAGAGTAAAAACTAGGTTAAAGGATTGTAAGAGGGTGCACTATTGTCAGATAATATACCCAAGCGGAATCAGGCAATATCTCCCTAGTCCGAGTGGATCTAAAAAAAATCAAGTATAGAATACAATCTACTTTCCTAGAACAATATAGATGCAAGTCAACAGATAGATCACTTACTTGAGGTCTGCAAATACTTTTATTTTTGTTGGTCCAAGCTCTAGAGCCTTAATATTTTGAGCTGCCAAACCCTATAAAGCAGGTGGAAACAGACAAACAGAACAAGCATATCTAGATATGATCTAAGCTAATAGTTAAGGAAGAAATATCTAAACATCGTCAACACAACAACATTTATGGAAATATTTTATATGACTGTAATCAAGGGAGATACATAGAATTACAAAGAGTAGGAATGTAACAACCTAATCCTTAACGTCGAAACCTTTTATCCAACAATCCAATCCAAGCCTCCAAAGAGTGATATAATTACTCCCAAAGGATGATATTTTTCCTCCCAAAGGATGATAGGGATCACCTAGGAAATCCACCAACATAAAAGTACTGTAGTCCCTCCTCCCTTCACAATGGAGAGATGGTTCAAATTTATAAGGATAAAGGGATAGAGTAGGTTGAGGATTAGGAGGAGGGGATTAAGGGATCCTCCTATTAGGATAGGGAACCAAATGCCACCTCACCTAGAAGTTAGGGATGATCCTCCAACTAATCCACCATCGAGAAGGGTCCTAAAGCTTCGAATTTTGACCTCTAAACATCACTAGCGCACCTTGAAGTAAGAGACAAAGTGTCAGAGAGGGGCTAGTGCACCTTGCATGAGGGGAAAGGGTGATAGTGGCGCTCCTCACATGAAGGGAAAGAGTGTCAGCAAGGGGCTGATGCACCTTTCCCTAGGAGAAAGAGCACCATCCCTCCTAGTGGAGGAAAAAAAGATAAGGGGAAACTTCAAAATCAATGCACTTTAGCTAGGGGAACTTTAGGGATTAGGCACAAGGTTGACACATGGATCATGATGAAGATATTTAGGTGCAACAAAATGCCCCCCAAATAATGAATCTAGAGAAATGTGATAGGTGAAAATCTTTGTAGAGTAAAAAATCAAGGCAAGGATGTTGAATGGAAGGTGCTGTAGTACTACTGACTCAAGTCTCACATGAATCATAACATGACTGTCGACCAATACAATGTAGAACCATGATAGTAGAGACTGACAGAACATAATCATGGCTACTATACACAAGCATAGATCCATGATGAGATGATAACATAGACACGACCAATAGAAAGTGGATCTATGTAATATGAGTCAAACAAACTCCATCGCAACCTGGGAAATATATTAGACAATCTAGGGTATTCAAGCCGAACGCACAACGATGCGAATATAACCATGTGATTACAATGTATTGGAGTCAAACATGGCAAAAACCACTTGATTACTAAGAACTAATGTATACCTTTAAAAAGTGTGAGGGAGATCACCATTGATGTCAATGATTCCCAAGGTAGCTCAGTACATACCATCAAATGTGAATAAAGGATTTGGAGTCAAACACTCGACGAGATCTTTCAATCAAGAGTCAATGATGTAAAATCATATTGAAAGTGAGGTAACCTACCACCATTGAGGCATGCAGGCCCAAGGTACTTGTCTTGGTTTCTAAGTCTAATCTCTAGATGAGGTGTTGAAGTCAACATGAATAGACTTCTCAAAGGAGGGCCATGATGATTCCCTCATCATCGACATGAAACACGATCATAGATGTTTTAGAGTAAACCAGACATCATAGTGATATATAAGACTGACTCAGATATGACCAACATGATAGAAGGTAAATTGACTACAGATAATGGATAGATGACCAAATCTCTCTTGAACATGGGCATGGCATGACTTGATAGTATTGAATTGACGAGAATGATACCAATCCCCTAATGCAAATGATGGCAGGAGAATTCTTAAACAACTCAAACTAGTAAGAAGACTCTAGGAATTAGCAGGTCTAGAAGAAAAAAAAATTACCCTGGTACTGAATGCATATGCAAATGAGTGCCATGTTCAAGAGTAATTATGTACTTATGTAACTACAACATAAAAAAAAATATTTCCTTAATTTCCCCATCATGAAGGATGAGTACCTCTTTTCGTTTTAACAAGTTCAAAGAGGGTAATAAATACTTGTTGGAGCTCATCAAGTGATGAGTCCATTCTCACATATTTTATGAACTGGAGAAAGGAGGCGTTCATTCCCAGAAAGGGTCCTTCATCGTTTAATTTTATGATTCCAATGAGAGTAAAATCATCCATCGTTTCATATTTAGAGAGTCTGAAATGACTAAGAAGACTCCAAAATGGATTTTTTCATAAATTTAGTCCCCGAGGCCCAAAAAAGTATAAATCAAATCCTAGGAGAACTCTTCCAATCATGATTTCCTTGAGTGTTTCTTTTTTTGTTAATAGTGCCCCCTAGTCCGAAAAAAGGGGTAAAATATCACCAAGAAGACGCCCCTTCAGGTCCTTTTATGAGCATGAAGAAGACAATTTCTATGGATGATATTTTAACATTTTAAGAGTCCAAAAAGAGATTAAATATGACTCTATTAGGGTTTCTTTTTCGTAAAAAGGTTTAACGAGTCCAAAAAAGAGGTAAAGTTTGACTCAGAAACTCAGTGCTAGGTTTAACGAGCATGACCAAAGTTTCAAAATAACACTCTGAAGCTTTTTTATGTTTGAATCCAGAGCACAAAAAAAAAAATATGCTTAAACCACTTTTAATATTTTAACCCGAGAACTAAAAATGAAAAGTAAGCTCAACACCATCTTACTATTTTTGACGAGATCGAAGATCAACTGAAGGAATGCTTAGGGTGTTTGCTTCATTTTTTAATGAGCTTGACATATAATAATAACTATGCTCTAAAATTCATTTCATGGTTTAGAGATCTTGAAACTAAAAGAAAGTATGCTCAAAATGAATCCCATTGACAGGTGTTTTCCAAACATTATGTCTAGTGGTTGGTACTTTCCCCCAGTAAAAATGCCAAGTAGCTTAAATCCAACATAATGTACAAGGGGCGGATACATGCCCCCGAAGCTTCATTTCGTCTACTTACTCTTTTCTAACTAAATTTTGGGTTATCTCTACGAGAAGGTTCATTGGAAACAAAGAAAGAAAGAGGATCCAATGCTACAAGCAGATGAAATGAAGGTTGAAAATATTAAGTCTCAACATAATGGAAGAATCCATTTCATTTTTTGATGAGATTGACATGAAAAGGGGACTTTTCTCAAACCGACTTGTTTCATATTTACACAAGCTAGAAAATAACTATGCTTGTGGGGACCTGTTTCATTTTTACACAAGATTGAAACATAAAATAACTATGCTTGAGGACATCCATTTCATCTTTTAATGAGCTTGACATAAAAAGGGAATTATGCTCATAGGAATCTATTTCATTTTTTAATGAGCTTGACACAGAAAGGGAACTATGCTCGCCAACATCTATTTCATTTTTTAACGAGCTTGACATAGAAAGGAAAATATGCTCATGGTGTCCATTTCATTTTTTAAGGAGCTTGACAAAGAATGGGAAATATGCTCACCACGCCCATTTCATTTTTTAATGATCTTGAAACTGAATGGGAACTATGCTCACTAGCATCTATTTTGATTTTCAATTATCTTGACATAGAAAGGGAACTTTGTTTATCGGCATTTGTTTTATTTCTTGATGATATTGACACAGAAAGGGAACTATGCTTGCCAGCAATTCTTAGCCAACATGATGTCCAGAGGTTGGCAGTTTACCCCCTTACAGGATGCATGCCCCCAATGCTTCCTCTTGATAGGAAGAAGCTATTGGTTTTCAAACGAGTGAACTTCATCATGCATTCTGAAGTCGAGAGACACGACAGGAGAAGGGGAAGGAAACACAAGAGCATGTGGGACATTTAGAGAAGTCTGATGACTAGGTGTCATATGATGATCAGGTTTAACAAAGGAAAGTTGATCAATGGTCACAATATTCCCATCATGGGTAAAATACATCACTCAAAAAAGTGTGGACACCACAACTTTCATGGCGTAAACATAATCTATCCCAAGGAGAAGATTAAAATCTAAGGGACCTTGGACTACCATGAAATCAATAAAGACAAGTTTTCCTTCCAAAGTAATAGGAAAATGAGGAAGGATCCCTAAAGCTGCACTAGGTATTCAATTAAAATCCAGTATCTAATTAGTGGCAAGCACAAGCTAAGGATAAACTATGGATTTACAAGCAATTGAGGATTGAATGCTAACACAAGTCCCTTCATCGACATTAGTGTGGAGTATAATATTAGAAATAACTCTCATAGATATCTAGAAAGGAACACTTGAATGGAGATGAGATTCTATTATATTACTCTAGTCAAAGGAAACAACCTTAGTGCTTGGAGAGGATTCTGTCTAAATAGAAAGGATTTCCCCTTGCGTAGGACAATCAAAACTAACTACGAAAAATTCAGCGGGATTGGTTTCACTCTCAAATGGAAGAGAGGGACAAGATGAATACTGTGTCGAAAGGACTACTTTAGTCTCAACACTCTCTGATGAAAGAGTGGGATGGAGTGGAGATGACATCGAATCAACCACTTTAACTTCACTCTCCAACGGGAGAGTGGGATTGACCGAGTTTGGAACTGGATCGACCGCTTTGAATTCACTCTTCAAAGGAAGAGTGGGATCGATTAAGATTGGACTTGGAACGACCACTTTATTAACCAATGGGAGGTCAAGGAACAAGTTACGACAACCAGTTGGAAGTCGTTGCTGAGGAATAGTAATATCTTCCAACAACTTTGAAGCTTCATCCATACGAGGACAAATGTACTTACATAACAAGCAAGCATACCTGAATTTTCCTTTTTGACTTCAAACCATAGAGACACTAGTTGATGGGGTATCATCGACATGATGACCAGAGACTGATGACATGGTTTTTTAAGACCACACTTCTAACACATGGGAAAGACTGGGACAATCCTTGAGATTGTGATAACCCTTGGAAAGTCTGGAAGGGAGCTTAGGTTTACGCAAGCCAGAAATAGGTACATCAATACTCCCAGCATGATGATCAGTGGCTGGTGGTGGCCTTCCAACATGACGATCATAGGTTGGAGCTGTAACCTTCTTCTTAGTTTTCTTCTTCTTATCCTTCCTTTTCATCTTCTTCTTACCCACCCATTTACTAACATCAAAGTTTTCAACAAGTGAAGAGGAATAAATGGAATTCAATTCAACATTTGATGAAGAAGGAGAAGTATTAACATGAGGTTGATGCTCATGTAGTGAAGGACTAGGATCTGACAGAAAAGGTACATTTTGTATATAGGATTGGAGAATAACCATATAGGTAATCCTTTAGTCAATCTAGGAAGGCTCAAAGTGGCCATAAAAGGAGGACTAACAACACCACAAGGGGAAGAAAAAAAAGACATACCCTAAAAAGGGGTCTCTTGGTTGGTAGTCCCAAGAGAGTTTCCCATATCTAAACTCCCTAACAATTCCTAAATTACCACACAAATTAGACACTACTCAAGTCTAAAATCCACAAGAAAACTATGTGAATAAGAGTGAATGAACAGTCAAGATCCTCACAGGATTATCAAGGCGCCACAACTCGCTATAGACAAGAGGGTCCAATAGTAAAACGTGACAAGGAGGATTGGGACCGTACCCTTTCCTAAATACCTGAGTACTTGGATGACACATGTGTAATAATCTCCAGGAGTGTTGTTATCGATGTATTGCGATGCTAATCTGACCAAAAGGTTAACTCAGTTGGTCACATGAATCCTAAGAAGGTCTCATGATATACGTTAGGTACGAGGGAGATAAAATACGTAGTGGTGCTATATAATGCACAACCATATGATAGGATCCTTCTGATATACTACCGAGTACATGAAGTACTTTTCTATATACCTGAAGGTATGTGAAAATCTGTTTAATATACCGTTTGGTATGTGGAAAAAATACAAGTCATTGGGATGCAGTGTAGGAAATAAATGACATCTGCCATGCTTAATAAAGATGGAACACGTCACTAACTTACACACAGTTACTAAATGATTTAAAACCTAACCTAGCATTAATTTTATCTTATGTGCTTAAGTGGATGCATGAAGTATAGACAGGAAATGTAAAAAGAATGCAAATCCTAGCTATATGACGATGAACATTTCTCTTTCCCTTTTCAATGAAAAATACTTTTAACATAAGGAGAGATTTATTATTTCAAACCAAAAAGTGAACCTAAGTAGAAATGAAAAGAAGAATTCCTTCCTAGAGTGCACTAACGCTAAGCATTCTGCAATAATAAGCCAAAAAATGTAATGAAATCAAAGATGCGACAAATATTAACGATGCACAAAAAGACAAAATAATGAAACGCTTCGATTTTCAAATATATGTATCAAAATGGAACTTTGATAAAGAAACACTTTTTAGATGTATGAAATGAAAACAAGAGAATGTCTATAGCACCCTCATCATTCATAATTCCAAAAAGAAAGATGGAAAGCATCCAAACAACTCAAAGACACTAAAAAAAGGTTCAAATTCTACCAATTGCAATCAAAACTCAATGATTGAGTGTAGGAAGGGTTTGGAGATCAGATCTAACAATCTGAATAGACTTGGAGATATTTGTTAATGTGATTAGGGGTGGCAAGAAAGAACCAACATGTGGAGGATTGGAATTGCCTACCATAACCAAGTCACTCACTTGACTAGTAATGCATCCCAAAATCAACAAAAACGATTCCAAACATAGAGAATGATAGGCCTAGGGGGTGTATGACTATCATATGCTACTTACAATCCACAAGCCATCAAACCAAAACCCAAAAAATTAAGGAAATAAGAGCTAATATTTGAGTTTTGAAGGGCTGGCACACCCTACTACACTGCACAAGAGTGCTAGAGAGGGGTTGGCACACTTACTACACTAGGAAAGAGTGCCACTTACACACTTACCTTTAATGGAAAGGCCTCCAACAAGACAATGGTGCTCTGTATGCACTACTCGGGTGTGCTAGAAGGAAATATAGGACATATCTACTAAGGGAGAAGGGCTATAGGTCTAGTACTAAACCCAAAAAGAGTCAAGAAGGTACAAGAAACTTTCCAAAGACAAAATCCAAAGGAGAGAGGGTCTCTAGAGGCTAGGAAATGGATTGATAAAGATACATGAAATCAATTACAAAATAAATCAGATCTATTTTGGTCCCCAGAATGGTCACCAAATTTTTTGTCGGATAATCTACCCAAGCAGACTCAAGCCAGATCTTTCTAGTACAAGTGGATCTAGAACAAATAAATTATAGAATATAATCTACTTTTCTAGATAAATAGACATGAAAGTCAACAGATATATCACTTACATGAGGTCTGCAAATCCTCTTCTCTTTGTTCATCCAAGCTCTAGAGTATTTAGATCTTGAGCTGCCAAACACTGTAAAGAAAGTGGAAACAAGAAAACAAAACAAGCATATCTAGATATGAATTGATCTAAGATAAGAGTTAAGGAATAAATATGTAAACATCATAAACACAACAACATTCATGGAAAGAGTTTATAAATTGTAATCAAAGGATCTACATAGAATTACAAAGAGTACGAATGTCACAACCTAAGCCTTAACATTGCAAAGGATGATAGGGATCACCTAGGAAATCCACTAGCATAAAAGTATTGTAGTCCTTCCTCCCTTCACAATGGAGAGAGGGTTCAAATTTATAAGGCTAAAGGGATAGAGTAGGTTGAGGATTAAGAGGATGGGTCTAAGGTATCCTCTCATTAGGTTAGGGAATCGAATGCCACTTCACCTAGAATCTAGGGATGATCCTCCACCTCATCCACCTTCTAGAAGGTTCTCGAAGCTTATAATTTTGACCTATAAACATCACTGGAGCACCTTGTCATAGGAGATAGATCGCTATAGAGGGGATGACACACCTTGCATGAGGGGAAATGGTGCCAGTGGAACTCCTAAAAACCTCATAAAAAAAAACCCTAAAGATAGACAATAAAGGATAAAAAACCAAGAAATGATACACCAAACTAAATGCTAAAGTTTGGAGGAATATTCTGCTCAACTGGATCAGGAGCATAAACAACTACAGGATGGAGACTAGAACCATGTAGAGAAACTGAGCTCCACTGATGAGAGAGAATGTTAAGGTTCTCTTCAAACTTAAATTTGGGCCAACTAGGGTGCCATTTCCAAAAGAGGATTTATATTCTTGAGTTTTTAAACCAAAAGTGATGAGATCAGTCCCATGTAGAACTAGGTGATATTCAAGCACTAAAATCAAATCAAATGAGTTGTAATCATCTCCAAGAAGGTGATACTAGTGTCCAAGTGAATGAAATAGGTCTCCAATGTCATTAACACATGGAGGAAATGAGTTTTTCATCATGTAGAAGTCTATAGGGAGAAAAAAACTAAGAGAAAAAACAACTTCAAATTGAGTCATAGTATCCCAAACACCAATTAACACACCAAAAATTGAACCAATAACCTTATGGGTAGAAGAAAATGCATCTTCAAGAGAAGTCTTAGAGTGTAGTTGATATTCCACAACAATAATTTAATCCTCACAATCTAAACAATTATAGGAAAGAACTAGAGTGAGATTAAGATTAATGAGTTCATATTCAACAACTATAGTTCCATTAATTGAATCTTATTCAACTTGAACAACTTCATAAGAGATTCTTTAGGCCAAGATGATAGGAGGGAGAACACTTGAGGAGGTGTCACTAGGATCATTCTCCAAACTTCTTTCATCTTCCCCATCATTTTTCATTCCAAATTCTCTTTCCAAACTTGTGCAGGGATCACTTGGAGTATCAACAATATTAATGAGGTAGCACATACTAGGATATATATGGCTAGAAAAATTGCTCCAAATAATCTATCACACACATTTAGCCAAACGTCATTCTATTCGCAGCCAAACGTCATTTTATTCGTTAGATTATGGCATTTCCATTGCTTCAATAGACATATCAAATATTTCATGTCTCTCGAGATATGCAACCATATTTGATTTCCACTCTGAATAGCATGAGAATGGAAAGACGAGAGTAACTGATTTCGATTCCATAGAATTTATACCTACGAAACAAACACTCTCAAGATATGAATGGAGGAATAATTGGATCTACTGAGGTCCCTAAGCACTGCTTCTATGTCAAAATTCAGATACCAGATAGAAGTGCTATCATACCATGTCAAAATTGTATATCCTTGATGGCAGCAAGAATTCTAGTGCTAAGGATATAAGATAACAATTGAACCCTCACAGTGATGAACAACAAATATTATGAAAAAAATTATGAAGAAGAATAAAACTAAACACACATGAAATGAATCTCAATTATGTAAACCTCATCCTTCAATTAATGAATTGAATGTGTACAAAAAATAATACATCTCCAAAGGACCAAATTGAATTTATCACATTGGGAAAGCTTAGATTAGGTAAAAATCCCCCTTATAGCAACTAATCAATCCAAATCCTAGTAGTTGGTCATTAATTGGCTAAGAAGGCTTAGATTCCTAATGAGTGACCATAATCAAGGTTGTTAGAATTTTAACATTAAGCTAGCATTATATTAGGATCTTTAACTAAGAGAATTACAAGCATAGCAATCAAACACAAGAGACAATGAACATAGTGTTTTTCCTCGGGGAAGGCATAAATGGAAAAAACCTTTCAACTTCCTCAGAGATAGAATCAACACCAAAAGTTAAACCCAAAACAGTAAGATGATCTCCCGATAGTAGTAACCTTCTTTCTTCCTAGCCCCAGTGTCTTCTTATTCCTTCGCTATGCGCTACAACTAAGTCTGAGTGTGTGTGTGATAAATAGAGAGGATAGCTCTCTATTTATACTAATTCCTGACTTGACTAAACCCTACTAGGGATGAATTCACTAGGTGATTCTAACAACCCTATTGCCCCAGAACTGCGGGAAATTTAACCCTTGAAAAATAGGAGGGTTACCCACATTGACTTGACATGAATTGATTAAATTATAGAAAATCCCGATCGAAACATCGAGGCATGACATGAATCAATTACATTACAGACACATCCCGGAATAAACATCAGGGTACAATACATAGGAAATACAAGTGAATAAATTCCGAAGTTACAATTACATCAACACTCCCTCTTAACTAGGAAGGTATTCTCTCGACACAATTTATTAGAACATGTATTCTTCTCTGTATCATCTGGATCATCATCGAGTCCTTGTCATCTTCACTTTCAATTCATCTCTATCTTCAAGTCATCTTCATCTTCAAGTCATATTCATCTGGATCTGGATCATCATCATTGGATCATCATCATTGGATCATCACGGGTGCTATCTCATGATTCTTCTCGTCACAGGAAGTTCTATAGATCCAACCCTTTTTCATGCTGGTTGTAGTCCTATCTTCCATGTAGGTCTTCTTCTAGCACTTATATCTGACCCTAGGTCATAACAGCCCATCCAGCACTTATATCTGATCATGTAGGAACCAATCCTATAATCATATCGGAAAGGCACGCCCAGCACTCACATATGACCATGTGGGAACACATCCCACAACCCTGTCAGAAAGGCCCAGTACTCACATTTGACCATGCCAGGAACCAATCCAACATACATGTCAAAAAGGTTCTGCACTTACATTTGACCATGAGAGGAACCAATCCAACATACATGTCGAAAGGGCTCTACACTTACATTCGACCATGCGAGGGACCAATCCAACATACATGTTGAAAGGGATTTACACTTACATCTTCCCATGCAAGGAACCAACCCAGCATACATGTCAGAAGGGCTCTCAGCCCCAGGCTGAGGATTCCTGGTAACTGACCAGGTGCCTCCATTCAGAGAGTGGCATTTAGCACTTATATCTGATCATGTAGGAACCAATCCTAGAGTCACATCAGAATGGCTCGGCACTCATATCTGACATGGAAGGAACCAATCCTCTCACCATGACAGAATGGCTCAGCCCTTACATCTGACCATGGAAGGAACCAATCCTCTCACCATGTCAGAATGGCTCACAGACTCATCACTTCCCTTTGGAGGGGACCTTGATCTGAAGAACACCAAGATTCTCCTTGAAGTACTGAAACTTCACCCTAGCCAATGGCTTTGTCAACACATCAACTATCTATTCATCCGTCGCAACATATTGGAGCTTCATTTCTCCCCTATGCACCATATCCCTAATATAGTGATACTTGATCTCAATATGCTTCGACTTGTCATGGAACACTGGGTTCTCCGACAAATTCATGCAAATCTGGTTGTCACAATGTATACAAGTAGCATCCATCTGGATATCAAATAAATTAGATAGTAGCTTCCTCATCCATACTACCTCACAACTACCTGAACAAGCTACGACATGCTCTGCTTTAGCTATACTCAGTGCCACATAGGATTGCTTCCTGCTAAACCAAGAGATCACACCTAATCCCATACTGAAGTAACATCCTGAAGTGCTCTTCCTATTGATGGCACTGCCTGCCTAATCTGAATCAAAATAACCCTCCAGGTTAATCTTTTGATTCGCCTCATACTTGATCCCATAATCAATTGTACCCCTTAGGTACCTCAGAATATGCTTTGCAGCAATCAAGTGAACATGTCTCGGATCTGTCAGAAAATTACTCAAGGTGTTCACAGCAAAGAAAATGTCTAGACTCTTGTTCATTAGGTACATCAAGGACCCAATCATCTGACGATACATCGTAGCATCAACTGCTTCTGATGAAGCACCACTCAATAGTTTTAGGTTCGATGCCATAGGTGTGGTCATGGCCTTGCAGTCCATCATCTCGAAACTCTTCAGGATATCTACTACATACTTCCCTTTTCCGAGGGATATTTCATCCACATTTTGCCACATCTCCATGCCTAGAAAATAGTGCATCATACCCAAGTCCTTCATTTCAAACTCGACACCAAGCTTTCTCTTTGTATCAATAATAAACCCATCCATAACAATTACAAATAGATCATCTACATACAGTAGGAGCATCACTGGGTTGCCATCTTCAACCTTGTAGTAAAGGTTGGAATCTTCTTTATTTTTGGTAAAGCCCAAAATCAATAGAAAGCTATCAATTCTGTCATACCATGTCTTGGGTGCCTGTTTCAAACTGTACATTTATTTCTTCAATATACACACATGAGAATCCTTATCGCGTGTCTCAAAACCGAGCGGCTGCTCTACATACACTTTCTCTTCCACTACACCATTCAAGAAAGAATTCTTGACATCCATTTGGTGTATCTTCCATTTCATTACTATAGGCAGATCAAGTACTGATATGATGGAAGTGTATCTGGCTTCAGGTGCAAAGGTTTCTTCATAATCTATTCCTTCTTTCTGTGAGAAACAACAAGCCATGAATCTTGCTTTATATTTCTCTATGCTACCATCTGCAGCATGATTGATCTTGTAGATTCATTTGGAGGTTACAACTGACTTCCCTTTTTGTCTTGGGACAATATCCCAAACATCGTTCTTCATGATCAATTGGTACTCTTCAATCATAGCATCCTTCCATTCTTTTTGTTCTACCGCTTCTTCATAATTGGAAGGTTTTTTATTGATAAAGTCACATACTAAAGCTACATACCTAGAGTAGGATCTGGTTCTCTTTCTTTCTCTGTGATTCTCTTCTGGAGCCCCATATCTTTCCACACCTTGGATAGCTTCTCATACCCAAGCAGGTTTCCTCTTGTGAGGATTCTTCTCTTGAGGTGGATCTACAGTTTTTTTAGGTTCTTCAAATTCTCGATATTCTTTTTGAGTTTCTTCATTCATGGTTGTATCATGAATTCTGGGTGCTTCTGCTTCTTCAGGATCTTCAGTAGCTCTCTTTCTATATGTGTTGTAAGTTGAGTCTTCATCAAATGTTACATCCCTGCTGATGTCTATCTTCTTGAATTCTATGAAGTATATTCTATAAGCCTTCGAGTTTTCAGAGTATCCCACAAATATACCCTTCGTTCCTGAAGGATCTAAATTTGTCCTCTTTTCTTTTGGAATGTGTATGTACATTGGACAACTGAATATTCTGAGATGGCTGAATTCTGGTTTCTTTCTGGAAAATAATTCTTCAGGTGTCTTGTTCTTGAGTACTCTGTGTGGAGTATGGTTCTATATATACACCGTTGTTCTGGAAGCCTCTACCCATAGATGCATGGGAAGATATTGATCATGAAGCATTGCTCTTGTAGCTTCCATGATAGTTCTATTCTTCCTTTTGGCAGCCCCATTATTTTGTGGATTATATGGAATGGATAGATCCCTCTTAATCCCTAATTATTTGCATAAGAATTTGAATTCATTTGATGTGAATTCTCCGCCATTATCTGATCGAAAGGTCTTGATCTTGTTTTCTGTGTGGTTCTCGATCAAGGCTTTGAATTCCTTGAACTTGTTGAAAACTTCATCTTTGTTCTTCATGAAGTAAATCCATGTTTTCCTAGAAAAGTCCTCAATAAAAGAAACATAGTTAGATACCCCCTTAGTGAACTTGATGACATTGATCTGCATACATCAAAGTGGATGATTTCCAAGATTCCTTTTTCCTTTCTCTCGCTACTTGGAAATGTCTTCTTTGTATTCTTTCCTTTTGCACATCCTTTGTAGACTCCATCATGTTTTTCTTGAATTTATCGAAGACCTTCAACAACTTTGCTTGCAAGTGGTAGTGCTCTATAGTGCACATGTGCAAGCCTTTTGTGCCAAAGTTTATTTGGTTCTACTGTGTCATGGACCAAATCTTGTTTTGGATGGCCCTTCAATTTGTATAATCCTCCTTCTTGTTCTCCAATTTCAATTGCATCGTCAATAGTCTTTCCTCTTGACCACATGAGGACTTGGCCATCTACAAATGCAACCCTCATGCCTTTTGCATCCAATGTCGATATGGAGAGAAGATTCTTCTTTAGTCCTGGTACAAACAAGACATCCTTCATTTTCATAGACTTTATAGAGTCTAGCTTGTAGGAGGATTCACCACTACCTTTTATGGGATATTGGTAGTCATCCCCAAGCTTCACCTTATGGGGAGAATTATGTTTGGATAGTTTCTCAAAAGATTCCTTTAAACCTGTCATGTGTTTCGAAGCCCAACTATCAATAAGCCAATCTTTGCTTCCATGACTGACAGTTCAAATGAGAGCAGAGATCAGAACATATTCTTCTTCACTTGAAGAGTCTTCACTTTCTTGTTTTACTTTCTTCCTAGGAGGATCATCATCCTTAGCAGTGTGAGCATGATGTCTTATTTTGGAGTTCTTCTTCTTCTTGGATCCATTCTGATTCATGGAACAATTTCTAGCAAAGTGTCCTATTTCATCGCATGTATAACATCTAAGTTTGGATGGATTTTTCTGATGAGAATGCTTACCTTGGTGATGATGATTTTCCCTTATTCCTTTCTTGGAGTGTACTATGAGAGCTTGATCTTCACTTCCCATCTTTTCTTCTTGAGCTTCTACTTGAGAAAATTCTTCCCACAGTTTACTTGATTAATTTCTTCCTAGCACAGATTCCTTGGATGAAAGAATCCGATGACCTAGGGAGACCATTCAAGGTTTCCATCACAGTTTCTGCATTCTCCACTTCTTCATCTACTGCTTCTAGTTGTTCTTTGATCTAGGAGACCCTTGTGAAGTATGAATGGATGGTCTCCTCATTCTGGATCTTTACATTTTTTCAACTGGTTCCTTAGAGTCATCTTCTGGTTGATATTCTTCCCTTCAAACAGTTTGGTTAGGGCATCAAACATAGCTTTAGGTGTCTTGAGGGAGGACACATGTGGTATGAGGTGATCCTTGATTGAATTAGCAATAATAATTTTTTTCCATAACCAAATTCTTCTTATGTAAGGCCTTAGCCTCATCTCCCTCTGGAACTAGAACCTCCTCATGGATATAGGAGTCCAACTCATTTTCTTCCAGAACCAGGGAGATCATATACTTCCAGGCTCGAAAGTTATCATCTCCCTCAAGATTTTCATCAAGCTTGGTATGATGAGACATATTAAATGAGAACCTCAAATGGAAATACAAAATATTTAGATCTTACCAGGTCAAGATGTCAGATCTAGATTTGGAGCTGAAATTCTACAGTGCTAGATCAGGAGCATATTAGGGTTTTTCTTTTCTGGACTTATGTCCAACCAATTTCTTTGATCTTGATCTCTAAAATTTGATTTTGGGGAGGAGATCAATCCAGGCCTGGGCTCACTGAAAAATTCCACTTCTGTAAAAAGCCCTAATTTTCGGCAGTAGTGTCGGGTCTTCTTCTAAGGTTAGCTCTGATACCATGTTAGAATATTAACATTAAGCTAGCATTATATTAGGATGTTTAACTAAGAGAATAAAAAGCACAACAGTCAAACACAAGATACAATGAACACAATGTTTTTCCTCGGGGAAACCATAAATGGAGAAAACACCGCAACTTCCTTAGAGATAGAAGCAGCACCAAAAGTAAAACCCAAAATAGTAAGATGATCTCCCGACATCAGTAACCTTATTTCTTCCTAGCCCCAATGTCTTATTCTTCCTCAGATATGTGCTACAACTGAGTGTGAGTGAGTGTGTGATAAATAGAGAGGCTAGCTCTCTATTTATACTAATTCCTGACTTGACTAAACCCTACTAGGGCTGACTTCACTAGGTGAGTCTAACAACCATAGTGCCCCGAAACTATGGGGACTTTAACCCTTGAACAATAGGAGGTTTATCCACATTGAATTGACATGAATTGATTACATTATAGAAAATCCCGATCAGAGCATCGAGGCATGACATGACTCAATTAAATTACAAACACATCCCGGAATAAACATCGGGGTACAATACATAAGAAATACAAGTGAATACATTCTGAAGTTACAATTACATCAACAAAGGTCAGGATGTATTTTTAGGTGGAAAACATGGAAGTGGTTAAGCCAACATCTCTAATACTTTCCAAGATCATCCAAACACCCTGAGTACATGCTCAAAGGAGCATAAAGTAATCTTATCCTAAAAAACGTATGACACAAGCATAATAAAGCAAAACTGCACTTTGTCTTGTAAATGGGAGTAAAAACTGAGTAAAAATAGAGTAAGAGGGTGCAAGAAGATGGATAAACATCATAATGTGGTAAAGTATGTACTAAGGTACCTAATTAATGCATGGACCAACTTACTAACACTACAAAATCAATAAATGATGTAGGGACCTAATTATAGATAGTCAAATTATTCTAACAAATGTAAATAACTTTATCATCACCGAATTTTAATTTAATTGGTATAAAATTTCACAAGTATAAAAGTATACTAATAGAAAATTATATTATGCAAAAAAAATTAACAAATAATAAATGGTTCTTAATATTGGTTAAAAAAATTATTTATTTTGAGTTTAAATGCACTCAAAATTACAACTTTACCATTATTGAAGTATAATTACACTTAAGTTTTCAATATCAGTACCACAAAAGTGATAAACGATTCTTAATATTCAAAATAAATATTTAATTTAAGATTATGTGCACTCAAAATGATAGCTTGGAATTAGGAATTGTGTTTTAGAGGGATTAGGGGTATTAATGTTAAAGATTGTATGGTTTAAGGATTTTAAGGGGGTTTGATTATAATTAAAAATAGTTAATGATTAGAGTTATAAGGGTAATCTTTTATAGGTATTATAGGGATTATGGGTTGTATTATGGGATATAATGGTTAGGGATTAAAAATTATTAATTGTTATGGGTTATAGAGATTATAGTTAATGGGTATATGGTTTATAGGGATTATATTGAAAGAATAAATAAATCAATGTCTATCATGTTTATCATTGTTTTAGTTAATCTTACATCATTTATTTTCATGTTTATGATCATTTTAGTTAACCTTACATCATTTATTTTCATTTTGCATTGTAATAGTGTTTATTGCGTTGTTTTATTGTTACAAAAGGGACATTATTATCAATAATGATTTAATTAAAACATGTTTCATGGGTGTATTAATAAAAATCAGTTTTCACATTAACTATGATTTTCCTTAATTACACGTAAAATTAGAGAAATTGGTTTTTGATACACATCCAACAATCATATATAACATACATATCTATAAAACATGAAAATTCACATATAATATCACCTAACATCACCTAACATAAACATATAGTAATTACGTCTAAAATCACTTAGCATGATATAGAGCACCATCATCATCACCACCACCTAACAAACATAAACATCATCTAATGTACGCAAATCTAATAATAGAATTTAACAAAACACAAACTTAATTATCTAACATAACCATCACACTCGTCTAGTAAACATATCTAACATGACCTATCATACACACCACCATCAACATGAAAAATGCAGTGTGTGTGTCTGCGTGTGTGTAGTTGGTCCACCTTGGACCAACTATCTCATAGCATGTATTGGAATTGAGATGTATATTTGGTATGTATCATGAGTTTGATATTATTGTGCATGCATGCACACACACACACACACACACACACACTTTCCAGCCAGTGTGTGTGTGTGTGTGTGTGTGTGTGTGTGTGTGTGTGTGTGTGTGAGAGAGAGAGAGAGAGAGAGAGAGAGAGAGAGAGAGAGAGAGCAATAATATCAAACTAATGATACATGCCAAATATACATCTCAAATTCAAGAAATGCTACAAGATAGTTGGTCCACCTCTGGAACTAGAGGCATCAATACCTCTTCTATCAGAACAAAAGGCATCAATATCTCCACCAACGAAGCCATAACTATCAATACATCTACCAGGAAAAACAATAGATTGGAGAGCATCATAGATGTTGTCCTAAAGGTCAATTTCACTGAATGTGACCATCTAATATACAAGTGAGAAGAGTGGAATACAAGATGGTGGATGGTTGGTTCTCTTACAAGGAGAGGGTGGTGATTGGACATGTGCATCAGCTAAATATGGTGATGGGTTAGTTGGAAGTCAAGGAGGAAATATTTTTTAGTCATTATGGTGAAGAGGAGGAGGAGGAGGTGTAATATCTCAAATTTTGGACCTAACACTTATAGTAATGTGTCTATTGATTATGATGATTATCTTGATGTCTTATTTTATATTGGGTCGAAGACCCCACTACAAATGAACATGATGATTTGTTGTATATATTGGGCATAAGCCAATTATTGATGATATATGTATATGATTGTTTGTGTTGGGTGTGGAACCTAAAGCACATGATTGATTAGATGTTTTGTGTTGAGCAAGGAGCTTTGGAACACTTGAGCGATTGATGAATTGTGTTGAGCAAGAAGCTCTGGAGAACATGAGTACTTACATTTTTGTTGAGTGAGAAGCTCTGGAACACATGAAAATATAATTGGATGTGTTGGGCATAAGCCCTGAAGCCTTCCATGTTGATGTTGAGCATAAGCTCTGGAGCATCGGATCCTTGGCCATTGTATCCCTAGGTGTATCATACAAGTAGATCCTAGCATTTAGTGTTAAGCAAAAGATCTGGAATTTGCACTATCTTTGTAACTCCTTTCTATAGGCATTGAGTATGGGATTTGGTAAGCACTAGGGGTTACTAAAAAGAATTTAATAAAATTTCGAGTGAAAATGACTCGAGAAAAATATTGATCTCATCATACTTATTTATAAATGATTAAATGAAATTTTGAATTTCTGTATTCTCATCAAAGTACTGAAGAGCTACCAGGTTATACGAGGGAAATCAAACATGCAAGGATTTTTAGAGTTTCCTAGCCTAGTAGACCTAAGACACCTATCTAATTGACCTTAATGAAGAAGTGTCATTAAGTCTAGGGATCATGGTACATGATGCCCAAAGACATTGTTAACAAGTGTTATAATACTACGTATTTTATACATAGTATGTATAAAGAATTAATTATGATTTAATATGTAATTAAACAAAATAAAGGAGAGAAGCTCCATCAATTATTATTTATTATTAAAGGATTAATAAATAGTATAATACCTATGAAAGCTTAACTAGGAACTAGTTAAAATTTAAAGCCAAGCAAAGGCTTGCGATTTCTGATTTTTATCTTGGAGAATTATTATTCCGCCTATTTTTTCTCTCAAGTCTTTTCCTGGAGAATTTTCTCCTACAAGGAAAAGAGGATTGACTCAGAATTGAATACCAG
Organism: Pseudotsuga menziesii; assembly: GCA_001517045.1. Taxonomy (NCBI): domain Eukaryota; kingdom Viridiplantae; phylum Streptophyta; class Pinopsida; order Pinales; family Pinaceae; genus Pseudotsuga; species Pseudotsuga menziesii. Next base: position 157,839 of record LPNX010455497.1, on the reverse strand, counting down.
TTAGGAAACCCTACCTCAGGAGCTCTAAGCTACTTGCATGTTGGAGTCCATCTCGGGGGGATCCATATTAGAACTAGGAATGGTTCTGGGTCATGATTGGGAGGAACATGGTAGTTCCCAAGTGATTTGGTCATCAAAATTAGAGGTCAAATTTGTCTTAAATTGATAATGCTGGTTATTTAAAAAGTGTGCAGATTCATCCATTAAAGGAGCTTCAAGAAGAAAAATTACAGGTATGAGTTATTAGTATGTCAAGTTTATTTTTAGGGTAAATGCTGGCTACTTTATATAAATGATTTTTTTATATATTTTTAACCCTAGAAATGATGGTTCTGTCCATATCTCCTAGGGTAACATTTCTTAAAATATAACCCTAGACTGTCTATGTTATCTTCTAGATTAAATAATGTATACATTAGATGAATGTTTTCAATATATCTGCTAACCCTATGTATTTGATTTTCTGGCTAGACCTTGATAGGGTTTGTATTTTCTTCAATACTCATTTAGGTTGTAAATGTTATCATAGGTTGTATATAGCTAGGATTGCATCTCTAAGTTTGTTTCTGTATTCATCTAATATTCAGAAATGATTACTGAACTAGGTAAAATCCATACCTGCTATTTTATTGCTCACCTATTCTTTATAAACTCTACTGACATATTTCATTTGTCAGTAGGGACATGTTCATATGATAGTAGATTTAATCATAGGAGTAAGTTTAAAGAAATAAATATACTATGTAGCTACCTTAGGGTATTACTTACAACGGATCCACGTTATAGATAAATATATATATTCAGATAAGGCCATTGGGTATAAACACATGTGAAAACTATCTATACATTTAATTCCAAAATTAAATAGCTCATATAAGACCTTTCAAGGTATACCATAATAAGAGTATACTAGTATCAAAACTTTTCATTGAAATTACCAGTGTCAGAAATAAATAAACGAAGGAATTATCGTGACCGTCCATGTGGTCCTTTACAAATATTTTTTCATAATTCATAAAAAAGAATCCACAGTTCTATCCATTTTCCATCTATACATAACCATAAACAAAATTTACATCACTCATAAAACATTACCATAATCCAAATTAAAATAATACATCTTACACAGTAATCATATCCTATTAACATAACATCAAAATCATATTATAAATCCATGTATTGGAAACAGGAACAGGAATCGAATTTTGTGGGCATACAAGCCCAGCTTTCTTTTATTTATTAAAATACCATTCATTACAACTTGTTACATTAAAGCCTTGCTTACCAACATATGTTGCGACATCAATTCCCATGGATGTCCAGACATAAGGTAGAGCCATAATAACAACCCCTAAGTATTGTATGTACAAAACAAAAAACAAATCCCATAACCATTTTTACATAGGGCACACTATACATCAAATCGTATGGTGGTTATGGTTATCAAAGTACATCCAATACGTTATAAATAACAAATGCAAACATTAAACGTCGAGGTCCTAAGACCTTAAACCAATCACGACCTCAACCAAGTATTAATATAAATACACATAGTCCATTTATAGGCTAAGAACAACAAATTCCATCGAGGGTCTTTAAAAACCTGGCATCTATGAAACCAACAAATGTACATCACTCACATAAGTCATGACTTCGGCCAAGTTTTAATTTAATACACAGTCCTACCATTTTAACCCTACACTATACTATCGTAGCACTGTGGGAAAGACTCATGTCATTCACGACATGGCCTATACCCACGCTATCCGTATGTTACAATGCAAGCTAAGTAACACCATCACACACAGAACCTTCAAGCTAGTGAGTGCCCACATAAATCCACCATGACAATAGAATAACAAAGTGAAATCGTACTATGCACATCATAAGTTAAAACCATGGTAAATCAATTAATAAAAACATTATATATCCATTTACATAGAGCTTTCCAAGTAAAATACAAATTCATCATATTAAGATTTATAAACAAGTTTACACAGGCATGCCAATGGGCTAATGCACCATTGAAAGTAATGGTGCATCCCATGGCTAAAACACGGGGACTTCACTTAGTGAACCTCTCACATAGCACATGCGATCGTGGGATATTAAAGAATACCCTTAATTTCAAGAGATATTGACCCAAAATCTTTTTGTTGAAACCCCCTCCCAATACTTAAAACCTCCTCCCTACCCCTTTTTATACCTCAATCCTTATAAACCACCCTACCCCCCCCCCCCCCCCACAAAACCCCCCCCCCCCCCCCCCCCACCTTAAACCCCTCATCCCCCTAATACCTGCAATATATTGGTTCGATTTTTATAATTTTAAAACCCACAATATGAACTAATGTGATAGGATATTGGCCAACAAGTGAAGCCCCCGTGGGCTAAAATACCCCAGCTAAAACACAATTTGCATAAAAAAAGACAATTGTTCTAGAATCCCAAACTTTCCTCTCTTCGCTGCTAAACAACCCAAGTAAAATTTACAAACCCAAGAATTTACACACAGAACCAGAGGAAACGTGATTCTTCACTCCACATCTGAAGCCATTAAAACCTTTAAAATAAATCCAAGTCTATAATCATATGCCCGAAGGAGAAATTTAAAACCACACATCAAAACCCACAGCATAAAACCCCAACCAAGAAAATCTATGCACAGTCTTCCCAAGAGGGCCGAAAGGTAGCAAGTAAAAACTTGCTCGTAGGCTTACCGTGGCCACAATTGCAATCATTTCAAGCCCAAGAAGTAAATCCACGGTGTTCCTCATTCCCTTTCGGCACTTGCAAAACACCAACGAAAATGGGGATGAGAAGTATGGCCACGCTCAAACATTAAACCAAACCAGTGTACAGGTGTATAAACCCAACGAAGGCATACCTCACAGTTTGGAGGTCATCTCCATAGCCTTCCCCCTTCATAGAGACAAAACAAAAAATCCCCAAATGACAACATTACACAATGATCGTGAGCCAAGCCTAAGGGAAGGCTGTCACGTTTCTCCAAACGCATTGAATGCACCAGCTAGAAACCATTAAACCTATCACTAAACCCACTCTCCATAGTTTACATGTCATTACATTCATGGCACAAACAAATAGAATAAACCCTGCTATCCTATGGTTTATACCATATGCTATAGTTTTTCCACCCCAAAAACTTAATGCATAACATATACTATTACGTGGTATGCCATATTGCAAAATCTCTTTCATACATAAGTATGCGCTAGCTCAAGTCAAGAGTCCAAGATTAAGTATAGGGTAATGTTTAAACCATAGGTTTAGAGATTAGGGTCTTAACCCCCTAGTATCAAAGAATCAATGCTTAAATACCATGGCATACAAAGTATGCCATGGTAACATCTCTGACTATAATAAGACCAAGGTACGAACAAGTAACCAAGTTATGACCTACCATTAAAACAAGAAATACGTTAAATACTATAATAAAATAGACATCAAGTGTAATAGACTAGATTGTATAAAGTATCACCTAGTTAATTATCTAGACTAGATAATTAACAAATTTAAGATTACCTTGGTACCAAATCTGAAATAGTAATAAAGCTTAATGATGAATAATAAGTGAAAAATAAAGGCTAAAACCATTCGAGTTCCCTACTAAGCTTTGTGTCGTGAGATAAACCTAGAAGTAAATAAAAGAGGTGCCTTAGTTCAATTGATCTAAGTAATCATGTGTAACAAAGTAATACTTTACCTCTCAAACCATCATGGGAGAACAAGTCCCTCCACTCCACCCACTTTGTTTCCACAAACAAAGTTAAGTTAGGACTCCATAATTAACAAGTGTGACAATGCAGAAAGGACGAAGCACGTAAATCCAATGACGATAAATAAACGACAAAAAAGTAAACATAAACCTAAGTAGAAAACAATAGTACAACATCACAAGTAAAATACATTAAAACTAACGAATGAAATATAAACGATAGAATGTAAGAAAAACTTACGACTAAACAACAATACATAAAGTGTACAACAGAGTTTCATAAGTAAATAATGTTCTGTCTAGGTAGTTTTTACTAGCCTATCATTTTTATTTTTATTTTGAATTTTGGGGACATTACAAGTGGTATTAGAGCCCTGTTTCAATACTAAGAGACCTATGGGTGTACCAATAATTAACGTGGAGCAAATAAAATATGATTATTAAATATGTTACTGACAAAAAAAATTCTATCATTTTAAATGTTTCTTGTGTTTATAGGAAATTTTTACGGCACTGTTCAGTTTATGAATAATGAGGAAGAAAACAGTCGTCAAGGGAATATGACCAGCCCCACTCTGGAAGCGGAGGTGGTGGTAGAGTTAAACTCTGATGTTTTGAAAACTTTACAAGGTTTTCAAGATGAATTGAAAAGTTTCAGAGAAGATAGCCTAAACGAAAGGAAGGAATAGCAAGCTATAAATGAAGCCTTACTGAGAAATACGACGGGAGGAAGCCCGCAAGGTAAACCTACTCCATCCACAGACAGTTCCAAAAGAGAACCCTACCCAAAATGGACCAACATCCCAAGAAAAGAGGAAAAAGAATGTACCCATGAAGCAACTAAAGAAGACCATCACATTCCTTTTAGTGGTGACTCAGTTTCTCCATAGAGAAAGAGGAAAAAGAGTAATGACAGTCTTCAGGGGGTGTAATGCCCATATTTGACTAGACATATCGACATGTTGCATTTTGTTTTCTTAGTAAATGTAGGACTCAGTTCGACTGAGTAAACCATATTTATGACATGATAGATGTTGCTACTATGTCTAAGATGTTACTATGCGTATGTTAATACATTGATTATGATGTTACGATTATGTTCGTGAGGTTACTATGTTATAGTTATCATGATATTCCTTTATTCATAAAGACAGTGTATGTTTAATTGTCATCATTGATAAATGTAATATATATATAATGTGGTACATGGATATCGACCCATGATGTGATCAATTTAATGAGTTATACAATGAAAAGAAATGTTGTTGATAATATGCACTAACTAATGATTGAATGGAGATATTATTATGAATGTATGTTTTCAAAGTACTAATCTACAGGACACACGGGCTATGTAATAAATGGATACTTTAAATGAAGTGTGATATAGTACCTATTTCTGCAGAAGAGCCTTGATTACCAAAATTGATGATATGATGACACAGACCAATAATATCGATAGTAGCAAAGTATGTTTTGATAGGGTATATAGACCCAGGATGTTGAGAGGGATGGATGTGTTCCACCCTATGTTTTTATGATACCCGAGGTCGTGGGAGGGCCGTACTGAGACACGCTCCCCATGTTGTTGTGATGACGACGGTCGAGTACCCGAGGTTGTGGGAGGGCCGTGCTAAGACATGCTCCCCATGTTGTTGTGATGACAGCGGTCGGATTCCTGCTAGGAGAGGCTAGGTTCGCTGTTCAGCCGACGCTATCGCTCTCAGGTTCTTATGTGGTCAGATCGGTGAAGCTGACATCCACTTCTATTCTAGCAGAGGAAGGATAGGGAGGGTACAGACGTAGGTTAGGATGGGAGGATGTTATAGCTAGTACTGTGTTGGGAGATGGGGGGTTGGATTTTTTTTTGGAAATTAGACTCTGCATGAGGGGAAAATGAGGAAAAAAAAACTTGAGGAGGGGGATAACTCAAGGACGATAATATCTGTAAATGACTAAGAAATGGGTGGAAACGAGGAAAGATATAGAATGGAGAGGAAGCTGCTCTCGGTATTATTGGTCTATGGGCTCGGGGGCTAGGAAACCCATGGGCCAACACATGATGAGAGCTGGTTGGCAGGGTGGCACATCATTTTGTTAATCAAGGCTTGGATGGAAAGCTAGAAGAGGAAGGAGCCTACAAGGTCTACAACAGACTATTGGATCTTCTACAACCATTGGTTCCAGGTATGTAAATTCCAGGTATTTAGATATTAAATTCCTGCATGGTATTATTGTCTAATTTACAAGAAAAAATTTATGAATTTTATCAAACATGTAAAGCTCACATTTGTACTTTAATATGTTTACAGTTCATATTTGTACATTCCTATGTTTATAAAACTAATAGAACAAACATGGATATAAAGACAAAAAAATGATTAAAATGTCTTGATTTTATTAAAAACTAACTCAGAATGAGCTTAAGATAGAGAAAATCACAGAGAAATGGACACAGTGCTCTACCGGTTAGGCAGAGCACTACAAGGGGGGTTCCGAAAAATAAGAGCCCCAGCCTATGAAGGTGAAGTAAACATGGGGGAAAAGGCTGAAGAGTGGCTATTGGGCATGATTAAGTACTATCAGGCTCATAGCTATTCAAGTGAGATGAAGGCTTGGCTTGCCATCTATAAATTGAATGGAAAAGAAACAAGATGGTGGAGAGATTTAAAACACAAAAATAAATATGAGTTGCAGGAAATACGCTGGGATACATTCCGAAAACTTTTCCAAGAAAAATATATGTTGAAAAGATCATTTATTAACAGATTTCTAGATCTGTTGCATTATGTACCATACATTGAGGAAGAAAAGGTAAAGATCCAATAATTCATAGGATGTCTTCCTCCCAATTTCTAGGACGAGATTGAATTTGACATGCGTAAGAATTTGGATACCACACTGCACAAAGCTAGGCTCTGTTATGAGCATGGAAAACTGAGACAGGAAAACCTGAGCCAAAACCGAGACAAGTCTAAGAACTTATTTGATAACTACAAACCTGGGTCCTACCCACAACCATACATAAAACATAATAACAGATTTCAAGCTAACAAGAACTTTAATAAACCTAGTACAAAGCCTTATGTACTAGCTGCTAATGTTAACAAACTAGTAGAAAGTGGAGCCAATGCTACCTCGCTATAGATAAAATGTTAGAAATGTAGCATGCCTCATTATGCCCACAATTGTAAGAACAAGACCAGTGGGGTCTTGCACAACTTACAAGAAGAACCAACTATAAAGGAAATAGCTGGAACACCCTGGATCTATGCAGAATTGGATGGATGATAGGAAGATAATCAAGCTACAATGGTCGAGATAGAACGTAAGATATTGAAAAGTTCTATTACAATACTTATTGATCCCAGTTCTTGTCGGAGCTATGTCGCACCTAAAATTATTGATATATGGAAACTAGGAAAAGTAAAGCATGATAAACCTTGGCTGGTTTAGTTATCCATAGGTATGGAAGGAAAGGTTTCAGAAATTGTTAAAGAATGTGAGGTAAACTTGAATGATTTATTGCAAAATTAAACCTGAACATCCTACCTTTAGGATAGTACGATGTACTTATCAACACAGAATGGCTGGAACAACACCATGTCATGCTCGATTGTTTACAGAAGTTTATCTTGTGTACTGATAGCCTAGGGAACCAAGTGAAGGTTCAGAGAATTCCAAAGAATCTTTTTGTAAGACAAATATCTGCCTTACAAGCAGAGAAATGTGTTAGGAAAGGCTGGAAGTTGTTTGCAGTAAACATCTGAGACATAGAGTTTGATCAGGAACAATGCATAGAAGACTTCCCTGTCCTAGAAGAATTCAAGGATGTGTTTCCCGAAGAAATCCCCAGATTACCCCCGAAACGAGACCTAGACTTCTCCATCGAACTGACCCCAGGATCAGTTATGGCCTCCAAATCCCCTTACCGCATGAGTGCACCTAAGTTGGTGGAACTCAAATTGCAGTTGCAGGAGTTGATAGAGAAAGGGTATATCCGACCCAATGTGTCCCCTTGGGGAGCACCAATATTGTTCATAAAGAAGAAAGATGGTACAATGCAGATGTGCATTGATTACCATTAGTTGAAGAAAATGACTATAAAGAACCATTACCCACTTCCCCATATCAACGACTTGTTCGATCACGTAGGAGGATCCAGAATCTTTTCAAATATTGACCTGTGATCCAGATACCATTAGGTATGGATTCATGACAAAGATATTCACAAAGTCGCCTTTCGTACAAGGTACGGGCACTACAAGTTTGTAGTGATGTCGTTTGGGTTGACCAATGCACCCACAAACTTTGTGTGTATGATGAACAACATATTCAATAGGTATATGGATAAGTTTTTCGTAGTCTTTATTGATGACATCCTAGTTTATTCCAAGAATAAAGAGGAACATGAAGAACACCTTCGTGTAGTACTACAAGTGTTAAGAGAACACCAGCTTTATGCTAAGTTTAGTAAATGTGATTTTTACAAACTGTAGATACAATATCTAGTTCATATTATCTCCGAGATAGGGATAGCTATGGACCCAAAAAATATTAAAGCCATAAAGGATTGGCCTACCCCTACTAGTTTCACTGACATTAGGTAATTCTTGGGTTTAGATGGAAATTATCGAAAGTTCATTGAGAACTTCTTGAGAATCGCTTGCCCCATGAATTCTTTGCAAAAGAAAGAAAATAAGTTCATATGGATTTACAAGTGCGAAGAAATTTTTCAAAATCTTAAGCAGCTTTTGATGACCGCACCGGTGTTGTGGATTGCGGATCCCGATGGGGATTTTGTTGTTTTCATGGATGCAAGCAAGGAAGGACTTGAAGGAGTCCTCTTGCAGAATGATCACGTGATCAGTTACAAATCGCGGAAGTTGAAAGAACATGAGAAAAATTACCCTACGCACAATCTTGAGTTAGCAGCCATCATCCATGCTTTGAGGAAGTGGAGGCACTACCTCATGGGAAGGAAGTTCCTTCTGAAGACAAACAATATGAGTCTGAATTATTTATTTGATCAACCAGATCTGAATGCGAGGAAATCCATATGGTTGACTTTCCTAAGCGAGTACCATTTCGAGCTTAAGCACATTAAGGGAAAGGAGAATAAGGTTTCTGATGCTTTAAGCCGATGAACTCACCTGATTTACAAGGTGTCTTTGAGTCGAAACAATGCACATTTGCATGAGAAGATTAGAGAGGTCAACAGAGTTGACCCCTTCTATGTAGAGATCCTCAAGAAAGTCCAGGAAGATAGTTTGTTTCAACAACAAAAATAATATAAGGTCGATGAATCCAGAGTGATATGGTCGAAGGATCGCTTGTATGTCCCAGAAGGAGGGGACCTTCGTTCCAACATCCTCACAGAATTTCATAGGGGCACCCAAGATATCAAAAGATGATATCCACAGTCAAGAGACACTTTTTCTGGCCTAAGTTAAAGGCTGAAATTGCAATGTTTATTGTGAAATGTCAGTAGTGCTAGCTAGTCAAGGGTAAGCATCAGCATCTTGGGGGATTGCTGCAACCATTTCCCATTCCGAAATGGAAGTTGGAGGTTATTAGTATGAAATTTATCACTAGTTTACCAAAAATTAAGAAGCAAAATGATTCTATTTTTGTGGTCATCGACAAGGTGTCAAAGGCAGCACACTTCATTCTTGTAAAGTTGACCTACAAGGCCGTGAACATTGCTGATATCTTTTTGAAAGAAATATTTGGATTACATGGGATACCCAAGGTAATTATCTCATATTGAGATGTTAATTTCACAGGGAAATTTTGTAGATATTTATTCTCTGGATTGGAGACGCGATTCACAATAGAATTTCAACCCAAAATCCAATGCCTTGCATGTCTGAATTTTGACACTTCTCTGTCGCATCTTCGACACATACACTTTTTTTTGTCGTCGGTGGAATAACGTCAGATATTCGACATGATACCAAAGAGGGTTGAAGATCTGACACACCATGGTGTCACCTATTCGACATTTTTCTCTTTCAAACTGTCACTCAAAACTTGCATAAACCGTCAGAAATCTGACGCCCTTTGACATTGAAACGGTCGGCCTTTTGATGGGCTGAAGTGTTGGATGCATGATGCTTCCATTGATGATTTTATCCAGAAAGCATCATATTTTTGAATCCTACCGACACATGAAGCGTCGGTCGTCTGACGGGATGAAGTGTTACAGTCATGACACTGCCGTCGAAAGGTTTATACAAAGTGTCGATTGATTGTCACCTTCATGTGTCAGATGTTTCACAGAAGCGTCGGAACACTGTCAGGAAAGTGACGCCTGTTGGTAGATTTAACCAAAAAAAAAAATTGAAAGATTTCACTTCGAAAAGTTGATCACAAAAATAAATTGTATGTTTTTTCAAAGTTTTTTTGCTTAAAACTCCTACTCTAGCTTTGTTAATGCATTCTAATGATGTTAGTAAGATATGGCATGATACGTTTGGGTATATTAACTTACGTTAATTGCATCAATTAATCAAACAAGATGGCATAGTGGGGTTTCCACTTATATCCTTCTTAGATGGAGTTTGTCTAATATATACTCTTGGTAGGCACCTTGAAGAGAGATTTGAGAAAGGAAAGGCTAAGAGAGCCACATCACTTCTTGATTTTGTGCCTGGTGACATTATTGATCCCTTTCCTCACCTATCTATGAATAAATAAATATACGTAATAAGTTCTAAACTTCATTGATTACATCTCTATATACACAAGGGTATAATTCTTAAAACACAAAGCTGATGTGTTTTCTTTTCTTCGATATTTTAAATCTCTTGTAGAGAAACAATCTGGTAAGGGGATAAATATCCTTCACACATATAATGGTGGAGATTATTCCAATAAATATGTGAATAATCTATATCCTTCTCATTTACAGTTCTTTACCTGACAACTCTTACAACATATTACTATGGTATGCTTCTATATATCGTTTTCATTCTAGAGCACACACTCTGCCGGTGATCATTGAATTTTATGCATCAAAATAATATAATTAGTGTTTTAGATATGATAGATTTTCACTCAACATGTCCAAATGAGTGATGATATAGAATCATTTTCTCAAACATATAAATAAAATGCATGCTCAAGTCCAAGTCAACCGAAGGACTAAAATGTAAAATATAAATAGTTTGTGGATTCCCAATGGAGATATAAATCACTTGAGAAGAACTTAGGATAATATAAAGGATAAAAAAATTATTTAGTTGTTAATTGAAAATAAGGGCCAGAGAGAAGTTCTATTATTTACAAAGAACTTCATAAATGCAACAAGTGCAGAAAAAGTGACTGATATTCTATATCATATTGTGCAATAGCATATAAAACCTTAAGGAAGAAAATGACAACTAGGTCAAAAGGGTAAAAAAAGGCACGACCTTTTCCAAAATATAAAATTGGTCAAAAGTTCTAGGGAATTCCAAAAAGCAGAGGTTAGAGGTTCTCTGCAATCAACACCATTGTCAAATTCAGGGGAACTATCACAACTTCTTACATTTGTATATGTGTCTACTACTTCTCTTGGACCATCATATAACATGAAATCCTCTGCATTAGTCAGGAAATAGAGGGAGAAACAACTAGGTATGGAAACTCTTTCTACCTTAGTGACTAGAATCAATTCAAGTGATCTTGGTTTGTAGAATGAACAGGTCCAGCCTTCAATTTTGTTTGGCCAACATATATCAAACTCTCTTCTTATGGTCCACATTGCAAGAAGAGTTGCATTAATTGGAAGTATTACAGATTCAGTAACACCTTTAAACATTAACAGTCCTTCCACGGAAACAACACATACACCTATTTTGATAGCTAAGATAGATCAAACTGTTGCAATTGCTAGTGGATCCTACACACTAGGGTGGTGGATCTAGTAACACAGCTAAAATCAAGTTATATGCAACATAATTTCATTCTATGATTGTTCAATAGAAGAGACAAGTGATTGTGTTTGATCCTTTAAATAGTTGTTGGGATTCTGGTAAATGTATGCTTGCTTGTCCTTTTACAACTGGTTGAGAATCTACAAATGTTTGTGAATTTCCTCCTGCAATTACAATACTAAATCATGTGGAAGCACCATTATCTACAAATCAATCGATCTAGCAAAATATTTCATATGAAGAAGATGCTCTGATATAGGCTTACCTAAGGATTCATAGGGGAAACTTATCAAATATATTACTATTTCTTCTTTGGATTTATGGTAGAATGATGGGTGGATTCTAGAGTTTCATGCACATGCAAGATTGATGCTAGAATTGTTGGAAGAACACAAGCACAAGGAGGATCTAGGGTTTTATTGGTTGCTCCATTGGTAAAGTTTGGTGAAATTATGCTTCTATGGATTGAATGGTGGTTGTAATGCTGTGTTTTCTCTGAATTAGGTCATTTTACTAGCTTTTGTCAACTTTTACATGTTATAAAACATCCTCTTGAAGGAGTTTTCTCTTGTTTTTCCTTAGATATTTGAATTTTTCCCTCATTAGGATCCTCCAACAAACCTAGAGGTTGTTTTTGGAAGTCCTAGTTGGTGAGCCTTAGGGAAATATTCCAAGAGGGAGGCTTATCACCATCCCTCATGGCCTTAGGTTTGAAGTAAATTTCACAAAAACCCTAAGATTTGTCATTTTGATCAAAATTTAGTATTTCATGTGTAAATAGACGCATTTGCATGATTAGTGTAGTGTTATATTAGATCTGTGTTTTTATAAACTAGAAAACCTTAGAAATTTATAAAATTCAATAATCCAAAAATAACAACAATTTTCAAATTCTAAGGCACCCTCAAATTTTTGCCTACCTATTTAGCCCTAGATCCTCCAGTGTGTCACCTATCTTCTTGTCTACATCCACGAAATTGAGAAGAAAGCTAAAAAAACCAGTCAAAAGTTAGAGTTAGGGTTTCATATTTGACATGTTTCAGGGGTTGGGATAATTTGGCCTTGATAAAAGGTTACTTTCTGCGTTACAACGAACCCATTTAATTGTTTAGTAGGGAAATTTAGGGATTCTTTCCTTACTTATCAGTGTTACTATCATTTCTATCCCTAAAACCTATCAAATACTACAAAATCAACCAAGTTAGGGTCATATTTGAGTTATGGGGAAATATCAACAATATCATTGAATTCTGCCTACCAAAATCATTCTTTTCAGGCTAAGGAGTACTTGTATAAACCCTTAAAAGGATGGTTAACTCAGTTGGTAATTCATGTTGATATACAGTAGTATTTATAGTTAATATAAATGATGATAATAATTCCTATGTGATGATACATGATGGTTTTTAATACGTACGCTTGCTAGATGATAAAATTGTCTACTACTGTTGATTTCAAAGAAAAGTGGTTTAAATGTTAATACTCTGTTGGTTATGATTCTGAAATAGATTTTTCTTCCCTATATCCTTGGTGTGGTTGTGAAACACTTATGCTTTACAACAATAGCATATCATGCATAGACCTAGAAAACACCACTAACTTATACAATAAATCAACAAAATATAAAAGGTATGCATGCTTTACCGATGGACTAGCTAGAAAAGAAGTTCCAGAATCTGCAATAGAAACACAACCTACAGCACAGAAACCTGCAACAAAATAATTCATAAAACTCCATCAATAGTTTCATAAGATTCCTTAAGAAGCAATCATGTTCCCAATTGAATAAGATGGACTATATGCTGACCTGTTGATTGATCATCAATGAGGAAGTCTCCCATGTCAAACTGAAGGAAATAGCAAAATCGATTTATTAGAGTATATTAATCCCATTAGATACCTACTAGTAACTATATTGACTCATACAAAGAACATGGTATGCATGTGTTTATCCTTAAATACATTCAATATTAAACCTGGAAAACTAACATGATTCTATTACATACCTTCCAGTAACCGTTTTGAGTAACAGGAGCATATTGATGTTTAACCTTGAAGTGATTAGGATCAACACCACCAAAAGTCATGGCTACAAATGGGCTTTCTTCAATAAAAACATATTTTCCTTGGGAAAGAACCTCGAAACTGTTTCCAACAAATGTGAAAATGTTTTGTTTAGTGAAAAGATGTCATACCAAATCTAGTGATCTATCATTGTAAATCAGTGAAAATGACTGATACTCTTTTTCAGGCCATGGATACCTCTGGAATATTGCTTGAAAACAGCAAAAATAAATAGTTTTTATAACTTAAGCATTCAAACAATGCCTTCTAGAAATAAAGTAGCAAATAGATCTTTATTTTCTCAAGCAAATCTCATTACTTTGTTACCATAATTATCAATGCAGTCATTCTTCTTTTGTATTCCAGAGTTGATATGTTTGCTCTAAGTGACCACTTTAAACTTGGTGATAAATTGGAAGCAATACAGAAAGATATAAATGCCTAATAAAATATTTGCACAAAGAAGACTTTGTAACAAATTAGCAATTATGAGCAATAAAGTGCACAGTGATGTTGGGGTGAAAAATTACAATGGAAACTGAAAATACCAATGTGTACCATGCGCAACTCACAACCTACAAGGATAAGCACAAATACAAACATATTTTTTCCACTGCACAATCAAACATGAAAGTTGAACAAGATATGAGATTAAGAAAAAAATTACAAAACTATTGGAGAAAGATAAACTGGGGCAGATAACAATATACTCATGTGGAATAATACGGAAACAATGCTTCAGATACCATTTTCCTCACAAGTCTATCTATCTTTTTCTGTCTTTTGACCTTTCACATTCCCATCAAACTCAAATTCCTATCATATTTCTTGTAATTAAATGCCTACATTTAATATTGTTGTCCTAGCTATATGGTATTGGTAAAGTATTACCAAGGGGCCAGTTATCAAGATAAATCAAAATTTTTAAGGTAATTGTTTAGATCAGATAGAACACATTTCACCTCAATGTATGGTAATCATCATCATCAACTAAATGTATGTGTGTGCACATGCATAAATACCCAATACACAGCTGAATCAAACAAAAGAAAACATAATGATACCTTGATTTGTGGATCTTCACACTGTCTTCTTATGCTTTACCTTTCAAAACATCATTCAACATACTTCATTTTTTGTCCTGTTGCAATAGTTTCATGTTAGGACCCATCAAATAGATTTATGTTTATTTATGAAAATAACAAAACCAATATAGATAAATAAAATTCTATTACAATGTAAATTACAATAATATTCAACTATTCAAGTAAATTATTTGTTAAGAATATATCACCTGATAAAACATGGATAACCAAAAATACTATGTATATAATGCCATCAATCTAATCAAAATGCCATTTCTTACCTCTTAAATATGGAAATTTTTCTCAACGCTATCTGTAACAAGTTCCAATGGAGGAGTCAAATAGAAATAGTCAAAATTATACACTAAAATTATAGAAATAGATGTTTTTTAATGTATTCTTCCTTACCATTCATTGATCTCCTCTCTGTTTCGAGAATAATTTAATATTCTCTACTAAACAGGACCAACCACATGAAGGTGGAATCTCTTATGGCCCCTCCCCCCCCTCACATCACTCTCAAATCCCCAAACCCAATGCATATACTTGCAAATAACAATTTATTTCACTATTTCACAATCCAAATAACAATGCATCTACTGCAAATTATTTCACTCAATAGTTGAAAGATGATTTCATTAAACCGGCATAGATCCAAATCCTAGGCTCTATCAAGTGCTGAGAGGGATCAAATATTTGGAGGTGAAAACCTCTTCTTAAGTATTTCACTCAACTATCAGCTTTGGTGTGATTCAGACCAAAAGACACATCTTTTTATTTAAGGTTGACATATAATATTTTTATTATTAATATTTAATACTATTTATGAATACATATACTATTTTATTTTATTTTTTATCTTGTTAGGAAAGAACATTACAACATCTCCCCCACACATGGTTTTAAAACCATGTGCAAGGCCCTCCTAAAAGCATGGGTTGTTTAGGAGGCCTTGCCCATGGTCTTAAAACCATTTGCAACGATCTCCTAAACCATATACAATAAAACCATGGGTTGTTTAGGAGGCCTTCCACATGGTTTTAAAACCATTTGCAAGGCCCTCCTAAACCATGTACAATAAAACCATGGGTTCTTTAGGAAGCCTTGCACATGGTTTTAAAACCATGTGCACGACCAACATTTTTTTTTTGTGGATAATTCAATTTTTTATTTTTATTTTATTTTGTTAAGTAAAAACATTACAACATCTCCACCATATTTAGTTTACATATATAATAACTCAAACCCTATCTTGTGAAGAAACATTCCAAAAGAAAATATTATCCATTGCGTAGGATTATAATCATGTGGCTGCTCATTTCTTGATCATTAGAATTTAGGCGTACTGTTGTTATGGAACTATGCTTTGTGGCACATATTAATTTCAATTTTCATGAAATGCTAAAATACATATATTAATTTCAATCTTTCTTTGTCTTAATCATGAAATGCAAATATACATGAATTCCGACTTTCATAAAGTTTAGTTCGATTCCTCGTCATATTATAAATCAAAACATCGACTTTCATAAAGTTTAGTTCGTTTCCTGGTCATATGATAAATCAAAATGAATAATTTTTTAGCATTGGATTATTATTTCGAAAATCAAGAAAAAATTTACATGGGAATTTCGTATTTTCAAATACGAGAAATCTTCTACTAATTCTATGCAAAAACATGGACTTTCAAATACTATTTGCATCTCATTCGATTATGCAGGGTTTTACTAAAGTGGTAACGATGAGATTGTCTAATCCCGATCCCGCCAAGGCAAAGCTGACGCCTGTGATCAAGTTTTGTTCTTGCTGATTCGGATAAGATATGCCGCAAACAGCTCTTTGATGCCAAGCCATGCAACTATATATTCATTTGAACACCAAACGGACATATAATTTAGCTACTTGTTTCAATAAAAATATGGTCATCTTCCCAGTTATGTTGCGCAGGCTGTGAGTTTCAATCTCGTTGTACACATGAAGGATCAGGGTGATAGAGGCCAGGGATGTAGGGATGACTTTACTAAAAATATTCCCATGCGATGTCTCGCTTGGACCCCTCCGCTCCATTGTCTTCTCCGGTTTTTACAACCAACAACAGCAACAAATTAGTAACACTGCTATTAATAAATTTGCAGTCCCAGTCCCAATTCCAATCCGCGTTAAGAAATGGACGTTGATGGATTCACTTTGCAGATAGCATTAATATAGCGAGTGTATTTCAAATGAAACGTTACTACCTTACATTATTAGGCTGACAAAATATTTACTACTTTTTACATTAGTTACTTCAATATTACAAACGTTACAAATGTTACATCGCATTACAAGATCTCTCCCATAATATTCACTATCACTATTATTTTTTGCCGACATGTTACAAACATTACATCACGTTACAAGATCTCTCCCATAATATTCACTATCACTATTATTTTTTGCCGACATGTTACAAACGTTATTAACGTTACATCACGTTACAAGATCTCCCCCATACTGGGCTGTAGAGCGCCTCTCGACGCAATCATTATTTAAATCATTCATTAAACCATTCAATCATTCAATAGTTGAAAAAACCATTCATTAAACCATTCATTAACTCATTCATTAAAACATTAATTTAGTCAATGGCAGAAAAAAAAATCAATAAACCATTTAGTAAAGCATTCATTCAAACATTCATTCATGAAACAAAGGAAAAAACCATTAAATGATTTTTTTTTTATAAATAAGAATTACTCAAAATTTGTTTAGTCAATTCCTTTTTATTTTTCTTCTCTTTAAATATTTAGTTAGAGTCACATCTTCGGGAATCTGATCATCGGTATCCCTACGAGTCTGCTTGCAAGGTTGAACTTTAGGCGAAGGGCGATGAATTTCTGCAGTAATGTCAAAATCTTTCACTAGTATATTTATATTTTGATAAATACGAGTAATTAATTTAAAAAACATTACGAATGTGTGTTTTTAATTTCCATGGGCACATCAACATGTTCAACATTATCTCGTATAGGCCCAGCCTATTCCCTGTTATGATCTGCATCTACATGCTCTGCAGTTGAATTGTGTAGAATTAGAATTAATGTTCATCATCTGCAATGGTCTATAAAAAATAGTAGCACATTAATAAATTCATTACCAGGATGAGAAGCATGATCTTCATTTGGTTGGTCATGTACTACATCCTCAACATGAACAGGATCATTACTTTCCTGCACAAAAAGGAATAAATAATTTATGTTACTTTATTTATAAGGAACAAATTGCATGAGCAATAATAATTTATCATTAAACTATATATTTTTCACATACCTGGGCACCAGATGGATCAACAGAAGATTGTGCATTTTTCCCAGACAAGCTTCTCTAGTTTTCAACAACGGCGTCAAAGCCCTGTTCAAATCCAAGCTTCATGTAATCCGCACTAGAAAATTATTTGAACTGGTCGGACTTCATATTTGCATGATGTCATTAATTTTAAAGCCTTTTGTCAGAACAAAATAAAAATAATAATCTGTATGATATTTTGATGCGGATTCGGGTTTTGCGATACTTACATGTCAGGCCGCCAAGTTGGAGTAACCACCAGGCCCAATCTTGTGTTGGCCAATTTTTTCAATTCTTTCCTTTTTGGACTTAGATGTGTCCGAGAGCCTAATTAAGTTTTTAAATACATTATTTGATGTACAAAAATTGATATAAAAACTAGTAATAATAAGGCTTTCCACTACATTTTGGAATGTATTGCATACCTCCCTATTCCACTTGGTGGTATCTTTCCTGATTTTCTCAAGCCCTTCTCTTTTCCATCTCCCACCAGGACTTTCCACTCCATAGATGGAAACATTGTAGGGCGCTCATACCTAGGGTTCTTTTCTAGTTGAACCCTATACTGGTCTCAGACAATCTTCAGATGTTTTCCATCCTTCTGTAGGACCTTCGATGTATCGAATGTATCTTTTTCGAAGATACTAACCAAGCAATTAGTCAGATCATCCTTTAAATATTTTGGCTGCTTGTTCCACATTGTGTGGATGGTGGGCCCAACGATCTCCAAGGCCAAATCATTCATATGTTTATAAAATATATCATTTCCTACAAAACATTAATGCCATCCTTAGTCAACATTAGAAAATATTATCAGTATATTAGACACAAATTATAAAAACTAAATTGAACAATATATAATGACTTGGAATCCTCTCTATCTTTATTGGAACCAGTTCTTCATTCACCAAAAATGTACACACTATTGAACCAGTGCTAGTCACATGAGAAGATCTAGGAAATGCTTCTTCATCTCTATCTAATCCTGCATCCACCCCTTCTTCTGCAACATCTGTTGTGGGTGGGGCAACATTAGCTGCACCCTTCGCTGCCCTCGGGGGTGTCGCAGAGCGTGTTGTCGATTGTTCAGTTGACAATATGCGAGCAGTATGTGGTGTATGTGGAGTGGTTTTGTCACTGGGACCAACATTTCCTTGACCACCAATGATAATATCCATAGCATGCTATAAATTAAAACCATTGTATTATAAGTTTAATAGCATATAAAATCAAATATTATAATTTTTTATAAATGAATTTGCATTTTTATTTGATAACTTACATCCACTTGTTTACGTTGTTGTAACAACAATTGAATCCTTTGTTTGATCCCTTTTTTTAGTGGAACTTCCAATGTTAGATGAATCAATTCCTCATTTTGTTTTTCCCTTGTCCTTTGTAGCACCCTCAACGGGTCTACAAACTCTCTAATTTCACTATCTCTCATCAACGGAGAGACCTCATCCTGTAAAAAGTTTTGAGACGTTGTTTCAAAAACGAAATCCCCTATCTGCAATTGAAATATATATAAAATTTCTTAGTCTTTGAAGCAATAGTGTGCGCAAATAATTATATTAGGGATTACATATAGGATTACCTGATGCCTAGGCGAGGAAGTGGTCTGATCAACAGATGGGGATTTGCCTTGATCAACCACCTGCAAAAAAAGTAGAGAACATTATCACAATGAACGCAATAAGTAAAAGATAACAAATATAGAACAAAAATAAACACTATGCTAGATGTTTTATATGTGTACATTTTTGAAGTATTTAGAATGTGAAATTACATTTAGGTTTACTGGTTGCCTTGAGGCTCCAATCATCTGATCAACAACTGGGTACTTTCCCCGGTCAATCTTCAAAAAAGGTAGACAACATTACCATCATGAACGCAACCATAAAAACGAAAGAATACCTAACAAAATAAACATAATGCTTCACGATATACATGTTTACGATTTTAAAGTATTTGAAATGGAGAATTACATTCATGTTTGGCTGTTGCCCTGATGCTGTATTCATCTAATCAATAGCTGGTTGGTTTCCCTGATCAACACTCTACATGGAATATAGATAATATTATATAAATGAACATAATATACTAATGAAAATACATAACAACGTATCTGTATGTCCATCCTAAATTTAATATTACATTGGCAATATTGATGTATACCTGCTGCCCTAACTTGGGTGAAAAAACATTGACGGATATGGAGGTGCCCCTCAGAACCCTGCATCAAAAACATACTAAAAGTTACATAAGGAAACATGAAAAGTAGATAATTTCAATTATATGCTAACGAAAAGTCTTATATATGGTAAAATAATTAATAAAAGGGTGGTTAAACTGTTTGTTGTACCACAACCATAATAACATTGTTTGTATATACACGATTTAAATTGTAATTAATAAGCAGTTCTTCGCCAGCAGCTATTGATTTAATTGCACATAAAAAGACATGGTTTCCTTCATCCGACTCAAATATGCAGTTGCGTTGCTTTAGTGTAGACTCTGGTTGTGTACTATTTATAAACCCCGCAATATTACCAGTTGTTTTTGGCCTTCCATCCATGTACATTGTTGCTTCTTTATTTTGAGCTTTGTCTTTCAGTTGTATATAATTCACTGACAACCCATACCTACCCATACTTCATGTATATTGGACCAGGCGCATCCAATCAATGTAGTTGTAACAGGGTCCAACATACTCCATTAATTATGTACATCTATTGTATCGAACCTTTATGTCATGCATGCAAAACAACCCCAATCCATGCAATGACGATGGAGGAATTCTATATATCCTCTCATTCACACAAAAATCAGTGTTTACTTTAGGAAGATCACTAGCCACCCATTGTTTCACTAGGTATTGGTACCTTAAAGGCACTTCGATGTCTCCCATTGTCTCATCATCATAGGAACGTGACCCCCCTCCTTGGAGAAAAAATTCATGTGTTTGTCGAATTTTCTTCTGATCTTCTGACATCTAGTTGATCTAGCCCGTGTATACCTACTAGATGTCTCACTTTCCTCTACCCTTCGCAAAATCCCTTCGCTAGAGGAAGATATGTCTAACAAATACCTGTTTGGTTCTACCTACACCATGGCTGAACAAAAATTTGGCATAAGCATAGCAAAATACCAGCAAAAAAACATGGAAAGACTTATAAGCAAAAAAACTTGGAAAGACTTGTAAGAAAAAAAATTGTCAAAGAAAAAGCTTGTCAAGAATGAGTTTGGTTAATAGGTGTGGGAATTTGGTAGCCCTAAAAATTCTAATGTATGCCCTTCTTTTAGTTACATACAACTCTCCATTCTCACTTATTACTTGCATTGTCTTTTCCTAACATGAATTGGGTAGGCTTCATAGGCTTCATATGCATGCTTGTGGCCATTGTACTTTGGCCTTTCAACGTTGTCAAGCTTGAGACGATATGTTATGCATATGCATCAAATATAACACTGCAATTTATGCCAATATATGTATATGTTTGTACAAAACCTGGAGGTTCTCCTTTAATGGACTATCTCCTTCAAAGAACATATCTTTGCATTCACCTACATTTACTTTGGATAGAAGTGATACAGAGTTGGTATGTTGGTCACTTCCATCAAAAAGCATCTTTGACATGAGTTCCTTTTTCAAGGAATCTTGATTAATCTCCTCTTCAAAACTTCTAGCTGGTCACTTTTCCACTCTACATTGGCCTGATTATTCATTTTCCTGGCCACTCCTATCTCCTTACTCTACACTTGTTGTTGTTGTAACCCTTACTTTTAATGGTTGTAAGTGGTTTTTAGTTTTCCCATGAATGATGTTGTGATGTTGTAGATGATTATCCATTTTACCTATTATGTTTTATGATCGTTTCCATGTTTTCTAGGGTGCACATACTTGTTGTTTATGGCTTCTTTTGCTTGAAATTTGAAGGGCCTAAAAGTGCATAGATCTCATATAGGACCCTTTAAGAGTCATAATAACAACTATTGTTATGGGATTTTATTCTCCAAATGAAACACCAAAACCATACTTATTGGTTAATATTTGTGTAGCGATTTTTTTCTAATCTCTCCCATAATTTATGATACTAATGGGATTGTGACTATCATGTCAATGCCTTATTTGCATAGTGGAATTCCTATAACAGTACACTGGAAATTCTAAAAAATTCTAATGTATTCCCCTCTTTTAGTTACATATAATTCTCCATTCTCACTTATTGCTTGCATTTCCTTTTCTTAACATTGCCTTTTCATTTTACTGGCCTACCCTCTTTTCAACAATAATAGTTGTAGATTTAATCAAGTTTGTTTCTACTGAGGTGGCCAAGTCAACCGAGCTTACTCAGCCTTTGAAACGAATGGAGTGACAAGTTTGGTACTGACCTAAGCAAATCAGGGTATGATTGAATGGATCGGTAACAAAATGTTCAATTCATCCCAATTCATACTAAATTGACCAAGTGAATGTGGGAATGCATAGGTCACACACATGACACTAAAATTCAAAAAATAAAATTAACCTATAAATATAAACATCGATATTAAACCTACTTCATTGTCGAGTCAATTAGCTTTGTAGGATTCTTATACATCATAACACTATTTGGAGTAAAACGCAACCTGATTTGTAGGCCCTATATTCCACCCATGTGCACAATAGTCAATCTATAAATCAACCCCCAAATACAAAAATGTTCTTCACAAAATAGGGCATGAACCATGTGAACAACCTTCCAAGTGGATCAGCTCAATGAGTAACCTCCAAACATGTAATATCTCTCATGAAATGGTGTATAAAAGAGTGTAAGAATGCTTCAAATGATGACTTTCTACTTTGGTAGGGCTGAACACTACCCTTATGCATGTGTCTCCAAGAGTGAATGTTCCTCAAATAATGAGAGAAGGCCTTCCTCTAACAATAAACCAGTACACCAAGGTGAATTGGCCCTATTTACGGCTTCCAGAAAAAACTTGGTATTTTCAATATCACACTAGGAGCAATGTTGGGTAGTCCTATGGGCATAAACAACTCTAGAATCAAGTATGAGCATCCAAGAGACAAATCTGAGCACTTTGGGAGCATTCTAAAGGTCACAACAAACAATAAAGCATCTCAAATCAGCTATAATTAGGCCAACTTTCAGATTTGGGCACATTGCAGAAATAAAAGATGATGATTAATGGCAATAGGAGGCGGTCTTTGCAATTTTGGCTGTGAAAATGAGAAATATGTGGGTGAAAGCAACCCTAAAATCTCATTCATATTCCTTATAGCAGCATCCACATGAATTCTGGGCACAAACAAACCTATTTGGCAGTAAAAAAGGGTATGAAGAAACCCTATTTCACCATCTTGGGCACCCTTGTGCACTTATCCATCACCAAAATAGGCATACCTCTAAATCTGGGCCAAATTGGAGGGTTAAAAGGTAGTTCTGGGCATGAATAGCCCTATGAAAAGTGATGAACAATGGAAAAACAGGCTTTGAGAAATGTTTGGTTGAATTTGAGGGTTGAAATGACATTAACAAACAATTTTGGGCATAGATATGGACATAAAGAGTAGGCCTGGGCACTCCAACAACCTCAAACCTTCATTATGGGAGTAAATAAGGGCTATTCCAACCTCCTAAACAACAATTTATAGCAGTATCATGAATTATGGGTACTTTTTCTCCACAAAAGGGGGGTAAACAAACCTAAATAAAACCAATACCATTTAATTTCATACCCTATAAACCAAGTTTGATTGTGCTTTAGGTGATTCTTGACAGTCTCTCGAAGGAGATCAATAGCAAATAACAGTCTTTGGTGGCTTTCCTTGCAACCGTAGGTCACAAAACAACCCTAAAAATATCTGGACTTGTGCACAAGAGAAGTAACAACCCTAGTTGGCCCTAAAATACCAAGTTTGTTCTACATTAAGGGCCCCTGTCAGTGCAATGATTCTTGCCAATGTTTGACAGTTGCCCTGTGATTATCGTTAGATGATTGGCATCTATAAACCACTATTGTGGTTTCATCATTTCTCCCATTCAAGAACAAAAAAGTAGACATGACTTCTCTCCCTACATTAAGTTCACGTGCACATAATGACTAGCTTTGGTACTTCCTCACTTTTCAGTATTCCTTTTGACAACAAAAGTGAAATGTGAAACATTATCCTTACTTTCAGCATCTTGCACATCTGATGGCTTTGATCGAACTGTATAAGTACTTTGTTCCCAAAGTAAATATTTTGAGACCTACGAACAAAGGGGAGCGAGATGAATGGTTGAAGGACTCCAATGGAGGATGAATTGATGCCCTGTTCTGCCTACCCAAAGGTCCTTTTATACTGAAGATTATCCCTAACTTATCATTGATTTGTAGTCTTCTATTGTTCACCCATATTTCTCTATGAAACAAAGTTTTATGCCAATCTAGTATGTATATTCATGATGATGCTTGTTTTCACATATTAATTTTCAAGCCTAAGGAAACGCTAACTTGTTATCCCATACTAATTTTCAACCCTAAGGAAATCCCATAGTAGAAAGAACCAAAAAATACTATACTTTACAAATTAAAAGGCTCTTAAATTAACCATATCATGCCTTCTTCAATGATTTGATGAAAACAAGGGGATGGAAAAAGGGAAAGGAAAAATCAAATGTCACTCACACCATGGAATAATTCTAAATCTAACCAACTTTTTAAACCACAAAGGTCATCTTATCTTGTTAATTGTAAGAGGGGCAAAAAAAATCAGGCATGGTGAAGATTGGCATAAAATGATCAAATAAAAAATGGAGGACATCAAAATACCTAGTACTTGCTTTAAGACCCAAATCATTAACCATAAGATTCATGATTGTCCATTAATGGAAAATTATTACCTAACCCAATTTCCATTCAACTAAGTACCTCGTGGTCGAATCATGAAATTGCAGCAGTGTGCATACATCCTTCACTTGAATGATGTTAGGATTGCCAAGAACTAACGTCATTCAAGTGAAGGATGTATGCAGACTGCTCTAGACATTATATCTATACTCATTTGATTTCCTACAAAGTGTTGTAGCTTGCTTAGTGCTCCTCTCTGTTCATCATTTACGTTCAACATCATGGTGAAATCAACAAGTCCAGGCAAATCTTCTAGTACATCTCCTTTACATTAATGGACAAATAATGATGTTGAGTTCTTGGAGATCCTATAGAGTGGATGTTTTAACCTCTTCACTGCTACTCTGTAGTGCATAATCCAACACTTTAGAGGCATATTTCCCAGTGGTAACCTACAACAATCATCTCTCTCTCTCTCTCTCTCTCTCTCTCTCTCTCTCTCTCTATCTATATATATATATATCTAATCTATGGTGGTGAAGAGCGGACATTTCCAGATCTACTACTTGGCATGTTCAGGAATGAAAATAATGTTTTAAATACATTTATATCAGTCTGTAATATTTGCTGATTCATTCCTTTTATCTTGTCTTGATGATGCTTGTTTTCCCATATTAATTTTCAACCCTAAGGAAACCCTAAGGCAATCCCATAGTATAAAGAACCAAAAAAGACTATTTACAAAAATCAAAAGGCTCTTAAATTAACTATATCATGCCTTCCTCAATGATTTGATGAAACCAAGGGATGGAAAAAGGGCAAGAAAACATCAAATATCACTCACACCAGGAAATAATTCTAAAGCTAACCAACTGTCTAAAACACAAAGGTCATCTTATCATGTTAATTGTAAGCGGGACAAAAAAAATCAAACACGGTGAAAATTGGCATAAATCATCAAATGAAAAATGGAGGACATCAAAAAACCTAGTACTTTCTTCAAGACCCAAACATCATTCAAGTGAAATGTCCGCTCTTCACCACCATGGATTAGATATATATATATGCACTGCAGAGTAGTACTAAAGAGGTGAAAACACCCACTATACATGATCGCCAAGAACTAACATCATTCAAGTGAAGGATGTATGCAGAATGCTGTAGAAATTATATCTCTACTCATTCGATTTACTACAATGTGTTGTAGCTTGCTTAGTTCTCCTTAGGATGCCAATATCCTTAGCTTGCTTGGATGTTTTAACCTCTTTAGTGCTACTCTATAGTGCATAAGCCAGCACTTCAGAGGCATATTTCCCAGTGGTAACCTACAACAATCATATATATATATATATATATATATAATCCATGGTGGTGAAGAGCAGACATTTCTAGATCTACTACTTGGCACATTCAGGAATGAAAAGAATGTTTTAAATACATTTATATCAGTCTGTAATATTTGTTGATTTATTACTTTTAGCTTGTCTTGATGATGCTTGTTTTCCCATATTAATTTTCAACCCTAAGGCAAGACTAACTTATTTTCCCATACTAATTTTCAACCCTAAGGCAACCCTAAGGCAATCCCATAGTAGAAAGAACCAAAAAAAGATTATTCGCACAAATCAAAAGGCTCTTAAATTAACTATATCATGCCTTCCTCAATGATTTGATGAAACCAAGGGATGGAAAAAGGGCAAGGAAACATCAAATATCACTCACACCAGGGAATAATTCTAAAGCTAACCAACTGTCTACACCTCAAAGGTCATCGAAAGACATTATATCTCTACTCATTCGATTTACTACAAAGTGTTGTAGCTTTCTTAGTGCTCCTTAGGATGCTAATTTTCAACCTTAGGATTCCAATCTCCACTATTTTTGCACCCATAACCTCACAAAAAATCCGTGAAAACAAAGAGTTTGGAATTTGTAGGTTACTAGAAATGTGAAAAAATTGGAGTTACCAATAAGAGTGATGTTATATCAATTGATATTAGTGATCAAGTAACTTTTTTTTTCAGGGGAAAATATCAGTTCCTTGTTATTTCATTGAAATCAATGGTAACTTAGTTACAACTTCAGCTATTGCTGAGCACATGGAATAGATACAACTATGTTCATCATCAGTAGACAGATGACAATTGATCAGCTTCATAGGAATACTGGACAAACCTTCAAAGGTAACACCTATAATATAGGAATCTTGACTACATCCACATCACTAACCTTCAACAGATAGAGAATTCAAGTCTAATATTGAAGTAGCTAATACAAAGAAGAAATAAACAAAAGAGATCAGTAATATGAGGGGATCATCCACCTCAATCATCCAAAGGATGTCAATAGCAACAGGACATAAAAGACTCAAGTGCTAAGGGCTAGAAAAGATGGAAAGTTCCCTGATCAGTACATTCACCATCAGTGAATTTAGTAAACTGAAAATGGCCTGAGGCCAAGGTTAATGCTTCTTTGGATAAGCTATCAGCCTTAGTATTGTGTTCTCTGAATATGTGAACTGCTTTTAGCTGGATGAAGTAAGGTTAACAGGATAGAGCCGAAGTTGTTCCCTGATAGTGATCAAGTAACTAGCAAGTATTGGATGCATACACTATCAAATATGTGGTATAAACCTCAATACATCCCTAAACTAAGACTATCATTGAAATAAGGTACACATACCAATAATAATAATGTTGATAGTACGTCGAGATAGGTGAGACATGCAAGCAATGTATGTAGTGGAAGATGTATGTACAATTATCAAAATAGTTTATTTAGTCAAACTTATTACCTTTCTTTTTTGCGTTGACTTAGCCACTTTCAATTCACTAACTCTAAAATAGATAATAAGTGTTGGCTAATAATGGGGTTGATCCGTGGTATTATGTTTCATGGGGTTGCAACATCGCAAACTTGTGAGGCATAATACCACGAATCGGCACCATTGCTTAGCTGAACACTTGTTATCTTTTGCGAGATATAGTTCATGTGGACAGAGTTCTTGAACTTTGCCCTCATGGACAATTTTTCTTTATGATGATATTAACAAGTATGTAGAAAAAAATTTAATATTTTGAAAAAGAACTCTATCCTCATGGATAGTTTTTCTTTATGATGATATTAACAAGTATGTAGAAAAAAATTTAATATTTTGAAAAAATAGTTATTGTAAGTGGATTACTTCATTCAATCACTTATTGAAAATATATTGTATAGTCCAAGCTATCATGGTGTTTAGAGCTTGGGAATTACTGGGTAAGGTTCGAGTTGCTTTCTAATATAAGGTTTCTATAATAAAACACCTTAAAGAAGAAATCCATAACATTTGGAAGAATTATGGAAAACCCCAGTTGTCACTACAATTTGGAAAATACTAGGTTAGGTTCAAGTTTCTTTCTAAGATTGACAAAATAAAAGTTGCATGCAAAACAATGTCGTGCCAAAAGGACCTATAATATAGTTGTTTTGGAGAATAAAGAGGAAGAAGACTATCAGTGAGAGAAGGTACACATACCAATAATAATGTTGATATTACGTCGAGATAGGTGAGGCATGCAAGCAATGCATGTAGAGGAATATGTAGGTACAATTGTCAAAATAGTTTATTTAGTAAAACTTATTACCTTTATTTTTTGCGTTGACTTAGCCACTTTCAATTCACTAACTCTAAAATAGCTAATAATGGTGATCACTCCTGGTATTATGTTTCATTAGGTTGCAACATCATAAAATTGTGAGGCATAATACCAGGAATCGTCACCGTTGCTTGGCTGAACACTTGTTATCTTTTGTGGACAAAGTTCTTGAACTCTATCCTCATGGACAGTTTTGTTTGATGATGATAGTAATAGGTATGTAGAAAAAAATTTAATATTTTGATAAAATAGTTATTTTAAGTGGATTACTTCATTCAATCACTTAATGAAAATATATTGTATAGTCCAAGCTCTCATGGTGTTTAGAGCTTGGTAATTATTGGGCTAGGTTCAAGTTTCTTTCTAATATAAGGTTTCTATAATAAAACACCTTAAAGAAGAAATCCATAACATTTGGCAGAATTCTCGCAAACCCTTGTTGTCGCTACAATTTCGAAAATACTGGGTTAGGTTCGAGTTTCTTTCTAACCTAGGGATTTTATATTGATCTTGAATGATATAGGGGTTAGGTTCTAGTTTCTTGCTTGTAAAAAAACATGGCTCGGCAATCCTACTCGGGGTAGCGACCAATTTTCATCCTTCTCCAATGGACCGAGCATACATGTGAGAAAAAAAAGTCTAACTATCATGGCTATGGTGGAACTCAAATCTTTCTCTAGACCTCCCTTAAGCATCACATTTGGGTAGAGTCAGCTTAATAGCTTATTTGGGAACCAGTTCCTAAGATAAATCACATAAAAACAATCAAACCAATTTGAATGTGAACCAAAATGTGATGGGTTCATCCACTAATTGTAACGCTCAGACTGGCCAGACTTTAGAATCCATATAGCCAATATGGGTCAAATGCAGGTTAGCTAAAACTATGAAATTGGGTCTGTCATTAGCTAATCAATGTAAATGCATGCACAATGAAGAAAACCCATGTTTGAAAGCTGATAAGGAAGGATTCAAGTTGGTGAAGAAGTAGGCAGTATAGACAAAGACCCTTTGGGTTGTTGGTTATGAAATAACCCATTCTCCTATTATATTACCTCATCAAAAGAATCTGAATTAGATGGTCCATATTGTTGAGATTCTAATGATGAATATTTTGTAGGCAAACCCTTATTTGATGATGAGATGGAAAATGCATGCATTTATCCATTTCATGAAGAGTTGGATGTTATAATTGAAATCAATAATCATAGTTTTGGGGGCCCCATATATGATTCATATAGTGAAGCATCTAATGAGGAACCTAAATATTTGGAACCTATAGAGCAACCAAGCATCCACTCTATAGGATCTCTAGGTTAACTAACATCATTATATCTCTACTCATTTGATTTCCTACAAAGTGTTGTAGCTTGCTTATTTCTCCTCTCTTTTTGTCATTTAGGTTCAACTTAAGAGTGAAATCAACAAGTCCAGGAAAATATTCTAGTACATCTCCTTTATAGTAATGAAAAAATAATGATGTTAGTTCTCTGGAGATCCTATAGATTGGATGCAAATGTTGGCTCAAAATCATACACGGGTTTGCATTAGTGTCCAACCAAGGTGGTCTATTATAGTCCAAGCATTAGCATGTTCAATATATTTCCCTCATGTTGGTAATCCATGTGTTTCCCCTGTCCAGTGGACAACCCCCCTGTTGTATATGTTATCCATTCAATTTGATGCATAGCTCGGATACATATAGACATGGATGTTCTAAATGACATGAAGAAAAATCCAATCATCCATAAACCAAGATAGATCAATTTTAGAAACAAAGTGGTTAATCGAGTTCATTCCAACATTGACAAACCCTTTATAATCATATAGGGGTGGGAGATTCATCTCATTCAAGTCAGATTTCTAATTGTTGTAACAAAATATTTGCACGTAATAAAGAGTGGGAACTATTTCTGAAGGTAAACCACTGCTCTATTTGGGTCGAGTATTCACATAGAAATGCTCCCTACTCCCTTGCAGCTCCAATGATGGTTGGGCTATGGTAATCCAAGAGATAATGTTACCCCTAGCTCGCATTTATCCTAATGTAATGTGGCAATCTAGGGCATCTAAAATTTTAGTTTGGAATACACAGCAAACATAACAACATGCCAAAAAAAACTAAAACCCTGAACTGGCTGCATGCCCAAAAAAACTAAAACCCTGAACCAGTTGCATGCCCAAAAAATGAGGTGATGCTTACCCGTTGAGCCATGGCCTCCAAATTGAAACTATGGAATCCAAGCATGAACCGTGTGCTCCAAATTTGAACCATGAGATCCAATTCTCAACCATGATCTCCAATTTTGAACCCTGAGCTCAAATTCTCAACCGTGAGCTCCAATTCTCAACCGTGAGCTCCAATTCTGAACCCTAAGTTCCATCGGAGCTACTCCAAAATTCACAAAAACCTCCAAATTGCATAGAGTTGTCCAAAAGGAGTCGTGACAATGTCGAAATAGACTATTTTTTATTATTATATATTATATGTATTTCCATAATAGTATTTTTTTATTAGGTATAGTATTTTTAACTTAGCTATAAGTATTTTTTAGTATATGTATTTTTCACTTACGAATAGTATTTTTTATTATAATATGATGATGATGGCGATCTCATCTAATCCTTATAACAATACCCCTGAAGATGAATATGGTGATGGCAATCTCAGCTAATCCCTACAATATCGCCTAATCATTATCGTAATGTTGATAATCATCATCTTCATCATCATCGTCATCATCTTCATCATCATTTTCATCGTCATCTTCAACATCGTGGTCTTCATTATCATGACCCTCATCATCATCATCATCATCGTCGTCGTCATCTTCATCATCATCATGATCGTAATGGTGATGATGACAGTGATGATGATGATGATGATGATGATGCCAATTATCACCATCATCACCACCATCATCATCGTCATCGTTGTCATCGTCTTCAACATCGTTATCTTCATTATCAAGACCCTCATCATCATCATCATCATCATCATCAACGTCATCGTCATCATCATTGTCATCTTCATCATCATCTTCATGACCCTCATTGTCATCATCATCATCATTACCATCATCGTCATCCTCATCATGATGATGGAAATAGCAATGATGACGGTGATGATGATGATGATGATGATGATGATGATGGAAATGTTGATGATCACCATCATCTTCATCAATGTCATCATCATCGCCATCACCATCATGATAATGATGATGATGGTAATGACGATGACGACGGTGATGATGACAATGATGATGATGATGGTGATGATGGTGATGATGATGACGATGAAGGGGACGATGACGACAATGATGCTAATGAAGAGGATGATGATGATAATGATGAAGATGACAACGATGATGACGATGACGTTGATTATGATGATGATGATGGTAACCTCAAAGACAGCTGAAACCCCAGGATCTAATGTTTTCTTTGTTTCCTCCAATTTGTTGATCCAATATCTACTTCCATTGTAGACCATGGCCTTATGGTGTGTTACTTGCAATAATCAATACACAAAAATATTACATGACCATTAAGTCCTTATGCAACAATACATGGAAAAGAAGAACATGTACATCAAAAATTAATTTGCAAAATAAAATATTTAGAGGGATTGATTAATTATATGCTTTCCATTTTATCTTTTACACCATATGCCAAATCGATTTCCCTTTCTGTTAGATTGTTATCTCCATTGCATTGTGCTACTTTTACCAATGAAGCCACACCTTCCCATGATATTCCATGACCCGATTGTGCACATCGTTCAATACATACCTTCATCTAGTCAAGATTGTTTGGGATGTATAAATGAATTGCATCCCATTCTCGACCAACTGTTTAATGACAATAACCATTAAAATGAAAGAAAGGTGTAAATCTCCTGAACAATGTATATGCTCTTAATTGAAGCAATTATGACTAGAAAATACAATTAGAATATGAAGGATATAATAAACATCCAATAGCTAATAATTACCTTTCAGCTTCCTCAATCTACCTTTCCCCTTCAGTTGCTCCCCTTCAAATTTGTTATTGGAGTCTGGATCACAAATGCAACGTAAATTGAGCTTTGATGCTAAAATAGGAATATATTCACTAACATACAACATGTTTTGGTATACTGTATATCCTTCCATCATAGAACCCTCTGCATGTGCTCGTTGTCTCACCAAATCCTTCATAATTTTCAAGTGTCTCTCAACCATCCACATGGACCTTGAGTGCACAGGTCCACACAACTCAATCTCCTCAACTTGGTGTATGGGGTAGTGTTCATGTGCATTGAAAATTTCCGATGGTAGATGCTTCTGCATTTCACACATGAGATGAGGAATTTCTCTCCTCCAATACTTTATATCTTCTTTATGGATTTATTTACATGTCAACCATCTACAAGTGACACAAACCAATAACGATATTTAACAAAAATAAACATTAAATTACAATATATGCTGAAATAGTGCACAAAAACAATATATAAATTATATGGAGAATTAAAGAAACACTAAGCACATGCAATTAATCACTAGTTACCTCATGTATTTACCAATATTATATATAACTTGTTTGACATTGTTGTCAAAGTTTTCCAGGAGAGAGAGAGGTAGAACATACTGTATCAATATACAAACCACACCATTTATTAAACAAAGAGTATACAAACAAGAAAAAATTATATGGACATAGCAATAATAATTACCTTGATGAAGACATGCCAATCATGTGTTTTGACCCCCGCAAAATCACCTTTTTTGGTAATGATATTCTTCAAGTTTGCACAAACTCCAGTGGGAAATTTAATTTTCTGCATTACTTCTTTGACAACATTGCTTTGTTGCTCCGTAAAAATCCATGGAATTGAGTTTATATTAACTTGTTCTCCATTGGTATGAAATTGGATGACGTCTTTCATTGCATGGTTGCTTTCTTGAATGTCTTTGCAGACTTTCACAACTTTATATTTCTCCCTCCTTAACTCTAGTAATCGCCATAAGGTTTCAGTAACATTCTTTCCAATATGCATTGTATCAAACAAATGAGAAATTTGTAGGTGCTCATAGTAGGGCAACCTGCTGAATTGAATAGGATAACTTTTCATTCCTCGTGGAAGCCCATTAATTCCTTCATGATCACAATGGACATCATGAATATTATTTTATAATTAATATATAACATCATAAATCAAATATGGCCACTAAAACAAACAAACACTAGTACAAAATGAGGAATTAGCTACTAGGTGACTAAAAATTCTAGTCACCACAAGTTTTTCAAGTGATTTACTACTAAATATGAGCAATTTTGATTGACCCAACTATAAATGACTAAAATTAACAACTAATTTAGTCACTAGTTAACAAATATGACTAGATAATAAGTGACAAAGTTAAAAATGACTAACATAAAAGACTAATTTAGTCACGACACAAAAAATGACTACTTAGAAGAATATGAATTAGTCATTTATGTTAGTCATTTTTAATTATGTCATGGAAAATTGCAAATTTGACAATGAAGTGTAAATTTTGTAAATTGTCTACTTTCTATTAGTAATATTGGTGCCATGCATTTCGATTTTTAGAGATCCAACAAAGCAATTGAATGAATTTTCTCTTGACCATCTTTATCCCTGTTGCACCATTGAAGCAAACCCAGTTAAGCACGTTCCAAAGGAAAATTAGGTTCCTAGGTCAATTGCAAATTGGGTACTAGAACCAGTACCATATCGATACCTAGCTAGAAGCATCATAGCCTTACATCCCATTGAGAACCGACCATTCGAATGCGCCTCCTCCATGTAGACTTACAAACTACATCTAATGCATGACCAAAAAAACACGTCAATTTCAGATCTATGGGTTGAAGGTATCATTCAACCCCTGCTCCCATTTTTTTGCACTCGATACCCTATTTTTGCAGACGATAGGCTGGTTCAGGATCTCACAGTGACCAGTTAGAGCGCTTGAAATTAAAGGTATGGTTCTTGCAGCTCCAATCCTGTTCATTACTCCAATCAATAACTAGTTTTTATGGCTTTTTACAGGTCTTAATGCTGTTGGAGTTACTGTTTTCACTTTAAATTCATAATTATCTCCATCTCCATCCTATGCACGCATAACCATATGCATTTCGAGCTTTCGTCCTGGGAAAAGCATGAGCACCCTCATGCAATGCCACTATTTGCAAAGGTCACTGGTTTTTGCACATCGACATTCCTCACATGCTCCAAAGGAAAACTGAAGCATACATTAGAAGAAGTGATTAAACTTTGTAAGGAGGTTTACTTGTTGCAGATGTGATTGTAGAGTAGCGGTTGAATGATACCTTCAGCTGACAAATCTGAAGTTGATGTGTTTTTTCAGCCATGCATTGGATGCATTTGGTAAGTCTATGTGCAAGAGGTGCATTCAAATGGCCGGTTCTTGAGGGAATGTAGGCCCCTCATCTGTGGCTATCGTCGGTCATCGTCCCAAAGAGTATTGATCGAATTTTGGTACCAGTCAGAATCGATGATTTGGTCGAGAAGTGGTGATGATGACTGACTTTCAAGGCAAATTGTCCAGTCCGTAGACTACTCCATCTATAAAACAAAACAACTTATATGATAATTATTAAAAATATAATATATAACCAATTAACATAATTTATATAATAAAATAATAAAAATAAAACAAAATATATATAACAAAAGCAAAAAAATCTATATAATCTATATAATAAAATAATAAAAATAAAACAAAAAATATATAAAGCAAAAAAATTTATATAATTTATATAATAAAATAATAAAAATAAAACAAAAAATATATAACAGAAACAAAAAAATATATTATGAAAATGCAGCAGCTTTCGACGCAACTGTCGACCCAACAACTCTCCACCCACCTCTATTATGGCATTCATGGTCGATGGCTGATTTTCCTAAACCATCATCCTCCAATTCCGTCAATTACTACTCAACCTGCTCGTTCGCACCAAATATCCTTTCTAAACTGATCGTTGGTGCCAAACATAGGAGGTTTTGGTGGGTTATGAATACAAATAGTGTGAATTGGGTGGCATTTTTGGTCATTTATTAGGCCACCTGCTATACCCGTTAAGAAGATTGGTATGGATATTCACCACTGTTGAGGGTTTATAATTTCGTTATTTAATTGCCATCGCTATCATGGATAAAATAACATTGGAGAGAAACTGAAGGCCCTTGAAGAGGCGGACCACGAATTCTGTAGCTATAGAGTCAACATCACCTTCTTCCCTTACAAAATACCTGGTAAGTTTCTTGGTCTACTGTGAATTGATAAAAGAATTTCTGGTTATAATACTGAAGGGTAGGTATCTAGGTTAAAATCGGTGGTAAGTTTCCTTTTTACTGTGAATTTTTATCTTTTTCCCAATAATATTGAAGCTTAGGT
This sequence comes from Pseudotsuga menziesii, assembly GCA_001517045.1. NCBI lineage: Eukaryota > Viridiplantae > Streptophyta > Pinopsida > Pinales > Pinaceae > Pseudotsuga > Pseudotsuga menziesii. Next base: position 121,797 of record LPNX010455497.1, on the reverse strand, counting down.
AGGTAGGTTAATATCGCAAGTAATTAGGTAAGTAGGTTAATATCCAGGTCGTGTGGTACTAGTCTGTAATTCATATTTGTTGTTCAAGTTGACTGTGGTTCGCAAAAAAAAGAATTATTCTCCAGCTTTCTATTTTTTGCGACTCAAAGGTCATAATTGATTGGGCTAGAGGTCTCACCAATTTGTAGTCACTGAGTTATGATTGTTGGTTGAAAAGGATTGGGCTCCTAAAGAATTTTTTTTCTTTATTTATCCTTCAGGAACCTGTATAGGGAGTTCAATTCTAACACAAAAAACCTATCAAAGCTTGTGATAAGAGATTGCCCTGGTATTCTTCACTTCTTTAAGTACTCAAACGGTTGAACATCGATTTACCTGCTTCTAGTTTCTCCATTTGAGTTTTTCCTTGGACTGTTTTAGGTTGTATCTGTATGAAAACTCTCCAGAGCCCTACTATTTTTTGTCTCACGGTCATTTTGTCTTTTCCACATTTTTTCTTTCTACAGGTTGATGGGTAGAGTCCTTGTCATTTATTTTTGGATATTGTAATGTTTTTCCCAAGGCTTCAATATTGTCTTCTATCTACTTTGAAATATATTTTACATGAACAACTATGATGTAATTTTGATTCTTATGAATAAAAAATTACATAATTTTTTACAATGAAAAAAAACCATTTATATAGAGATTCCACCATGTTTCTTTTTATATTTAAAATAAACACAATTTAAAATGCTATAATTTAACAAAATATATAATCTAAATTTCAATAAATTATAACAAAATATATAATTATATTTCAATAAATAGATATACCATAATTTTTTCATTTACACCTTGGAAAAAGAAACAACCTATTTTGACAAATATATAATATATATTATATATAAATTTGTTTTAATTTTTCTCATTTAACCGTTGCTTTAGGATGTTTCGTTTTTAAGGTTATGATTGAATTAATTTATGATGTTTTCTTTTAAAAATTTGGTACACTTTGGATTGAATAGGGATTGCAGAGAACAAACAATGGTAGGGGGGAATCACAATCACAATATTTCAATTTCCGTATTTATGGCATTTCCTCTTCTACAATTTCCTCTCCTCTTTCCATGGCCATGGCCATGGCATTTCCACTTGTTGGCCCTGTCTTCTCGTTTCTTGTTTTGTGATTTCAAGATGGATCATATCTTCTTTGGCCATGGGAATCGATGGTTATTGGGATAGATCACCCATTCTGGGGATTTTCCATTCATATGGGTTGTGATTGACATGGCTTTGATAGTGGAATCTACAAAGTATTCTGAGGAATTCAAGGAAAGAAGAGATAATATTTCCACACGGTTATATGCCTCTACCACTCCATGCTATCATAATTGTGATGGTTCTTCGGATGGAGGAGCCACAAGACTTAGTGGCCATGCTTCAAGGATCATAAGTAATCCACAACACAAATCTTCAAGACCCTTCAAAGAAATGGTAGCCAAATTGCATGAAAGGGAAGAAATGACGACGTCGATGATGATGATGGGTTTCAGAAAAACAAGCAGAAAACCACCATGTGGTGGACGAGGTGCTGAGGATAAAGGAGCTTCTTGACAATTCTTATTAGATTCTTTGTTGTTGTCTTCTCTGCCATTCTCATTGGATAGAGTCCATGACTTCGGTTCAATTACAATGGCCATTCTTTTGTTTTATCCCCCAAAATCCAATTGAATGAGACAAGTGCATGTATTGATCTATTACTATATGCCCTTCTCAATGATAATAGGTAAGCATAATGCTTTTGGGGTTGATGATCACATCCTTTTTATTAAAATGACTAAAATTTTGAGTCTTGTTAACACATTTTATCACTAAGATAATATCATATGCTATTGTCAATGGGATCTCAATTAGCCGGTAAATAAACCAGGGTTAGGTAAGCATAACACTTTTGGGGTTGACGATCACATCCTTTTTATTAAAATGACTAAATTTTTTAGTCTTGTTTAACACATTTTATCACTAAGATAACATCATATTCTATTGTCAATGGCATCTCAGTTAGTTGGTAAATATATGAAGGTTGTTTTATACTCCTACCCAAGGGTTTCATGCACTTGGGCCAGGTATATGTCATGGGAAAATTTTGTGGAATAGGTACCACATCCCTGACTTCTCAGTGGAAGGGATTTTTAGAGTTTTGTAAGGAAGGCATATTCCATTGTAGTATGCCACTAGATAGTATATAGGAGCATTTTGTCAACTTTAGTTTTTTATTTGTTATCATATGCTACTACTCAGCCTTCACTTCATATTTTTATTTTGGTGGTGCCCTTTATTAGTATTTCTGTGCTGATGTTTTTTGTTTTGCATTGGAGATATATTAGCATATGCTCATTCTTTACATTTTTCTGCATTGGTTTCAGCCTCATGAACTCTTGTTGGAGCCAATGTAGAGTTTGTTTAACATGCATATGTATGTGAAAGCTTTGAAGGTTAGAATAACATACCTTGTTGGTTTCTTATTAAAATATTATGCCTGTTCTTCTTAGTTTTAGCTCATTTCTATTTTAGTTATTGTCCTCCTCTTTGAGTTACAGGAGACTAATATTGGTAGACAAGTGAATGGACTATGCAAGTATGCTTCTGCTGACATTCGAAAGCTAGTAAAAGATCTTATAAGGTCAGTTCTCTTTTGGTTGGCAAAGGTTCTTGTTCATTTTCTTGCATGGCTTTGCAAAAATAACAAATAGGAGTACCAGTGAGATTTCATTATATCTCAGTGGGGTTTTCAAATATTATTATATGGTCATAGAAACTGCCCAGGCCCTGGAATTTCTTCATAGCCTTGAACCTCCAATATTCCATAGAGATGTAAAATCTCTAAATATTCTGATGGACGAGGAATTACATGTCAAAGTAGCGGATTTTGGGATTTCAAGATTTGTGCCATTAGATGCAACCCATGTTTCCACTGCTCCACAGGGTACGCCGGGCTATGTTGACCTAGAATACTACCAATGCTTTCAGCTCACAGACAAATCCAATGTCTATAGTTTTGGCGTTGTTTTGATGGAAATCATCTCAGCCAAGTTAGCAGTGGACCTAAATCGGAGTTGTGGGGAACCTATCTTAGCTTACATGGCTATATCAAAAATTCAAGCTGGATCTTTGCATGAGCTGATAGATCCAAATCTAGGCATTGATTCAAACCCTGACATAAAAATAATGGCTACAACAGTTGCCAAATTGGCTTTCAGATGCCTCGCACTGGTGAAGAAAGACCGACTAGATATGAAGGAGGTCTTGGTAGGACTTGAGCAAATTACACATAATGGAGGGCCATGCAAACACCCTGCATTTCATCATTCATATCCAACTTCTATTGAGCCAAAACCACTCATGAAAAAATCCCGTTATTGTTGAAGAGAGTAATATCACCCATAGTTAGGTTAGAGTTAGGTAACCCATGGCAGTATTTACCTACCTATGGTATTCACCCACAGTATTCTTGTTTTGTATTTCCTATTTAAACACCTCTGAATAATGAGAAGGCAGAATGATCTACCAATACTATTTACTGTTTCTTTATCATGGTATCAGAGCTTACAGCCTGATCCTTTCATTGTTGGGGTAAGCCTTTTCACAGAGTGGAAAGCACTCTAAGGAGCTCAGAATCCTCCGGCCTATGCATTCTCCAGGAAGAATATCTGCTCCATGGCATAGTCGTAGATCTATTTCCATTTCTCCCAGATCTGCACAATTTGAACAGCGATCTATTCGACAATTTTACCGATTCTCCCATATCTATTCGGCAAGAAGACTCATCAGATCCATAGAAAGCAGATCCGCTCCAAGATCTGGTGCAATAGGCATGATCCTGATCATCCTCTTCATGTATGCTACAAGTGCAGGGTATCTCTGCGTTTGAGATTTTAGGGCTTTCAACAAAGTAACCGAGGAGATTCTAGTTTTCCTCCGCATGGCCACTGTTTGTTGCAGCGATACCAGATCTTCAATTCCTTTCAAATCTACATCTAGCATAGTTGCATATCTTATCAACAGATCCTGAGCCAGAGAGATCGATTTTTTTTTTAATAGGAAAAATGTTCTGCAAAGGATCCACGTGACCCTCCAGTGCACAGGTTTCTTAAAATCTTTACAACCATACATATGAGCTTGTACTTGTTTGCTTCTTCTTGATTATTATGGTCAATCAGGGACAGGGACGAGAGATACTTGAGAAGAGAAGTGAGCGCTCCAAGATTTCCTAATTTTATCCTACCGTCATCTGAATGGGAATAGAAGACAAGAAATTCCAACACATAGTTAAAATCCGAAGGTTGTGCAGCGCCATTGGAATCTGTGTTGTTTAGATATACTTACAAGAAGCACATTGTTGGAGCTCCCACCAAATCATCCTTTCATTTCATATCTGCTGCCTTCTCTCCATTTCTCGCAATTGCTTGAAGCTAGCACGGTTGTGATCTAGATCTAATTTTGAAAATGGTGCTACCTGAAGCAGTCCTAGAAGAATATGAAGAGGTAAGAAACATCCTAACACCATAAAGTTTATGGCAGAGTTTTAATGGAGATCAATATGATGTATGGGCAATTAAAGTCGTTAATATGTTAAAATTACAAGATTTGTGGCACCTCATAGCTGAAGAGGATCCCATTGATCCAGCAAAATTTAATTCTTTGAAAGAATTCGAAAAAGAAAGAAGGCAAGTTGTTGCCTTATGTCTCATACAAGACAGTATGGACTATTCTCTATTTCACTACATTGTAGAAGCTGATACTCCAAAGAAAGCATGGGATACAATGAAATAAGTCTTCAGTGAGGAACCAACAGTAGAGGAAGATGACTCTGTAAGTCAGGCAAAGCACCAGGAATCCCACACTGAAGTGGAAGACAGTAAAAATGAATGTGTCTATGAGGATCATGTAATCCTAGCAAAGGATGTTGATCTAGTTATCTTTGATGATGACAGTGAAATCCAACCTGTCACTGCAGTGGTACTCAATAATGTGAGTAATAGTCTCTTTGAGCAAGAGATAGTTGATGGCAGCATAGAAGCTGCAATAGTTGCTAAGAATGAGCAACAACCAGCTGACAAAACCAAAGAAACAAAATGTAGTCCACCTCAAAATCAGAAAACCAGAAGTTTGAAGCAGATCTATGAGCAGGCTCCTGATGAGCATTTATAGTATGCTCTGTTTTTCTTCTCAGCGCACACTTTTTGAAGAAGCCCTAAATGATGCACAGTGGAACCAAGCAACTGAGGTTTTCATTGATGAGCAACACCAAGATATGAATTCTCTCCAAGAAATGCTGAAATATATTCATATTTTTTCTAACAAAAATGTTGAGTGTTCTAGTAAAGATGCCAATCAGAAGAATCATGTTGAAACTAAAGATGAAGACTTTCATTATGTTCTAAAAGATGAAGAAGATCAACTACTTAGCATCAAGATCCAGAAGACAAAGAAAAATAATTCCAACTACACTTCAAGGAAGAAAGTCAAGCTAAAGTTTTTTGAAAGAAATGTAAGCCTAGCTGAGACATAGACCAGCAAGCATCTTTAGGCATAGACAATGCTGATAATCTACCACCACTTGAGATTAAGGGGGTGTGTTGAAGAGAGCAATCTCACCCATAGTTAGGTTAGAGTTAGGTAACCCACAGCGGTATTTACCTACCCATGGTATTCACCCACAGTATTCTTGTTTTGTATTTCCTATTTAAACACCTCTGAATAATGAGAAGGCAAAATGATCTGCCCATACTATTTACTATTTTTGCTCCATTATTTTCTTTATCATTTATTCGTATCATATATGACTGTTTCTTGTTTTATCTAGGGCAAATTATTAGAAATTCAGCAGCAATGTATTTGTGTAAATTTTATATTTCTTCCTTATGGACAGGGCATAGTCCTTGCCCTCAAGAGTTTTATTGCTTGTGATTGTGTAACATATGTCCATGGTATATGGAGCCACTTGTAAGGAGAGCAATGACTGATAAATAAAAATCTATATGCTTCGATATTTAATGGGTGCAGGTGTTGTTTTCCTTGAAACATGAAACAAAAACCACATGGTGGCAATGTTCCATTCTTGTCCTCATAAATCAGTATTTTCTAAACAACATTTGCTCCTATATTATGATTGAAAGCGTCCTATGCACTAATTGTTTTGAATTTGAAAAAGGGAAGAGTAAGTTTCTAGGATTGGGTTTCTGCATAGTATCATTTTGATTGTTTCCCCTACCATTGGAAAGGATACTCTCAGACTCATTGGTATTTCTTTTTGGTGGGTTTCTGCATAGTATCATTTTGATTGTTTCCCCTTCCATTGGAAATATACTCTCAGATTGATTGGAATTTCCTTTTGGTGTTAAAGGTGATGTCAGAACTTCTTTTAATGGAAAATGCACTCTGTTCCCCATGGGTGATCTCATAGCAATGTACCATTTAAATCTGATCTATAAATACAGTATTCAACTATGATAAGGCTATTCAAGTGATGGCTACAAGTCCTGCCCTATTTATCCCATTGGAGGTGAGATCCAGGGCAGCCACTCTGTGCCCCTTCTGCTTAAGCAAAATTACAATTTTATACCAACACCAGGCTCCATGCCCAAGTCCATGAATAAACACAAAGTGTTGTTGGTTTGCTTCTCCTTCCCGACCAATTTTAGGAGAAAAAATTCAGATCTCCTCATGATGAGATTCCATAATTGTTCTCCTGCATATAATAAGCTTAAAACCAAAAAAAAAACAGAAGAGTCTGCTGAAGTTTTGCGATTTGATTACCTATACATGAATAGAAACAAGGACCAGCATGACACCAATAGTTCTACTCCATTGCAACATCATCGTAAAAGTAGACCAGAATACTTACTCCAGTGCCCAAATTCTTCTCTGGGAAAATATCTAAGAAATAGATTGGGAATTCTCTCAACAGGAGGCCTAGATAACTTGTAAACAAGAATAGGGCCAAAAGCAGTGTACCTGGAATTTCTCTTCAATTATTAGGACAGGAAAGCCAAAGTCAAGATGAAGAAACAAAGTGGGATATGTTGAATCCCTGGGCAGACACGTGTTCCACTCCACTGATCCCATCTCACAAAGTATCCAAACATTACTTATTTAGGCCCATTAAAAGTACAGAATTTTCCACTGGATAATAATAGAGAGTTTATATTTTCTTCTGAAAAAGAGAGTTAATATTAAAATTCCATCTATATATTTTTGGTATCAGAGTATGAATTTATGACTAATTTTTAGATTTCTTGGAAGGTCTTGGTTCAGGGGATAGATTATTTGAAATATGATAACTACTTTAATGGTGGCATAAATCCTTAGTAGAGGTACAATCTATTTGTCTATGTTTGATCAACAAACTTTTTATACATGGGTCTAGACTTTATAGTATTGAATTTGTCTGGAAAATATACACGTCTTCAAAAATGAGTGAAGCTCTTAGAAAGGCAGGCCACCCAATATTCTATTCAATGTGTGAATGGTAAGAGGCATTTGTAAACAATAATCTGTAGATTTAATTCATGGTTTAATTAAAGAGGCACGGTCACCCAAATCTTAGTTTCATGTATTTTGATTATGTAGGGGTGAGAAGAATCCTGCAACTTGGGCACCCAAGATAGCCAACAGTTGGAGAACTACAGGAGACATTGAAGACAAATGGGAAAGGTGATAGACTTCATAGATTCATGGGCATAATGTCTTCTAAATGTTTGAAATTGGGCAGTTTAATTTGCTGTGTATAATATATATTTTCTCCTTATAATCATCTGACTTTAAATTGTTTCTATCAGTATCACATCTAGAGCTGACCAGAATGATTAGTGGGAAACTTATGCAGGGCCTGGTGGATGGAATGGTAAACTAAAAACTCCTCTTGTATCATGTAAATTATCAGAATACTGCTGCTAATATTTCTATGAGGAATTTCAATCTCAAATTCCAATTTTCTCTATGTATTTGGTCATTTCCTGAGCCAGATCCTGACATATTGGAATTTGGAAATGGCCAATTGAGCATCGAGTAATACCGGTCACACTTCAGCATATGGAATTTAATGAAGGTAAGAAAGGGGGTCAAGTGTAATATGTCACAGTCTCTATTATAAATTGATAGAAATGAACAATATATTATTATACATCTCTGTGATAACTGCTAAACACAAAATAAGGATAGAACGAAACAAACAGAATTGGAAAAAGAGCAGAGTAGAACAAAGCAAAACAAAGAATACATAGTAGAATTGATGAAGAGTCAATGAATTCATTTCATTTTCTATATAAAAGTATGCTACTTGCAATTAATAATTTGACTATCTATTTTTAATATTATGTACTATCATTGTCTCATGCTATATGATAATCAAATTTGATATCCTCTAGCCACCTTTGCTGATTAGATGTGATATAAGGTCTGCAACTCCACAAACTATAGAGATTCTAAGCAACAAAGAAATTATTAATGTCAACCAAGGTCAGATTTATAAATTTGCAAGAAGACTTTTGATTTATATGTTTCAAGGTTAACTTTGTTAATTGACATCTACGAATTCTATTGGATTTGTGCAGATCCACTAGGAGTTCAAGTAAAGAAAGTCAGCCAGCAAGGGGACATTGAGGTATGAATTATTTTGTAGGTTAAATATTTAGTTTCTCTGAAGATTAATTCAATATCCAAATTCTGTAATTTCATAGCCTTTGTAGTGTATTTACAATTTCAATGTTTGTATGCTGTCTCTTGTGCCTTCTATTTTCAATATATGTTTTGTAAGTCTGACCTATTTTCTTTCTATATAAATTTGAACATATAAATGACTACAGGTTTGGGTTGTGCCACTATCCAACCGTAGAGTTGCAGTAATCCTATGGAACAAAAGTGGTTCACAAGCATCTATAACTGCCAAATGGTCTGACATTGGCCTTCCCTCTAATGCAGTTTTTCAAGCTAGAGGCTTGTGGGTTGTATGACTACTTCCTCTTATTTTTCATTATATTTCTCTTTTCACATCATTATCACAATTACCACAGCTAAATTTGTGTTTTAGAAATTACTAAACTTTTCTATGGGGTTTCACATAATTTTCTTCATACCCCCAATGTCAACTGGTTACATACACCTTATCAGATGTACTGTAGAGAGAAGTACTTCACCTGCCCTAACACAAAATGCTCTAATAAACAACTCAACTTGGTTATAGAACTTCCTAAATCTTGAACCCAGCAATTGCTAGTGTCTGAGGAAAATATGGGAATCAGCTGCAAGTCAAAGCTGCTAATGGGAGACTTGTGTGTCAAAGCACCTGAAGGTTTAATATTTGGATCAAGTTAGTATATCTTAGAAGGTGCTTTTGAGGATAGAATGCAGATGTATGGTTAGGAAATGTCCTGATACTGACTTCTTACCATTCCCATTTTGACATTGCAGCACTCATACCTTCGATCAAGTTTAAAGGGAAGACTCACATCATCAGTTGCTTCACATGCTTGCAAAATGTACATTCTCATCCCTTTAGGCTAAACCCTCACCAAAACAACCTATCCTTCTGAGTATGAAGTAGAATGGAATTCTAATTTAAGCTGCTGCTTTATGCAAACAGAAATATAGTTTGTGTAATTTTTCTAGGCCATAATTTCAACCGATTCTTCTAAGTATGAAGTAGAATGGAATTCTAATTTCCTATATGTTGAAACAATAGAACAGTTAGGGACAAGAAATCTAATGGCACAAGAGGAATAAGTGCAAAAAAAGTCGTTACCTCATTTTGGAAGGTCTTGGTCCAAATAAGGTCTTTAGGTTGACCTTGTCTACATTTAGTTAAGTCTTTCAAGGCATGGTTCTGCACAGAACAAGACTAAAAACAATTAAGAGGAATGGCAAGGAAATCCAGGTTTATAATTCAATGAAACCATGCATCCACTTCAAAGATAACCATGGAATGATAACACCATATCCACATAATTAATGTGAGCTTGATAGTGGATACAAATTTTACAATCGCACCTGAGATATTTCATTAGGTTGCCTAGAATTCAAAGGTTTCCCATGTTCAGAATTAGGCAAAATAGCAGGAGATTTCCTGCTCCCTTCAGAGAAAATATTTCCTGAATTAACTCTAATTGTAGATATACCATGACTTTGGGACATACTGCGACATTGTTGGATTCTAGCTTCAAATTTTTTGGATTCAACCTCTGCATCCTTGCATATTAAGCATCCTAAAGGTTGAATTTTTGTTTCAATTCTTTCTGCCCCAACTTGACCATCCTTAGATTGGCACGAATACTGCACCAAAGAAAGATCACACTCATTGGAAAACTCTTCACTATCACCTGGGAACACACCACCCTGTGAGAGCACGCACTCTTCAATTGTAGATGAAAAAGAGTCAAGACCAATCTCTGAAGTCTTGACCTTGAACTTGTCTTTCTCAGTCTCTTTTTCATCTTTGTTAAAAACTTTTCCTGTCATGCATGGCACATATAACCCTACTATTTTTGCTTCCTTGACATTCTTTTCAAGGTTTTCAAGATAACCAAGTTTTCCTCCACCTTGGGTGCTAGGATTCCCTACAATAAAACAACCTAATAAATGTTACGGTTACTCTACACCAGCTGCAAGGATATTAAGTGTTCAATAAACTATTTTAATTTTTAATGTTTAGTTCCATGACATTATCAATATCTGGGAGTAACTATTCCTTTGGAAATATTTTTGTTAGTATCTATTATTTCACTCTAAACTTAAAAATCTAAATATACCCAAAGAAATTAAATTATCTTGCTTTGTACTTTCCAAGTTGAGAATCACTTCTTAATCATTTCCCCACTTTCATGGAAGGGTCCCCTTTTGCTGAAATAACTAAAGACTGTCCACATTAAACACTAGCCCAAGATAAGGTGGCAAATCCAGGTTGAATGTGCTTTTACCTCTTTGTTCTACAATACAAAAAGGTCCATACCTTGTTGGTTTCAGCTTCATAAATTTTCCTTTTATTTGTCCCTTCGGTAAGTGCAACTAAACCCGTTCACCAATTTGGAATTGATGTTCAACCCTATGCTAGTCACATTGTGATTTATATGTTCAACAGCCTTGAGTGTTAGGAGAGTCTTGGTAGATTGTTATCGTCTCCCTCCTAGGGTTTCAAAGTGAGGTCCTCTCAGCCCTGGAATCTCGTTTGAGGACATCAACAGACTATGTATTGGCTCATTTTCTATTCTTGATGGTATAGTAGGGACGTATTTATATTCATCCTCTTTTATTTCCACCTCTATTTACAATGTGGTTGTTGGGATTCATATTCACCATCTCATTTTGCACCTACTTATGATGATTTGTAGTTCTTTGTCATGTTGCTTCTAGGTCTATGGTTTTGGTTACTTTTATGATTCAATGGTTTAGCTTATTCTATTTTGTCTTTTACATTTTTTATGTAGGAGTTGCTTTGGCACTCCCATTGTGTGCAAGTATTGGATTGTATTTTTGAGCCCCATTGACCTACTTATTTCAGACATGAGGGAACATCAATAAAATTATCTTATTATATTGATTTTATCTTAAAATTATCTTATCTATCTTATCTTGAATCCTTTGCGATGACTTTTGCTCCTATTAGTGTGCTTCTTTGATGCACTTTACATAGTATGGACCTATCAGCTAATCTTTGAGTATCCTTGTTGTCATTTTGTTTTTTATAGAGTGAGGTGGGATGCTACATCCATTGGTGCTGGAGCTTGAAAAGCCCAATAATGATTTAATTTGGTGTTTGGGAGCGAGGTGTAATGTTGTGCATTTTCCCCCTCTTGCCCTAGCTATGGAGCTATGGATGGTTCTATTATAACTATGCTAAATACACATCAACTATTCATTGCAATTATTTGGATGTTTATGGCTATAAATCGTTCAGTTCCTTACTCTCCTAGCTAACATTTCAAATTTTTTTACAAACTGACTCAATTGGAACCATAATTTGCTAAGTCGACTCGTACCTCCCTTGGAGACCCTTAATTGGATTGTGAAATGTTCGACCAGTTCAACTGGATGGTTTGACTGGTTCAAATCCTCAATTTTTAAATTAAAATATTTTAATACATTGTTTGTGGTTAGTTCATTAGTTTGTGTATGGAAGGCTGTTCTTTTCTTCAGCTTGGTGTTCTTGTAAGTTGTGAGGCCAAAAAACATCATACTAGTTATTAACGAACCTGTTTCCCTTTTCTGAAACAATAAATATGGCCAGTCTGAAATTTACCCAAGCATGCTTGAAAATCAAGTTAGTTGCTTGCTTTGTAGCAAGTGATTGTACATTATCAAGCTAGAAGTTTTAAAAACGAGTACAAAGGACATTAAGCAAAGGGGATGATTAGTATAAAGTTATAAACATAATTAATGGAAAATAATTGTGACTATAGGATTGAATGATCATGTCACACTTAACACAATATATGTATAAATGTCAAGCCTTGTAATAGCATCATTCATATCATCAATACACTTCTTTTTCTTATTTTTTCCTGTTTGCATACTTTGTGATCCAATTGGTCTGGTATTGTGATAATTCTTCATCTTATTTCGACTGCTTTTCACTGCCATTCTTTTGATTATTTGTGTTGAAGTAAATTTCCAATAACGAAAATAGGTTAGAATAATCAACCCATAGTTAGCTACCTTAGACATTAATTTCATTATTTTTGTCTTATTTGCCTAGTTCATGTGTCCCACCTTGTGCAAGTTGTCATTTACCTATCCATAGTGGTCAAAATTTTCTTATTTGACTCATGTAGAACTTGGGAAACCTCAAGAAATCAAATCCGCTTTATTCCTGGCCTCCTGCTGCTTTTGCTGCTTTATTCCCTGCTTTTTCAGTGTTTTAGGGCAAATGGAAAAGCTTGACTAGGTGAGGTTGACTAGTTTTTTTCCTACACATCCTCCACTCTTTTATCCTTGTAAAAGCATGTATTAGTTGTCATTCCATCACTCTTTAGCTTGCCTAAGCCTTTTTTCTAATTCATGAGCTCCATGACTGATTTGGGATCAGCTTTTTGCACCTATGGGGGATTTGCTTAATTTTAGTAAGCCTGCTTTATGCTAGATTCAAATTGCTCCTCATGCATTCAAATCCATTATGTAATTATTTAATGATGCAACCGATTATGTTACAGGGTTGGATATTGTACACTTATTCAATACAGTTTAGTGTTCAGCTCATTATTCAGTCTCTTTTGTGAGTGATTTTGCATGTTCAATTGATAATTGTTGTGAGTAAAATTAATATATCACTGGGTTCAATTTCCACATGGTATTAGATCCATAATCAAATTTTAAGGAGAGGAAAAAGAAAAATTAAAGATAAAAATCCACCTGAGCAAAAGAGAGACAAGAAACAGTCTCCGGAGGAGCCACAAGGTTCCAAGAAGAACTACCAGAAGAAGAAAAACAAAGGTGAAATGAGCAAGTGCACATACTGCAATAAGGGAAATCACACTGAAAGCTCTTGTATGAAGAATCAAATAGACATGCTGACCCAACTCCTGGAGAAGAATGGCATCTCCCTTCCAGACAGCTCAAAGAAAAGAGAAGGAGGATCAAGTTCAGAAGACAGAGAGAGAGTTCATGCATTGGTTGCTGGCACATCAAGCTCACCCAGTTTTATCATTGATTATGGAGCTTCCAAACACATCATTTAGACCAAGGAGGCATTCTCCTCACTTGATATGTCGAAGGGACCACCTATAGTACTGGGAGATGACTCTCTCACTGAAAGTTTGGGAAAAGGGAGGATTGATCTTGATCATGGTCAGTTCAGCAATGTGTTGTATGTGCCTGGTCTTGCCTCCAACCTCTTATCAGTGTACCAGATGACTCACACTGGGTCTCCAAAGAAGTTCATATTCTCCCCTGATGAAGTTGAGATCATAGAGATCTCAAGTGGCAGATTCATTGCAAAAGGAGTTGTGAATCATGCTCAAAAGGTATACATGTTCTCACACTTTCTACCCTACTCAAACCCCTCTGCTCTTCTGATTCATGCTAATGAGGCTAGAAAGCTTTGGCATGAAAGATTTGGCCACCTAAATTACAAGTATATTTCTGATCTTAGTGAAAAAGAGATGGTCATAGGGTTTCCCAAGATAAAATTTTCCAAAGGAGTTTGCCAAGGTTGTATCCTAGGAAAACACCCAGAGCATAAATTTGAGAGAGCTAGTCATGAGAGAACCTCTACACCCCTCGAGCTGATCCACCGTGATGTTTCTGGCCAATTCCATCATATTTCCATGATTCAGGCCAAATATGCATTGAATTTCATTGATGACTTTTCCAGGTATTGCTGGGTTTATTTCCTGAAACACAAGTCTGAAGTTTTTGGCCTCTTCAAAGTCTTTAAGGGTTTGGTTGAAAACCAGTCTGGGAGGAAACTCAAGGTCCTCATATCTGACAATGGTGGTGAGTATGTCAAGTCTGAGTTTATTAATTATTTTTCAGATGCAGGTATTCAGATGCAGCATTCTATCCCTTACACACCACAACAAAATGGTGTTGCTGAGAGGAAGAACAGATCACTGAAGGAGATGGCAACATGCATGATGGAGGCCAAAAATTTTCCACCAAAGTACTGGGCCAAAGCTATCAACTGTGCATCCTATATCCAGAATAGAGTGCCTCATAAACATCTTGATGGTATGACTCCTTTCGAAGCATGGAGTGGGCACAAGCCAGATGTGACCCATTTCAGGATTTTTGGCTCAAGGGCTTGGGCTAGAATTCCAACAGAAAAGAGAAAGGCTTTGCAGCCCCAAATCCAAGAGTGTCTATTTTTTGGATAATATAAAGATTCAAAAGGTTACAAACTGATAAATTTGAGCACAAACAAAGCCTTCATCGAAAGGTGTGTTTAGTTTCAAGAAGAACCCCTTGCAGCAGTGGAAGTTGGAGAAGCCTCTTCACCACCTGAACCTCTGAAAGTAAGTGAAGAGTTTGTTGAACATGCTGATTCTGATTTGTCTTATGGACATGAGTTTATTTCAGACCCTAACATCCCTACAAGTCCAAAATGGGTATCCAAGACACTACATCCAGCAGGAGAGCTAGCTGGGGATCCCAATGACCCAAGGAGGACTAGATCTCAATTTGAGAGTGGTCTGTGCATGAAGGATCCTATGTTTGCTGAAAAATACTATTTGATGGTGGAATATGATCCTAAAATATATGAATAAGCAGCAGGAGATCCAATATGGCAAGAAGCCATGAAGGAAGAGTTAAGCTCACTCCAGAAGAGAAACACATGGGAGCTAGTGGATCTTCCCCCAGGGAGGAAGTTAGTTCAGTGTAAGTGGGTCTACAAGACCAAATTTGCTGATGATGGTTCACCACTAAAGTAAAAGGCCATATTGGTAGCCAAAGGCTACTCATAGGTTCATGGGATAGATTACAATGAGACCTTTTCCCCAGTGCCAAAGATGGATTCCATCAGGCTAGCCCTAGCCATTGCAGCCTCAAAGCAATGGGAGGTACATCACATGGATGTAAAATGTGCCTTCCTGAATGGATATCTCACTAAAGAGATATATATGCAGAAGCTTCAAGGTTTTTCTACTAACCCTTCTCTTGTGTGCAGGTTGAGAAAGTCATTGTATGGGCTAAAGCAAGCCCCCAGGGCTTGGTATGCCAAGATCGATAACTTCTTGCTATCACTGAATTTTGTTCAGTGAAAATCAGATCCAAATGTCTATTTGAAGTTAATTAATGGTTCATTAATGATAATTGTGTTATATGTTGATGACCTCCTCATTACAGGAAGCTCAAAGGATGAGATTGCTTCCTTAAATGGCGCAATGAACCAAACCTTCTCCATGACAGATTTGGGGCTTTTAAGTCAATTTTTGGGGCTTGAGATTGCTCAAACCAAAGCTGGAATCAAGGTGCACCAGTCCAAGTATTCCTTGGATTTGCTGAACAAATTCAAAATGAAGGATTGCAAAGCAAGAAAAACTCCTTTCCTTTCAGGAGTGAAGCTGGAAGAAGTTGATTCTTCACCTATGGTAAACAATACACTGTATAGGCAATTGATTCGATGTTTGTTGTATCTTACACATACTATAACTGATATTTATTATGCAGTAAGTGTGGCTTATAGATACATGGATCAGCCTCATGAGATACATTGGAAAGAAGCCAAAAGGATCCTTAACTTTGTTCAGGGAACAAGGACACATGGGATCTTCTATAAAGCAAAATCTGATCTTGATTTGATTGGATTTACTGACAGTGATTGGGCAGGTGATAGAACAGACAGAAAGTCCACATCATGATATGTGTTCATGCTTGCAGAAGGGCCAATCAGCTAGTCAAGCAAGAAATAGAGTGCCATTGTACTCTCATCTACAGAAGCAGAGTACAGAGGAGTTGTTAATGCAGCAACTCAATGTTTATGGTTGTAGGGTTTACTTGGAGAGTGTGGTTTTGAATCATAGTACTCAACTACCATCTACTATGATAACCAAAGTACCATTTGAATATGCAAAGATCCAGTTCAGAAGCAGAGAACCAAACACATTGAGATCCATATGCACTACATCAGAGAGCTTGTGCATGATGGCACCATTCACCTACGCTTTTGTTCATCTTCAGAACAAGTCGCTGATATATTCACCAAAGAATTTTGTGAGAAGACCTTCAGCAATCTCAAATCACTACTGGTGTTTTTTAATCATGCTGTGAAGCATGAGTGAAGACAATATTTCCAAATTTTGTTTTACAGTCCATGTTTAAGGGAGGATTTTCCCATGTGGTTTTTGCCTCTTTCCTTGGTTGTATGGACATGGAGTATGTAAAGGGTGACTAAGCCTTGTTACTAGGCCCTATAATTTTCTAATATATTACTCATAATTCAGGCTTAAGGGGGGGTTTTAGAATAATCAACCCATAGTTAGCTACCTTAGACATTAATTTCATTATTTTTGTCTTATTTGCCTAGTTCATGTGTCCCACCTTGTGCAAGTTGTCATTTACCTATCCATAGTGGTCAAAATTTCCTTATTTGACTCATGTAGCACTTGGGAAACCTCAAGGAATCAAATCTACTTTATTCTTTTCCTCCTAAGTGCCCTTCTGCTTTTTCTGCTTTATTCCCTGCTTTTTCAGTGTTTTAAGGCAAATGGAAAAGCTTGACTAGGTGAGGTTGACTAGTTTTTTGTCCTACACATCCTCCACTCTTTTCTCCTTGTAAAAGCATGTATTAGTTGTCATTCCATCACTCTTTAGCTTGCCTAAGCCTTTTTTCTAATTCGTGAGCTCCATGACTGATTTGGGATCAACTTTTTGCACCTATGGGGGATTTGCTTAATTTTAGTAAGCCTGCTTTATGCTAGATTCGAATTGCTCCTCATGCATTCGAATCCCTTATGTAATTATTTAATGATGCAAACTATTATGTTACAGGGTTGGATATTGTACACTTATTCAATACAGTTTAGTGTTCATCTCATTATTCAGTCTCTTTTGTGAGTGATTTTGCATGTTCAATTGATAATTGTTGTGAGTAAAATTAATCTATCACTGGGTTCAATTTCCACAAAACATTGATTTCCTTGATTTTGATTCTTGTCGAGGACCTTTTTATTGGTAGTACAACATTATCTGAATTCATTCAAACTCATTCCCAGGTACAGAAGAGACGGATTTCTCTAGAACGGCAATTAAATGGGAAATTGTTGGAAAGAGTGCATTCAATCTCTCTGAAGGTTGTAGATTGTATTGAGTAATGGAAAGATGTATGTCCTTCAGGTTTGGAACTTTATTGTAAATTGGCTTTCGAGCACATGGCTTTCTCAGTTCTTGGAGCTACTCTTTTTGGAGATGGGTTTCTGGCCTGGCCTGCCACTAGAGATTTTGAAGAACAACTAATGATGATTGCAAAGGAGGCTTGCTTATGGGCAACCTACAGTGTTTTTCCATTATGGAATAAAGGCTTTCAAAGGTACAAATCCATATGTGAAAGGCTGGAAGGCTTAACTAAGTAGCTGATTTAGGAGAGCAAGAAGCAACATTACAATGTAAGGATATCATGTCAAAAGCTCTCTCCTGAAAATGTTGCTACTAGGATTATGGCTGAATATGAAGGGACAAGTGGAGATCTTGTTGATGATTTGATATCTGGAATTCTATATTCATTAGATTCTTCAGGTCATTTCAATTTAGCAGAGGAAATTCGTGGCAATGTCATGGGTATGATGTTTCATGGTTGTCTGACAACATCGGGAATTATAAGTGGTGTGCTCACAAGACTTGCACAGCATCCAAAAATTCAAGCCAAGGTAAAAGATTTATTTCATTCATTGTATGTTTCTGTTTAAGTCTTTAAGCATGTGTTTTTTCTCTCTTATATGAGTGAGATATGTTGTTTGTTCTGATGGGGTTGAGTTACTGATGAGGCCACCTTTTTGATTTCTAGAATACATTGCATTTGAAGTACCTTATTCTAATTCATTTACAAAGTTTATATAAACTAGGACTACCACATTTTGGAGGGTAACAAAATCAGTGCCAAGTGATTTCACAATTTGTGATCCACTATTATGATAGTAGATGGCTTGATCACACGACTTTTCAGCTTGTAGGTTAGCAAGAGGAAAAACCTGCAATTTTTGCATTGCTACCTCTTCACAACCTAGGGAATTGGAATTACATGATACATAGAATGAACTTCCAACAAACAAATTATTTTCAAGTGATGCTTTTTGTTTGTGTGATTTAGATTTTTTTTCCTTAAATTAGCTAGGTCAGACCCTCTCTTACTCTTACTGTCTGCTCTACCCTGCCTCTATCCTCCCACAGAAACATACCCTATATTATAATGCTGTACTAATGGTAGGTTTTGAACAATTCTTCATGAACCTTGAACTTTGTACTTGTAAATATAACTCCACACCAAAATACAAGACCCAGGTCTTATTGAGGCTCTTATATTCCATTGAAGAAGCAACACATCCCACGCGGGGAGTCAGAGTGGAAGGAATAAACATGCCATAGGGCCTGAAAGGAATTGGAACTTAAAACTAATTCATAATCAGATAATCAGGGTAGGGCACTTTCACATTCCACTCAAGCAAGATGGAGACATTCTTTATTACCCTTACAAAGAAATAGTTTATTGTAGGAAGTTCAAATGGGGAATATGAACCTCATCATGATTTTCCCTATCCTTTGCTTCATCATAAATGTGAATTTCGTGGTCAAGTAAATTCCTTCATTTTGAAAGTCACAAATATCGGTAAGAATATTCCATTATGCAACTGTGCATTATAAGAACACTGTAGAATACCAGTCTCTCCAACCTTTTCGATAGGTTTAGTCAATCTCAAAAGCTTACTAGAATCTAAATTTTAGTGTAGTCTTATTTTAGGTGACCATATATTCTAAGGAAAGTTCAGTTCTTATCAATGGTTATTTCTCTCTGTGAACTATTGTCCAATCATCATGGAAGTTGTTTCAGATCCTTTACATCTCAACACAAAGCAGATATATATTTTGTTATACCTAATAGTTTGCAAGTTTTTCAAGTTTAATTCATTCTTAACCAGTTGTCATGTCTTTCAAATAACTGGTATCATCACCTAGAAGCCAAATATACAACCCTTTAAATGTTTCTCTAAAGACGCAATGTTGTAGGAGCAGGGTATTTCTCTTTATATTTGCAACATGACTCTTTAATTATTGAATCCACTATTAGGTGCCCTTATAGCCAAGGAATAATGATTCACAAAGCATAAATACTCCATACAAAATGGTACCTTTGAAGTAGTAAATTATTCAATGCTAAATACTTGCAATACTTGCAATTCCCCAAGTCAAAATACTTGCAATTATTTGAATTCTAGGTCTAGAGATCATTTTTGCAAGACATTACAGTGCATAGGGAGTCAAGTCTCTAATTTTGCAAATGATAATCGTCGAGTCTCCATTAGGAATAAGTTTCTCAATCTACCTGTCTCTTAGAATGTTTATCACTTGATTTAAATCTAAAATAGGCTTCACAATAAGAGAAGAAACCTTTTGCAGTTTCATCACAACCATAGACCTGCTTATTTTGGAACCTTCTCACAGAAAAGGTGAATATACTTTACATAATTTTAAGTTTATTAATTATCAAAGCAATAGGTTATGTTTTAATTTTGATAGCCCATGATGAGAAACATCTGAAACACCTTGAAGCTCATGGATTCTTAATATTGCAGTAGACAAGAGGGAAAGTTTTGTTTCTGACTCTTTGTTTTTGATGTAGTGATGGCATTGGGCTTTGAAATCCTTTCAGGAAGGACTCTTCTTTGGACTATGAAAATGATAGCGATGAAGAATGGGAAGAGGTAATCATCAATAAATCTCTTTGGTAAGAGTATTTGTAGTATTTTTATTAGCTTTAGTTACAGGTAAAATTGTACATAGCTCTCAGGAATTAGTTTATCATAAATACTAGTTACTAGTAAGTTGTAATAGTAATAATTATGTAGTTTGTAGATTGATATCTATCATAAATTTGTTTGAATATCATCATTGTCAAGAAATAGCAACTTTTTAAGGGGTGCTAGCTCAATGGTAGAGCGCCTGCCTAATTATAGGTAGGAGGTTGGTGGTTCGATTCCTCCATGCCCTATCATAAATTTGTGACTACAAAAATGACTAAATTTGCATACATACGACTATTAGTAGCTAATTTCCTGTATCTTAGTCATATTTAGCTAAGTCATTAATACGTTAACATCTAGTATTTTATTTAGTCATATATTTGGTCATCAATGGTTGCAATCAGTGACTAAATCAACGACTAAATCAATGACTAACTCAGTGACTAAATCCATGACTAAATCCATGACTAAATCAATGACTAAATCATTAACTATCAATGACTAAATCATTAACTATCAATGACTAAAGCATTGTCTATCAATGACTAAATCAATGACTACTAAGTCAAGCTATTAATGACTAATGAAATACGACTAGCTATAAGATAGTGGAAATTTTCTACTATTAGTCACCGACTCAAAAATAGTCGTTTATAGCCTAATTTTAGTCATTTTTTTAGTCATTAATTTCTTATTTTCTACTAGTGAACTCACAATAAAAATTAAAATACATAACAATTCATATATGACAATCCATACATACCATGATGACGATTTTTATTGTATTGCATCTTCCAAAGGTGAGGTGTCATTCTCCGTGGTTTTAATGCAATCTCCTGCTTCCCATTGAAAATATTTCTTTCAGTTGTTCTATACCTATGATTCTTAGAGAGGAAATGCCTATACTCATCAAACACCTCCTTTCTTAATCTTTTTGAACGACGAGATTTTATCTTACGACCACAAACTGGACATGAAAATTTACCCTTTGTCTGAAGACCTACAATATTTATATATGAGATATCTATGTCAAATATATTCATATATAAAATATTCTAACTACTCCATATCATTAAATGCAATTAAAGTGGAACTTAAAATTACAAACCACAAAATGAAGTTAACCCAGGGGCATCGTGTATTGTCCATACAACCATTGCATGGAATTGAAATTGCCTTTGTCATATTGGTCTAGATATGTCATACATGGTTATGCCATTCCATAACTTCAGTAGCTCATCTATAAGAGGTTCGATGTATACATTCATATATTTGACTTGGAACTTACCTGATTCATTTGAAGTACATATAAAATATATCATTATGAGAACAATTAAGATATATAAACCATGCACAAGAGTAAAATAATAGATATATATATGAAATTAATAAACATAATATGACAAATGAGATTCCACAACTACATTATAAATAAAATAGTTTTCGACAAAAAGACCTGGAATAATCATCGACAACATTATGTGCTCCCTCTTTATTGACAACCATGGAGGAATGTTATTGTTGATAACAAAAATATGCCACACCGTGTAAATGGATTTCATCTGTGCAAATGGATTAACACCATTTGCTGCCAAAGAAATCCTAAGATTACGTGGTTCTTGTTTAAAGTGAGGGCACTTTTCCTCCATATCGCTAAAAGCAAAACCATCTATAGGCATTCGGATAACATCATCTTGATTTCTATTCCTGGCATGGTAATCCATAAATTGCGCTATGTATTTGCACCTAAACAGTCATTGCAAACGTGGAATGATGGGAATATAACGAAGAACCTTTTGAGGCACCTTTTTGTTACTTTATCCGAACGATATCTACTTACATGACATTCTGAACATTCTGTTACAAATTCATGCTGATTATATTGTATAACATGGTAATCGGGGCATGCATGAATTGCTTCATAATGCATTCCAATCTCTTTCATGAAGGAAGATAAATATCAATATGTGTGAGGTAAAATATTTGATGGTGGTAACAAAAATTCAGCTATCAAGCTACAAAAAAATAAAAAATAAATGTTAATGTAATAAATAAATAATATTAACGAAACACGCTTCATCCATACGATGATCAATAATGAGTTAACAATACAATTATTAGAGGAATACAAATAAACTTTATCACGATGCTATATATGTGATGGATTATTTTACATACCTTAGAATCCATGTGATTGCAATGTTTGAAAGACCATTCATAACCTTCAAGTTCATTATCAACAATATAGTAGAGAGAAGATTTGTTTTGTAGCCTTCATAAAGGGGTTCATATGCCTCATCGAGAAGAGGTATATCCTAAACATCATCAAATTCATCATCATTTTCATTATCAACGCCATCTTCATCATCCATTCTAATGTTAAATGAATCATGGATCAATGTATTTGTACCATCATCTTCAATTAAATTATCAGCATGATCATCTTGTTTAATATGATCATTCACTTGTTCTCCATTAAACATACACGCTCCATGATCCTGATCTTGAACTTGTTCTAAAAGCACTTCCTCTGGACGATATGCTATAGGGTGTCTTTCCTTTAATATAAATACATGGAAACATCAATAGATATACATTAATATATGAAAAATAAAAATGATACATACAATTACCAAAAAAAATGAATATAATAAACTTTATAATGCTAAACCTGCAAATGGATGATATTTGTTCCCCCCCTCAGCATGTCCATGTTCCTTGCAATGTTTTGTGGCTGTTGAGATCAATATTATTCTCCTCTTAAATCCCCTGCATTGAGTACACAGACAATAACATTTTCCATCACCCCTTCGTTTCGTTGCATCCCATAATATAGCAAGCAATTGTCGGTTGTCTTCGTTTGGATCTAGAATATTTAATCTATTTGACATTCTGTCACAAAATTCGTTAATGAATATAACCAGTTGTCTTAAAAAATCAAGTTCCAAGCATCAACATTTTGTCAAACAGAGAGAAGTCTAAGAATAAAAAATCAAACTGCCTATCGATGAAAAAAACAAACTTCCCACAACCACCCGTTGAAGAATAAAACAATTCCTGAAAACGTCCATCGAGGAACATATAATTTTCACAAATCATCCATCGCTTCTACAACAAACATGTCAAAATGTTTAAAACAATTTATATTTATAATGGCCATGTGTCGGATATTTGACACCTTGAACATAGTTACCGTTGAAAATATGGGACCATAAATTTAAAATCATTTAAACCAAACATTTAAAAAAAAACTATACATCCCATCGGATCTCTGATGCTCAAGGGTCGAAAATATGACACTATTGGGTTTATAGACCATCAGTTATCCGACACCATACCATCAGATATTCGACACCATACCATCGGATATTTGACATACAACCATCATAGATCTGACACTTAAGGGTCGGATATGGGACACTCTAGGGGTTGGATATTCGACGCCTTTCTGTCGGATATTCGACGGTGCTATAAATATTTTTTGATCGAAATTATTTTCAGTGATTGCTGTTTGATACATCTGTACAAAATGTCAGATGACATCAGATTTCAGGTTCAAATCCTGTTGTGATTGAACTTCAGTACTGCATATCACCCACAGACAGACGGGCATACTGAAAGGGTAAACCAAATTGTTGAGGACATGCTCTAAATGTATGTCATGAACAATCCCATGAAGTGGGAGGATTACTTGCATCTCGTATAGTTTTCTTATAACAATGGTTATCAGGATTCCACCAAGATGAGTCCCTTTGAGGTACTCTATGGATGGAAGTGTAGCCAATGGATCGGCTAATGTTAGGGCCTGATTTTTTGATGGACTTGGAACATTTGGTTACCAAGGTCCAAGTGAACCTTAAGGAAGCACAAGACCTCCAGAAACATTACACGAATCATAAAAGAAAGGATAAGGATTTCACATGGACCTTGAAGCACATGATTGACGAGATGTTTTGTGTTGAGCAAGGAGATCTAGAACACTTGAGTGATTGATGAATTATGTTGAGCAAGAAGTTATGGAGCACATGAGTACTTACATTTTTGTTGAGCGAGAAGCTCTAGAACACATGAAAAGATAATTGGATGTGTTGGGAATAAGCCCTAGAGCCTTCCATGTTTATGTTGAGCATAAGCCCTGGAGCATCGGATCCTTGGCCATTGTGTCCCTAGGTGTATCATACAAGTACATCCTAGCATTTAGTTTTGAGCGAAAGCTTTGGAATCTGCACTTTGTTTGTAACTCCCTACTAGAGGCATTGAGTATGGGCTCTAGTAAGTGCTTGGGGTTACTGAAAAGAATTTAATAAACTTTTGAGTGAAAATGACTCAAGAAAAATATTGATCTCATCATACTTATTTATAAGTGATTAAATGAAATTTCAAATTTATGTACTCTCATCAAAGTACTGAAGAGCTACCACGTTATACAAGGGAAATCCAACATGCAAGGATGTTTAGAGTTTCCTATCCTAGTAGACCTAAGCCACCTATCTACTTGACCTTAATGAAGAAGTGTCGTTAAGTCTAGGGATCATGGTACATGATGCCCAAAGATATTGTTAACAAGTGTTATAATACTATGTATTTTATACATTGTATGTATAAAGAATTAATTATGATTTAATATATAATTAAATAAAAGAAAGAAGAGAATCTCCATCAATTATTATTTATTATTAAAGGATTAATAAATAGTATAATACCTATGAATTCTTAACTAGGAACTAGCTAAAAGTTCCTAGGTTAAATATTGAAAATTACCCCAGTAATTAAAAAGGGTTAAATCAAGAAACCAAGGTTTCTTGATTTAACTGCCCCTTTGACTAAAAAAGTCTGTCTATAAAGACTAAAGCCAAGCAAAGGATTGGGGGTTCTGATTTTTATCTTGGAGAATTATTATTCTTCCTGTTTTTGCTCTCAAGTGTTTTATGGAGAATTTTCTCCTGGAAGGAAAAGAGGATTGATTCAGAACTAAATACCAATTAGGAAACCCTACCTTAGGAGCTCTAAGCTACTTTCATGTTGGATTCCTGCTCAGGGGGGTTCGGATTAGAACCAGGAATGGTTTTGGGTCATGGTTGGGAGGAACGTGGTAGTTCCTAAGTTATTTGGTCATCAAAATCAGAGGTCACATGTATCTTAAATTGATAATGCTAGTTATTTAAAAAGTGTGAAGGTTCAACCATTAAAGGAGCTTTAGGAAGAAAAATTATAGGTATGAGTTATTAGTATGTCAAGTTCATTTCTAGGGTAAATGCTGGCTGCTTTATATAAATGCTTTTTTTAATATATTTTTAACCCTAGAAATGATGGTTCTGTCCATATCTCCAAGGGTTACATTTCTTAAAATCTAATCCTAGGATGTCTACTATTATCTTCTAGATTAAATAATGGATATGTTAGATGAATGTTTCCAATATATCTACTAACCCTATGTATTTGATTTTCTGGCTAGACCTTGATAGGGTTTGTATTTTCATCAATACTCCCTTGGGTTGTAAATGGTATCATAGGTTGTATATAGCTAGGATTGCATCTCTAAGTTTGTTTCTGTATTCATCTAATATTCAAAAATTATTACTGAACTAGGTAAAATCCAGACCTGGTATTTTATTGCTCACCTATTCTTTATAAACACTACTGACATATTTCATTTGTCAGTAGAGACATGTTCAAGTTATAGTATATTTGATCATAGGAGTAATTTTAAATAAATAAATATACTATGTAGCTACCTAGGGTATTACTTACAACAAAACTATGTTATAGATAAATATATATATATACAGATAAGGCCATCAGGTATAAACACTTATGAAAACTATCTATACATTTAATTTGAAAATTAAATAACTCATCTAAGACCTTTCAAGGTCTTCCATAATAAGAATATACTAGTATCGAAACTTTGCATTTAAATTACCAGTGTCAGAACTAAATAAATGAAGGAAGCATTGTGACCGTCCATGTGGTCCTTTACAAATCTTTGTTCATAATTCATACAAAAGAATCCATAGTTCTATCCATTTTCCATCTATACATAACCATAAACAAAATTTACATAACTAATCAAACATTACCATAATCCAAATTAAAATAATACATCTTATACAGTAATCATATGCTATTAAAATAACATCAAAATCATATTATAAATCCATGTATTGCAAACAAGAACATGAATTGAATCATGTGGGCATGCAAACCCAGTTTGCTTTTATTTATTAAAATACCATTCATTTCAACTCGTTACATTAAATCCCTACTTTCCAACAGAGGTTGTGACATCGGTTCCCATGAATTTCCAGAACCAAGGCAAAGCCATAATAACAATGCCTAAGTATTTCATGTATAAAACAACAACCAAATCCCATAACCATTTTTACACAGGCCACCCTATGCTTCAAATTGTATGCAGGTTGTAGTCATCAAAGTACATCCAATACATTATAAATAACAAATGTAAATGTTAAACGTTGAGGTCCTAATACCCTAAACCAATCACGGCCTTGGCCAAGTATTAATATAAATACACAGTGTCCGTTTATAGGCTAAGAACAACAAATTCCATCAAGGGTCTTTAAAACCCTGGAATCTATGAAACCAATGAATGCACAACACTCACATAAGTCACGACCTCAACCAAGTTTTAATTCAATACATAGTCCTACCATTTTAACCCTACACTATACTATCGCAAGACTGTGGGAAAGGCTCATTCCATTTACAGCATGGCCTATACCCACATTGTCCATATGTTACAATGCAAGCTAAGTAACGTCGTCACACACATAATCTTCAAGCCAATGAATTCCCACATAAATTCACCATAACAATAGAATAACGCAGCAAAATCATGCTATGAACATCATAAGTTAAAACCATGGTAAACCAAATAATAAAATTAGTATGCATCCATTTACATAGAGCTTGCCAAGTAAAATACACAGTCATCATATTAAGATTTATAAACAAGTTTACATAGGCATGCCAATGGACTAACGCACCATTGCAAGCAATGGTGCATCCCATGGCTAAAAGGCCCCAACTAAAACACTATTTGCATAAAAAAAACCAAGTGTGCTAGAAGCCCAAACTTTCCTCTCTTCACTGCTAAACAACCCAAGTAAAATTTACAAACCCAAGAATTTACACACAGAACTAGAGGAAACACGATTCTTAACTCCACGGCCGAATCCATTAAAACCTTTAAAATAAATCCAAGTATGTAAGCATATGCCCGAAGGAAAAATTTTAAACCCCACATCGAAACCCACAACATAAAACCCCAACCAAGCAAATCTATGCCCAGTCTGCCCAAGAGGGCTGAAAGGTAGCAAGTAAAAACTTGCTCACAAGCTTACCATGGCCACAATTGCAAATGTTTGGAGCCCACAGAAGTAAAGCCATGTTGTTCCTCATTCCCTTTCAGCACTTGCAAAACACCAACGAAAATGGGGATGAGAAGTATGGCCATGCTCAAACATTAAAAAAAACCAATGTGCAGGCATATAAACCCAATGAAGGCATACCTCATAGTTTGGAGGTCATCTCCATGGCCTTCCCCCTTTGTAGAGCCAAAATGCAAAAACATTAAATCACAACACATTACACAACCATCATGAGCCAATCCTAAGTTAAGGTTGTCACGTTTCTCCAAACACATTGAATGCACCAGCTCGAAACCATTAAACCTATCACTAAACTCACTCTCTATAGTTTAAATGTCATTGCATTCGTGGCACAAATACATAGCATAAACCATGCTATCCTATGGTTTATACCATATGCTATAGTTTCGCCACTGCAAAACCTTACTGCAAAATGTATACTACTACATGGTATGCCATATTGCAAAATCTCTTTCATACATAAGTATGTGCTAGCCCAAGTCAAGAGTCCAAGATTAAGTATAGGGTAATGTTTAAACCATAGGTTTAGAGCTTAGGGTCTTAACCCCTTGGTATCAAAGCATCAATCCTTAAAGACCACGGCATACAAAGTATGCCATGCTAACATCTCTGACTATAACAAGACCAAGGTTTGAATAAGTAACCAAGTTATGGCCTTCCATTAAAACAATAAATATGTTAAATACTGTAATAAAATAGACATCACGTGCAATAGAATATATTGTATAAAGTATCACCTAGTTAATTATCTAGACTAGATAATTATCAAATTTAAGATTACCTTGCTACCAAATCTGAAACAATAATAAAGCGTAATGATGAATAGTAAGTGAAAATAAAGGCTGAAACCATTCTAGTTCCCTACTAAGCCTTTTGTCACGAGATAAACATGGAAGTAAATAAAAGAGGTGCCTTAGTTTGATTGAACTAAGTAAACCTGCATAATAAAGTAATACTTTACCTCTCAAACCAATATCATGAGAGAACATGTCCCTCCACTCCACCCACTTTGTTTCCACAAACAAACTTAAGTTAGGACTCCATAATTAACAAGTGCGATAATGCAGAAAGGACAAAGCACGTATATCCAATGACGATACATAAGCGACAAAAATGTAAACATAATACTAAGTAGCAAACATAAGTACAACATCCCAAGTAAAATACATTAAAGGTAACGACTTAAATATAAATGACATAACGTAAGAACAGCTTACGACTAAACAGAGATACATAAAGTGTACGATAGAGTTTCATAAGTAAATAATGTTCTGTCTAGGTAATTTTTACTAGCCTATAAAAAAAAAATCGATTTTTGGGGAAATTACAAAAGTTGGAGGAGATGTTGGTCATTCGTATCGATGATGAGAAGGAGGATATGGAGGAAGAGGTGAAGGAGTACAATCTCTTCTCTCATACAATGAAGTAGAGGAAGGATGATGACCATGACCATGCCTCTTAGTAAATATAAGGTTGGTTGTTGTAATTCCCCATTTCCTTATACATTGTAATTATGTTATTTACTTATTTTTATTATGTTATTTATTATTTTAGGTAATTTGATCATGTACTATTTTTTCCTTATGATGACTAACCATTAGTGAAATGATAGTGTGTGTGTGTGTGATGGTTGGATGCTCTGACAATTTCTTCAAAATGTGATAGGGAAAGCACATGTTTGAATTTGCAAGGTGGCATAAGTGTTGCACGATATCTGGATTGAGCCTAGATATAGTATCAAGTGATACAATGTGATAAGTTGACATTTCATTATTTTGCATGAGTTATTTGATGCAAGTGGATTTCATGAGTGTAGGAATAGGATTATGATTTCCAATAGGTCCACACATGGGTAATGGGCTTGTATGGGGGATTGCATGCAATAAATAACATAGGTTTTCATGTGATAGGTTTAAAAGAGAGAAATTATTTTGCTCATCATATGCATGTTGTCGTGAGGATAGGTTGTAGATTTTGTCGCTCACAAGTTTTTGACTGAGGTTCTTGCAGTAAGGTGTCGGCCTTATTCCTCATTGGCCATTCGTCTCTCAAAAATATGTGGGTGGACTGATTTAAGGTGGTATCAATCATCGTATCATGTCCCCACCACATGAAAAGGTTTATTTGAAAGGCATGTGTACTATAATTAAACCCTTGATAGAGTCTTGATAAGGTCTATTTGAGTGGTATGTGTATGACCATGGAATCCTTAATAGAACCTTCATGAATTCTATTTGAAGAGTATCTATGAAACCTTTGATAGAACCTTGGTGAATTATATTTAAAGTGCATGTGTACAACCATGGCACCCTTGATAGAACCTTGGTAAAATTAAACTAAAATCTAGAATTTATAAAATATAAATGAGAAAATTAATTTAGAAAATGATAAATATTAACTTAATTAAAACAATGCACATGCTAGTAATAAATAGTAAATTATTTATTTGCATTCCAAAAAAATAATAATATAATTTAAAATAAGAATATGTGCATAACAAGGCAAGAAATTAGTTAAAGAGAAGATAAACTAAAACACGCCCTTAATTAGGGAGAATAAAACAAGAAAATCATATAAGGGAGTATTAAGACTCAAATGCACACACACATATAAAAAAGAAGACTCAAGTGCACATACACATGATCATGCAACATAAACCTAAGAAAATCTATAAAAATGGCAAGGAAATTGGTCAAGAGCATATTTTGGATCATGGATCTTTTACATTTTTCCTCCTAGGTGATGGGTGATGATTGTTACAATGTTTGTTTGATATTTTTTTCCTTTGGAAGTCGTTTAGGTTGTTTTGTTTAATTTTGTGGAGTTGGATCCTTGGGCCTGAATGAAGTCAAATGTGAAATAAGATTGTAGAACAGAGAGAAGCAATACAATAAACTCTAATCAATAATCATGAAAAATTAATGACACATGAGACTAATAATTGGAAGAATAAAGTTAAATCCATTATTCAGTGAATAATATTTAATACAATGGTGTTACAAATAGGATAATTCTAATTCCTAAGATAAGATTTGAATATACCAACCTAGACTGAATCCAGTCTAACTCAATGTGGGAAAATCGTCACTAAAGCTCAGTAATGCAACTCCCAGTCACTGAATCAGTTCACAACCAGTTAACTGATGTATGTAGGTAAGAAAGTGCGTCATACTTCACTTAAATCATGAAAATTGGTGCTAGGTTGACTGTGAGTGAAATAACTTATGGGAATCAGAGAATACATGAACACCGACATGGGTCAACTATTTGAGACTACTGGTGGCACTCAAAATGGGTTCCTAAATTATAGGGATTGGTCCCTGGAGATCCTAAAATAATTCATACAAACATTTTGAGTTGTATATGGCCCCCACATAAGTCTCCCATGCACTAGTGAAGTGGCAATTACCTCCTAAGCTAGGAAAATACAAATACACTATGGTGGTTCAAAGAGGATTAATTAATAATCCTAACACACCCCCTTAATCCTAACTTGGACATCCTATGCCCTAGAAACTAATACCAAAGGTCACCCATACAATCTAAATGCAATGAATGATTGCTTAACAACCAAGGAAGTGGGGAAAACCTCATGGGAACCCCCCTCCCCATCAAAATAAACAGTGGATCCAAGATCAATATTTCACATCATGAGAAAATTTCTTCTTGAATAAAAAACTTGTGAAAATATTTAAGCAATATGCATCTTTGTGAAGCAGTAATTATGTGTCATGGTTCTTTTAGGCACTAATTTTCTAGTAATGTACATGTGACCCTCTCCACCTTATTCAAATATGATGATATATAGGAGAAGAAATTTTTCCTTTGTCTCTTCTTTATGGAGGAAGAGTGACATGATCCAATTTTTTCTTCAGTGAGCAGAATTGTTGACCATACCTTACCATCATGTAGCATCTCTTTGGGATTTTGTAGAACCTCTCTGGAAGAAGTGAAGTTTCGTTATATAACTAAAGGATATCTTTTTCAAACTGAGATCGTGTTCTCCTCATGTTAGATGACTCTCTAGTCATGTTCCCATATGCCTCAATAACATTTTGAGCCCATTTAGGCCAAGGATTGGGAGTAGGGACTGGATCTGGATCCGATTGAACTTCATCTTCATTTCCATAAAATGATTAAACTTGGTCCTTTGCTTTGGATTCTAAATCTAAAAATTTAATGCAAAAATTATCATATGAAAAATATCTAGGTAGAATGAATTTTCCTTCCCTTTCAAATGACAGCTAAGATGTAACTCGATCTAAGTATGGAATACAATGTGAGAATTCATATTCCTTGGAGGCATGGTTTGCAAAACCTTTCTCTATAAGCTTCCCGGTTGATATATCTGACATCTCTACTGAGTCAAGACCAAATAACACTCTCTTTGGTGAGCATGTACGAGTCATATTGTATACAGATAATAAATTTGCAGCTAAGGAGGGCACATAGAGGACATTATTAAACACTCCATGCTCTAACTTGATTGAACCCTTTCCTTCAGCTTGGATTTGAGTGTCATATCCCAATTGAATACTTGGACCATTAGTAAGTTGTAATGAATATAATGATTCTTTGGATGTAACCATGTGATTGGAGGCTCTTGAATCAATTAGGAATTAGACATGTGATTTTGAAAAACCATCCTATATTGCATGGCATCTCTCATCATGATATTCAATATTGTCTCTATATTCAAACTTCCTTACGCCTTCAAGGAGGGAAATATTGTGATGCTCAAGGAGTTTTGACATCTAATATATGGTTTTACTCATACAATATTTCTCTATATGGTTTCCTTTCTTATAGTATGAGCACCTTCCCTTGTCAAACCTCAGATGTTTCTCCTTCTTAGAACCCGAGGGTTCATATTCTAGATCAACTCTTCCTTAGGCTCGAATTTAGAGTTCATTTTTTCTTTGAATTTATGCTTCCTCCTTTATTTCACTTTTTGTCTCACCAACCAAGAGAGCTTGATTTGGAGAGGATATGAGGGCTCCCATGTATATCAGCTCATCTTTTTCTTGTATTAGAGACTCTGTGAAGACATATGTTAAGCCCTAAATGTTGGGCATAGTTACACCTATAGTGTGGCACTTTACCCCCTATATGGTGGTGTATTATATAGTATTGATGTAGAATTGGATATATTAGTCGATCTATTAGTTGTTACTGTACACCTTTGTCTCCTATCTATAGGAGGGAGATATTTTCATTTAAGTAAGCATCGTGTATTGTATTGTCTTCTTCTTCATTATGAAGGTGTGTATTACTCTCTTTTTTAATATTTATGCTATTTTTAATCTATTTATAGGACTTGGTTGCATAACATTTGGTATCCGAGAGCTCTTCCCTTGGGACTAGCCTTTGTAAAATGAGTCATCTTGGAATTTTTGTTACAACTTTTTTTATACAATTATTCGGATATCTAGGTTAAAAGACACTTCTAAAATAGGCTAAAATATCTCTAGTATGAAATTTATATCCTCATCTATTACATTTTTAGAGATAATTACCAAGGAATATAGGGTTTTTTTCTAGTCCAAAACCTAGTCTATAATAGGTGTTCTTGGGAAGAAGGCTATATCTTAGTCATCCAAGATCTGGATTGCATGGTACCAATTGAATCCAAAATAATACATACTAGGGTATATATGGTAGTATTTTCAGCTGTAGAAATGAAATATTGGGCACGTGGAATACCGTACAAGTTTGCTCTCTAGAAAGGACATAAAATAAGAAGTGTTGGTACATTTGCAATAAAATTATACTAGAGAATAAAAATTAGTTCAAAACTATGGAATTGGAAATAGGAGACATTAGGATACCACAGCTGAATTTTTAGACCCATTCAAGTTCAAATCTAAATCTTATCTCAGTTACAAGTTGTCCCTAAAACAATCTTCTAATCAAGGTTTGAAAAAGGTATTATGGGGAAAAAGTTCATATATAAGGATTATGAGGTCCAAATTGAGTGATATTTGTTGCATCCGAAAGAAGACATAACAAGATATATGTGGTAGGATTTTCAGCTATAGAAACAAAATATTGAACATGTGTCATACCATACAAGTTCACTCTTCTGGATAGGCCAAAAATATGAAGTTTTGGGAGATTTAAAATAATTTTTTATTGGCACAACCAAATTAGGTCATCCCTGCAGCATCAGAAATTGGACACATCAAAATAAAACATGCCAAAATTTCAAATGGAGAGGAGTTGAAATTCCAATTTTATATCAGTTTCAAGTCTTCCGTAAAACAATATTCCAATTAGGGTTTGAAAAAAGGTGTTCTAAAGAAAATTGTTATATCTGAAGCATCCAATATCCAAATTGAGTGAGACTTATTGCATAAAAGATAAGTCTAGCCATTGTATTTGTTGTATATTGTTCATAGTTAGATTCGAAATATTGGACACTTAGCATAGTATAAAAGTTCTTTCTTCTAGATAGGCCAAAAATAAGAAGTGTTGAGAGAATTGCAATATAGTTTTACTACAACATCCAAATTAGGTCATAACCATGGAATCGGAAAGAGGTCACATTAAGCCACCACAAGCCAAAGTTACAGACCTAGAGGAGCTGAAATTTTAAATTTTTCTCATACCAAGTCAGCCATAAACAATATTCTAATCAAGGTTAAAGAAGGAAACTCGATAGTTCAAGTAGTGGTAGATCGCATAGAGAACCAACTAGCAATCTCCAAATACTGAAGATTTCCAAAAGTAGGACACGATGGAGTGATTATGGCACCCAATAAATATTATTACAACATGGAGTATCATTGAGGCCATGATTGAAATTTGACAGGTAAATAGCCATCATTTGCAATTTTACATGTCAAAAAACTGCCACTTCAAAAAAATAAATGTCATTAATGAAGTGTAAATTTCAATTTCACATGTCATTTTGAAGTGCACTTTTATTTTTAGATGTCATTAATATCTAAATATCATACATGTGTGTGTGAGAGAGAGAGAGAGAGTTATCTCTTACTATTACTAATTAGTTATTAGTAATTAAATTCTTATATTTCTATATTTTATCTTTATAATTCTATTTTTAAAATGGAAATTTGAATTTTTGTTAGCAATTTTTCTTTAATTAATATAAAGAATTAAAGTACTAAAAATAAAAGTAAGTAACAATCTTTTTCTTTTTTCTCAAACTTTCTTTCTATATTATAAACTTGACTCTGTTAGAGATTCAAATACATCTACAATTCATGGATTCTTTGGTCCCTGCATGGTATAACCCGTAGTATTCTTTCGAAGAATCCTATCTAAATAGTTCCACCATAATCCTTCTATCGAATTACATGTGTATGTGAAAATTTCATGTTTTTGTAATTTTAAAATTGTTTATTCATGGATAAGTTTAATCTCATTAGTAGTTTCATGATAGATTATTTTCTATATTGAATTCATTTTGAACAATAATAAAAATGAAAGTTGAAGAAAGTATGCAAGATTGCAAATTTTATGTTTTTGTATTTTAAAAAAAATTATATATGGATAAGCATGATCTCGCTCAATATTTGAAAATTCATGATATATCCTTAGCTAATATGAATGTTAGTTAAATTTATGAGATCGAATTTACAATATTTTTATTAGATGCTAATATTTGGTTGAGATAAACTGACATGTTACAAAAACAACAATTAATATTTATTTCCATATTATAATGATGGTCCTAATTGATAAGCACGGCTTCGAGTATTTTTCATGAGTAGTCAAAATGTTCATGTAAGCATCAAAATAGTCTATGAAAATGATAAGAAAATATACATAAGAACCAGTGTATTGATCCTACACGCTACAAGAACAATAGTTCATAGCAATTGTTGTTAGCAAATATGTCATTCACAATTAGTGAAATGCAAATTTGTGCTTCCCCATTGTCTCTACTTTTAGTTTATTTATGAATACACAAAATATAAAAAATAAAGGGATTTTAGTTAGATATTTATGTGGGCACTCTTTTTGTCTCAATGTATATATGCCCATTGTTAGTGATCTTGATTTTCTTAACACCATTTCAAGCCTATTTCCCCAGTTTGACCTTCAACGTTCCTCTACATGTAACTTGTTGTTGGTATTTAGTTACAATGGTTATGAGAATTCAATGTTTCAAACAATTATTATGATTTTTTTTTCCAAAAATGAGTTCATCTATTATGATGACGGGTAAAATTAAGATTTAAATGTCAATTGGAAAGAAATGTTCAAATTAAAACGTCATATAAAAATTTCTTGACGTGCAAGGTAGGACGTCAAATTTCAACACTGATGAGACACACGACCTTAATATAGTGTATGAATTCCCAATTATCTTATTTTCCAAAATATCTGATTTTTAAGATACCCTTTAAGAAAAGAAAAAAATACTTTCTTATATGCTTATAGATATGAATGCCATGTTTTCCTTTCTTTTTTTGACAACCTAAATATGAATTATGTCATTTTAGAATTTTTAGAGTTAGTTAGAAACATGCAATGGTGATTATAAATAAGAACACACACCAACAATAACGGAAATTGCATTAATGCATCATCATGCATATCATTAGAACTACTTTGTTAAAGACTACATTTTCTCATATAAATTGAGGAGGTTTTTGTATCCATGTCCTTGAAATTTTTGAAAGCATGAAAAATATGGTAAAATAGTTTTAGCACCCTCATTGAATGCAACAGAATAGATATCAAATAGCACAATGTCTACATCTTAGGTCAAACATGTCCTGTACATATTATATACAATCATGATGGAAATGAAGTATCGTGTTCCAACTAAATCATATATTTATCATCGGGTGAAATTGTGAATCTTGGTGTCTATTTGATGAGAATTGTTTTTTTTTTTAATCCATATTCCATAACCTTTCGAGCGAACTAATTTATGTTTTTGACTGAAAACTTACAACTAAATTTCAACCGAAAAACTTGTTTGGCTGAAAGTTAAAGTTAACTGTGTGACTTGTAATGCACACTATGTATGGATGGCCAGGAAAATAATTCTCGGTAGATAGGTTCAGCCAAAAGTTTATTTGGCCAAAAATTTGTTCAGATGAAAAGTTTTTTGACCGAATAACTTTTCGGCCGAACTAATTTTCAGTTGAAAACCCTTTTATATGTATTAACAGAACACCACTATTTATTGTTTTCAAGATTGTTTGACTGTTACAGTCTTCGAAACCATGCTTGGTCTGCTGGTGCACCTTGCTTGGTCTATTGGTCCCCTGATCAATATGTTGGTGTGTCCTTCTTAGTCTGATAGTATTGTGCTCGGTTTATTAGTGAGGCCTGCTCGGTCTGCTAGTACCTTGCTCTATCTATTGATGTGGTGGAATTGTTGGTGGTTTGGAGTATCCGTCGACGAATTGTTGTGGTGGATTCATCTCTTCCCTTTGTTTTCTCAGTCTGGTGGTGTGGTGGAGCCATTGGTGCTGTGGTGGATCTATTGATGGTGTAGTTGATTCATTGATGAGCTATTGTGGTGGAGCCATGTCTTCCCTGCGGAGTCATGGTCGATTTATGGACCTATGTCTGGTCTATGGATCTCTTCCCTGTGGATCTCCATCTACCCAATGGAGCCAAATATTCCCTATCAAGTCATTTATGCTCGATCTGTTTACCTTTGGATCCCTACTAGTTTTGTGGATCTCTGTCCACATAGATGGTCGATGATCATCTCTACATGTAAGTGGAGCTATGTCCATGTAGAGAGTCAATTTTTTTTCTTCATTCTCCTTTTCCTCTTTGTTGTACCCCTAAATATTTGAACTTCTACCTCGATCATCGAACTTTTCCCCAATATTCTTGACAATATTACTTTTTCCACAAAATATTGTATTATTCCTTAGTCAACAGTTAATCCGATACATTATTTGATGGTTTTGTATCTGTAAAGTTGGAAGGAATATATGAACCAAATTTAAACATATGATCAAACCTTTAAATAAACACAATAGATTAATAAAAAATAAACTCCACTTAAAGATACACGCTTATTATAAATAGTATTCCCTTAGGAAAAACAAGGATCCCATTTTTGTTTTTAAAGATGCAGACCCAAAAAATCACAAAATCAATCATTGTATACACACAAACAATCACAAAAGAATACATTGTATAGATGCATACAATTGCCTAACAGATAATATAATAATCATCACACTGTAAACCTCATTTTAAATTTTTTGATTTTTGAATTGCAAACAGTAAGTACAATCTTCCATAGAGATATAGTTTTCGTTACCATAGGAGCCATAGTTGATCCTGAGAAGCTATATCCAGGTCACGAAAGCATAGGCGGCATAGGGATATTGAAGCTATATCTCTATATCAGGATATAACTATATATATATATATATATATATATATATATATATATATATTACTACTCCAAGATTCAATCTTCCATAGAGATATAGCTTTCGTGACCACATTCTCAATGATTTTTTCCTAGATATAAGACTCATCATGACATTTTACTAAGGCAAAAATAATATAATCCAGATATATAATAAGCAAATCCGAAAAGAGAACTATGTGTCCTTCTATAGCTTTCCTGTATGTTAATTATGGGACATGTTTATTGTTCACTATGAGAACTCTGACCGCAGTGATGACCTAAGATGCATTTTCATGATCTGGTCCTTTAAGAGACGGTCCTGTAATTTTAAAGATGTAATTGTGGGAGATATTTAGGATTAAAAATCATAATTTAACATATATTATAAGGATAAAACCTAGCTCCCAGACATACCTTTCCTTATGATGTGATGGCATTTGTTAGGTTAGATGTTGCTAGTATATGGTGGGCTTGGTTTGTGATTCATTCCGGTGGGAACATGGCCTTAGAAAATTTCTTATCAAACTAAGTAAACTATTGGGGTTTAGTAGGAATTGTATCCTTCCCTTCAATTATCCTCTAGAGATCAATATCGTCCATTAGCATCTGCAACCTACATTTCCCAGGGGTTAAGTTAGAAGTTGCATCTTGTCAGTTACACTCTTTGAGACTTGAAATCATCTTCATAATTCCTTCAGTTCCTTTGAATTTCATTGGAATATACATAAGAATAACATAATAAGAGAATAAGGACAGTAGATATCAGTTACCACTCTTTTTCTAGGAAGGATGTTTTTTGTTAAATAAACTGTGCGTCATTCTTCAGTTTCACCATTTGGAAAGGAAAGTATTGCCCCACATAATGAGGTCATAGCTTGTATTTTCTTGCCTCTACATTATCATAGTCTATCTCTACATTATCATAGTTGTATCAGCTTGTCGTGGCATTATCATAGTCTGTATTTTATTTTAAGTTTTATGAATTTTTTTATGAAAATTATCTAGTGCCAATTTCATTTTAGTTTTATGAATAGAACGAAGTTATTTAGTCCCATTCATCAATTTATTTATATAAGGGTGATGGGAGAGAGATCATAGGGATCCATGATCGGATAAAGGTAAAGGATAGTGTTTGGTGTCATATCATATGCTGTGTAATTGGGTGATATATTATACCCTTAAAAAGAATATATGTTGGATGAGGAATGGCTTATTCAGGATAAATAAAGGGGGAAACCTATGGGAACAACACAAATTCACATCAGAAAAAGGGGAAAACAATTAATATATTGAATTTATCTTTTGTGACCTCAAAATATTTCCATGGGCTTAATTGCATAGTAATCTTACTGTCAGTATCCATTGGATAAACTGCATTAGTTCATTGATGCTTGTCTTGATGTTTATAAGAGATATACTAGAGATGGATCAGGATGAGGCATTGACTCATTCTTTGAGTCAAATATGTACTAGGACATCTAATGAGACGAGGATGCATAATACAACACATATGTCTAGTGAAAAACCTTCGAATGTTTTCTCTCGAAGATGGTCCAATACATCTAGAGATTCGAGTGTATTATATCAAGACACTGGTATGTGTTTAAAATTTATGCACCTGTAAAATTTTGAGTATGCATGTATATTTATATTTGTTTTAAATCTTGTTCATTGATTTTACTAATAGGTAGCACTTTTCTTTGTGGAGAGACGACATAATAGATTGTCTCATGAGAGTGGCCAATCATTTGTATCTGGTCGTTTGTTTGATTCATCTCATTACCGATTTACCTCTTTTTGTTGTCATTTGATAGAATGACTGATAAAACAACCACATTTTCAAAAAATTTCATAGGTGTATACATATGCTTGTGTATTTATATACTAAATTCTACATGATCATGTGTGTTTTTAGAGGATTGTGGTTCTGATGAGGGTTACAATGATGCATTCATAGAATATGAGGGTGATGAGGTAAGGGGTGTCTTTTAAGGTGATGATGCATTTTGAAAAAAGGAGGGTGATGATGCAAGTGGTGGAGATACTAAGGATGCTGCAAGGGACCAAGAGAAAGGTCATGCAAATGCTTAATGAAAGGGTCAAGGTTGACGAAGGGTTACTTTTGAATAGGGAGATGGTTTTAATCCCACGACCATTTATCCGTCAGATATCCCAATGTTTTTCCTTAGGAAAATGATATTGTTTCTATCACCCTTGAAAAATAAACATCCCACAATAACAAATTGAGGGATGATATTGTTAAATTGGAACCCCTGTTTGAGAGGTGACAAAGTTTGCAAATACTTTTGGAATCTTTAGGAAATTTCATTGATGAACATAGAAGTATTGGGCCAACAACATATTTTTTATTCACTTGATGTGAATGCGGAAGGATCGGGTGATGGGTCCTAACAAGTGGATGATGTAGAGAAGAGGGTATCAAAATAAGATTCCATTTCAATGTTTAATTTTAAAGAAGGACCGAAGTGGAAGATATTAATGGTGCAATATTTCAAGCACCCTCAGATTGCACACCATATCTATGATAGATTCTTGGAATCCTATGGTAGATTTACATGGAATGATGAAGTACCACATTATTTTATGAGATTGTTTTATGCAAAAAAAAATTTAAACATGAATCCATATTAAAAATATGCTCCATCCAAATTTTATGTGATTAGAAAAGGTAGAATGTATGAACAGGAAGGAGCCTTTTGAGATCCATTGTTACCTAAGGCTACACCTCGTTTGGTGCCTCATCTACAAAGACTTGTTACTTTACAGCCAGAGATCATGGTGACCTCTCAAATTGGTCTAGAGGTAAGAACCATTATAGGAGACAAAATACAATCTTTTCTATTGGGGGTTGATATAGGCATGAATAAACATAGATCATGTGCTTATTCTCGTGTGTTTTTTTCTTATAAAATAGATGTTGAGGTAGATTCAATGAGCAGTGGAGATGTCAAGGCCTATGCAAAATATTGTCGAGATGGGTGGATTGATTTACTCCATCACGAGGGAGAAGGGAGGGGGTTAGGTATGTGAGAACTTTTATTTCTACGTCATAATGGTTAAATCATGTTTTTCTAGTTTATATATATATATATAACAATGGATATTTAAAATAGGAAATTGAAATATTTTTTGCGATGGCCGAGTGGCTCTCTCTAAAATGAAGCTAGGGTTTCCCTAGCCACTGCCTCCCTTGCTGTGTAGATCCTCAACTCGAAGGGGTTCAGGATGGATCTCAACATTGATGCACCCGTTGAAGCTTTTTACAACTGGGTCATTTCAACGTGGGGTTTTTCTTAGCTACCGCTCTCTCCCCGTGGCTCTCTAATTTCTAGGATATGGGCTCTCATGACCAGCTCGAGGCCTTCAAGGCCCTTGTTCAAGCTATCATTCCCCATGAAACCTCTCACTCTCCCTCCAAGTTCATGAAAAATATGTACGAGATCCCTTCTCTGGAGATATCTCCTGTGGATCCATGCTAGAAAGCACTCATCCTCTGAGAGAAATCCCTCATCGACAAGTTTACAGGGCTGTGTCCCATCCCTAAGGCAGTGGAGCTCTAGATCGTAGAACATTGGAACCCTATTCTACAAGGACAAGTCTCTCTCTTCGCAACGAGAATATGTTTTTTTGTTTTCCTGTTTACGAATAAAGAAGAAAGAGATATAGTCTTTCCTTCAGGTCCCTTCTTCATGGGATCGAGAGGGTTATTCTTAGCCCCATGGACCCTAGGGTTTAACCCAGAAGTAGAGATCATTTCTTCTCTAGTCTGGGTAAGACTTCCTAACCTCCCACTTCATCTTTGGGGGGAAATCACTCTAGAAGACATTGGTAATATGATAGGACTCTATATAGATAGTACATAACCAAAAGGGTTCTAGATTAGATGTTCCTGCATATGCATAGAGGTGCATCTATAAAAAGTTCTTTCAGAGTCCCTAAAACTCACATTAGAGAAGGAGCCACATACAAGAACTAGATTATGAGCAGATTCTATTCAAATGCAACTTTTTTCATCTATACGAACACTTCTCCAAAATATGCCCCAATATTAAAGAATCATGAAAAACAACAAATCGCTCTGCTCCCAAAGATGTAGAGTTCCAAACGATCACTAATCGACGCCATCCTCCCCGGTGAAAGGAGCCTCAAGATTCTTAGCACAAGGACTCTCCTCAAAATCCTTCTCCTCTCACAGAATCTCCACGGCTGTAAAACAAAAATAGCTTTGAAGTTCTCCAGGAAGCCGAAGCATAAGAAACTAAAGCTGTGGATGTTTTGGAGCAGGGTGATCCCCCAGGTCCTTTTGACCCCTTCGAGACAATTGAACAAGCTTCTCCAAAACTTGCTTCTTGAAGTTCTGAGAAAGACCCCAAAGCTTTGTACCATGAGACTTCATCCCATGTAGGATTGGCATCCTTAGTCCCTTCCTCTGGGTCAAAAGGAACCTCTGATTCTGAAGACTTCTCAGCCCCTTCTCCTCCCCTCAAAAGAGGGGAAAAGGCAAGCAAAGAACGTAGAGAAAAGGAAGCAGCCTCAAATATTAGCTTGGGCTCCTAGAAGAGATTGGACCCTTTCATTAAGTGTAATTTCACCTCCCCGTCTAATTAATGTTTTGTTTTTGTATCCTACTCTGCTCACAATTCATGAGAGTTTACTCTTGCAAGCAATCATTTTCTTATAAAATCCCTGGAATCATTTGGGACACTACTCTAAAAGTATTCATAAGAAGGATGACAACACTGTTAGAGGTTATCAGCCTTCATTTTCTAAACTCCCCCTTTGTAATCATGGCTGGGATACAACCTTTTTAATCAATCAAATTTTCACAATTTCTGTTAAAAAAAACAATGGATATTTAAAATGAACTCATGTGATTTTCCAGTTCACCAAAATGTTAGAGGAATGTGATTTTATGGTCAAATATAGTGTTAACCTAGGGCCAATGAAAGAATTATATTTGCATAAATATCTATAAATTTATATGTTCTCATTAATGTCATGACACCTTTTTCTAAGATTGAAATTTTGGATGTGTTCACAGATTCTGATCCCTTCTCCTAGGACTATGGGTATCGGGGCCTTGTCATCATCAATTTTGGGAGACAATCCTAGTGTGTCCCAAGATATTGAGGTAAATTGCACCTTTCAAAATTTTTAGTGATGATTAAAGAACAATTGCCATTATGTTTAAATTTATTTTATGTTGTAAATTACATGTTTCAAATGTTTTATTTTATATAGTTATAAACTTTAATGTATCATCTTTACCCTTCTAGTAAAAAATTATAACAAATAATTTGTTATGAAGATTTCTTATGAATACATTAAAAAATATAATTTGTTTTTACTTAAATGGAATCATATTTTTTTCTATAACTATATGGTGACAAGTTGTATATAATAGTAAGAAGCAATTTGATGTAAAATGTTTTTGGGATACCCATGTTTTCCTTTAGTACATGAACGTTCCTAATCATTCCACAAATTAAAAAATATTGATTTTGAAGTTCATGGCCATGATAGAGGGAAAGATACATAAGAGGCTTAAGTTATGTTATTATATTTCAAATTCAATTTCATTGATTTATCATTTTGATATAATTATTTATCATTGATATCATGATTATATTTGGTTAATAATCTTAGTGTATATAATCTAATTTTATAGAGTGCTTCAATTTGAATATTGACTTTTTGGTAGGACCACTTGTTTAACTTTTGTTAATAAAACAATATTGTATACAACAATAAAAAGAATGAAAAGCCATGTAAGACACAATAAGAAAAATGTAAGTATTTTAAAACTCTTCTAATCTAATTTGTTATTTTAGAAATATTTATTGAACAAAAGTAACAATTATGGCTATTTATTTGATACATATCATAATGTTAAAATGTTATGGCCACTCATTACAATTCATCAATCAATTTGATGTACATAATATCAACAATCTAAGAACAATATATCATAAAAGTTTCATCAATTTGATGTACATAAGCTCAACAATCTAAGAACAATATCATATAAGTTTCATTATTTGGTGTACATAAGCTCAACAATCTAAGAACAATATCATATAAGTTTCATCAATTTGACATGTACATATGCTCAACAATGTAAGAACAATATCATATAAGTTTCATCAATTTGATGTACATAAGATCAAAAATATAAGAACAATATCATATAAGTTTCAAAGTGAAATAGATCTCATAATTCAACAATTAAATAACACGTACTCAAGTGCATAACATTATAATTTTGAAAATCAATTTTTAAGGAATGTGCATAAAAATCATCAAAACAATCTAGCGAACTTATCAATAATCACTCTATTTGAGTGTCACAATTATAAAACCAATCAATATTTCCCATGTAAAAAGTACATCATGTTCAATATGTTTCAAATTAGAAATAAGATCGTAAAGGAATGACGTCTTCAGTTATTCTTTCATGATCAACTTTTGACATAAATATTCCATGTTCTAGCTTTAAATTTTGTATTTTATTAAAATTCTATCAACTTTATGTGTGTTGCACATACCAAATGACTATATTGGCAGCATAGGAAATTAGGTTGATAGT
Organism: Pseudotsuga menziesii; assembly: GCA_001517045.1. Classification (NCBI taxonomy): domain Eukaryota; kingdom Viridiplantae; phylum Streptophyta; class Pinopsida; order Pinales; family Pinaceae; genus Pseudotsuga; species Pseudotsuga menziesii. The sequence continues at coordinate 76,995 of LPNX010455497.1, read as the reverse complement.
CTTTAAAGTGAACATCAATTTCAATTTGATGTGTTTCTTGAAAATAAAATCTTTCAATAGAATTGACCCTCTTTCATATATAAAACCTTTGTCATCACAGTCCTCCAATAATTTCATCCTTCTTGATGTGCATCACATGAAATAATATTTGACATTTTCATTGTTGTCTATGGGTGCAACCACACCAAATACATCTCATGCACATAAATAAGAATATTGAAATTTTCAAATTCATCTTCATTATCAAACAACTTTCATATATATATATATATATATATAATTCACACATGTACATCTATATAAATATATATTTGACATTCAAGTCAAGAACTTTAAAATAAAAAAATGGTATTTATTCAAGTGTACATAAAGTTACCTTCTCTAACAATATCAGAAATTCTATCACTATTAATTGGTATTGCAATGTCTTCTGATTCCAACTCCTCAAAGATTGCGAGTTGCATAAGTTCCCTTTTTGACTAATTTCGTTGTGTTTCCAAGGTTTAACATAATTTTCATGGATGTATTTACAAATGTCTATTGATTTTGTGTCCTCCATGCAAATAGGACAAAAACATGTTAGCTTCCTACTATCAAATTAAAACAAATTTTGGAAGGTTTTTGTTTTGACTGAGCATAAATATCAAGTTCCATGAATGGTGATAACATCATATGGGATTGATCTGTCTACATCTTGGATTCAGATTTTCCAAAAAATATTGTCCAACATAAACAATTTATGTACATGTGAGTAAAATGTTACTAGATGTACATGTTAAAGTGATTCAAATTGAATAAATTTGTTTTGAAAACAAAGTTCATACCTGCTACATCCTTTAATTGTTGAATGCATTCATGGATGACATTTACACGACACCATTGAAAAACTTGATTATAACACACAAATCGATTAGAATAATGGTTCATTTGATGCCTTCAAAGTGCTCATTTTACACATGCCCTTGCAGCATCGTGGTCTCTTTTTCCATTAAAAGTTTCAAAAAAAATGTAATTATGTTTAATATTTGTTTTTTAATGAAGGCAATGTATCCAGAAGAATGATCGTGAATATTTAAATTTCCCTACACATCCATCTAACCATATCCAATGTTCATTCATTACAATTCCACATGTTTTCAATGAACCATAAATAATATCAAAACAATGTTGTACATAATGTGTATCATGTGTGCGGTCATCGCTGATATAGAAATGATATTCCTTGATCACATGTCGATTATCATTCGTTCTTTCTGTATCATCAACATTGTGTTGAGCATCTCTATATAGAACATGGACAAATATAGAAACTTTGTCAGAATGATAATATTCACTTTGTATTTCTTTTTGTGCTTCAAATATGTAATTCTTTGCAAAATCAACCACAGAGAAAATAGTACCGACTGGAAAAATGTCACGTAATTGTTTGAATTGTATGTATTTCCATTGTGCTCTATGTGAATGTTTGATGTATTTATAAATTTCTTTTTCAAACTTCTTCAAAAACTATGTAACACTGATTTTATCTTATTTTAAATCAATCCTTTTGGAAAGAGCATTTGTAGAACTTGCAAAATTGTGGGAATAAGTGACATATTCATATCTCTTCCAATCAACTATTATATTTGACAATTACCGATCATTCATATGAATACAATATTTATGGTGGAATAAAGCTAGATTTCGACAATGATCACATTTCTTTCCACCAACACATCTTTTGTTGTAAAATATCCTGTAGCTATCTCTTTCACATATAATTTCATATATAAAAGCACGAATTGTGGAAGGAAGTGAATTCGGCCAATTTTTTTTACCAAACTGAAGGAATGTGTCATAATATAATTCAAATTAAACATGATAGAGACAACAACATGTTTCATGAATAGTGATAGGATTAATATACCATGGCTTCTGTTGTACAAATGTATTGATTGACAAATTCACTTCTCTGTGCTCATCTTTGATTTTATTGAAAAATTGTAATTTAGTCATCTCTAATATATGTTTTGGATGGATTTCATACTGATTTCAAGATATTATTCGTCATATCATATTCCTTGCATTTGGTGAAACACAAGAATTTTCCACCCAATATCCATGCATCACACCCTCAAACCTTTCAACGAGCCTATATTTATAGAGTTGTCTACAAATAATTTCCCAACAAGCAAGATCATCATTTGCATCTATTTGTAATCAAAATTTGTTATATTTATACAATGTTTTCCGTGAATTTCCAATAACTCTTGCAAGATATGCATTGTCAAACATTTTTGTCTAGTACTAGATGAAATAATCATTGTTTGTATTATTCTATGTGCAACACTACTATATTTCTTTCTGTATTTTCCAATAGTTTTTATTGCAGTGACTATATTTTTGAACACATTTTGCTTCAACTTTGAATATTTTTTCTCCTTTTGAATACCCAATAATGACCAAGCTTCCCTCAACTTCTTGGACACTAACAAAAACCTCAAAATTTGAGCTTGTGTTGCCATTGATTCATTTTTTCAGAAACTGTTCATGTATCTTTTGAACAGGATATTGTACAATATGGTAAGGTTTTATGTTTCTGAAATTTTCTCTATCAACATTCTGTAACATGTCATATTCAATTATGAAACCACCTATATATATTTCACTTTAATTTTAATTTAGCATATTTCAAGTATACTTAACTTGAAACATAAAAAATATATGACTGGCATAATTAAAAAAAAATTACATGGTTTAAAATATTTTAATAACCAATACACACACACACACATATATATACCTCTACTTGATTTAATATTTGCATTATTTTTGGCTTCAATAATGCCTTCAACATCTTGATCAACATTAGGATGTAAATCTGTATTTTCTTTTTGCAAATTATTTTCAAAATCACAATCATTTACAAAAATCATTTACTAGATTTTAAACAAATTTAAAATATTTGGACATACCTGGTTCAATTTCTTCTTGAATTTGATTTTGAACATTCATATCATCAAAATTATGATCCAAATATCTAATTACATCATCATCAGGGATCTCCTCAATATTTGTACTCTTTTGTTTCTTTATTTTTTTCATGGTATTTGAGTTTTTGCTTTTCATTATTTAAGGTATCATCTCGAGTGCGATTAGATTTCCTCTTTCTCTCTCTTTTGTTTTTCATGAGTATTCAATCTTTACCTTCACCTTAGAATAATTTTCCTTGGAGGGAATCTTAATCATCAAAGAAAAAAAACTCACCTTAGAAGACTTGTCCATAAAATATTGCTCAAAATAATTAAAAAAACAATCATTGAATAAATTGGTGAAGAATCTTTAAGAAAAATTGTACCATAAAATATTTCCCAAAAAATATTCACTAAATAAATGAAAAAGTATTCTCCTTAGAAGATCATTTCTTAGAACACTTTACTATAAAAAAATCTTCATTATCAAAGAAAAGTATCCTCCATCTAGAAGATAATTTCTAAGAACATTTTCCCATAAAAAATATCCTAAAAAGAATCTTTACTATCAAAGAAAAAGGGCGTCGATATTAGAAGATAATTTCTAAGAACATTTTACCATAAAAAATTTCCCAAAAGAATATTTAATATCAAAGAAAAAGAGCCTCCATCTTAGAAGATAATTTCTAAGAACACTTTACTATAAAAAAACTACCCAAAATATTTTTTTCCATAAAAAAATTGGTAAAGAACACTTACCACAAAAAATAACCTTTGTTTGTAAAGACATTTTTAAAATTCTGATGTTTTTAATAATTTGAAAATATGTGTTATGTGTTTCTTATAAATATGAAAGTAAATGCCGCAATGTTTCAAAAATATGCACCAATTTTTTTGACTGACGAAAAAAATAAAGGTTTTTCGGTCGAACTATTTTCTGTCTGTTAAAACTAACTTTGGTTGAACTATTATACTTTTTGACCAAAAACCTCAAAATATTCAAAGATTGTTTTCCATCACATTTTTTATTCTTCTTCTGATTTCGGAGAGATCAAATCATATGAAATACTTATAATTTCTCTTCACAAATATTACCATTAGTTGTATAATTCAATCTACTTTCTATAGATATGAATTTTGTTGAATTTGGTGTTATCCACTAGTTTTATTTATTATTTTTCTTAGAAGGTGTCTAGATTGCTTCAAAATTTAATACAAATAAGTGAAATGAAAATTTAATAACTTTAGAAAGACACGATGAAAAGATTTGGAAACCCCATGGTACAAAACCTTTATGTGTTTTCTTCAAAAGGGTAATTTTGGTTTTTTTTTGTTTTGAATTGGAAATTAGGGAATATGTTGTGTCTAAACAAACATGTGAATTTTATGTTAGTTTTTGAGATTGGTCCACTTGAAAAAATTCCAATAATTATTGTATGCAGTTGTTATATACAAACTTATACTCACACATTATTACAATTTGTCTAGATCATCATAACACATTTTGTTTTTAATAAACAATAGTTTAATAGTGAAAAAATTGTAGTCTAAAAACATGGCTATTTATCATAATTTCTATAATTAAGAACATATCATCAAACACTTGCAAAAATGGCATATCAAATGCCAATTAAAAAAATCTAAAAAATAACTGATAGAAAGCTAACACAATTCTCTACAAGTTTTGTTTTTACTACAAAATTAAATTCTAAAAAAAAAATCTAATTTTTCTTTGCTCGAAGTTGAGAAACTTGCAAAAACAACATTTCTTTTCCCATAACCCTCCTCAAAATAGACACCCAGATTCATGATTTCACTCGTACCTAACTAGATCTCACGGGGACTTCACTTAGTGAACATATCATATAGCACGTGTGATAATGGGATATTAAAGAATACCCTTAATTTCTAGACATATTGACCCAAACTCTTTTTGTTGAAACCCCCTCCCAATTCTTAAAACATCTTCCCCACCCCTTTTTATACCTCAATACTTATAAACCACCCTACCCACCCCCACCTTAAACCCCTCATCCACCCAATACCTGCAATATATTGGTTCAATTTTTAATAATTTTAAAACCCACAATATGAACTAACATGATAGAATATTGGTAAACAAGTGAAGCCCCCATGCTAGTTCTATTTCTAGATGATGATAGAAATTACACATCAAAACAAATAACCAAATTTTTTTTACATCTAAATGACCCAAGTACAAAAAACAGAATATTGTAAAACAAGTACCTAACCCAACAAATTTAGGCCACAAATAAAATTGACAAACCTGGAAATATGAATAAAAAATCATACCAATCACAAAATTCTCAATACAAATAAAAGAATATACCAGTATGCTTCCGACAACTCTACAAGAACAAAACCAAAATAATGAACATTCCAATGTATCCCTTCCATTATAACTAGTTTGCATTCGTTTATATTACATACATCTCAAACATCAACAATAATAGACTTAAAATATGAACATGTACACTCTCAGTAACAACTTAGATCCAATAATAATTGCAGAGAAAGATCCTAATAAAATCACATTTTAAACAACTGGTTCAAATTCAGTTTGAATATATAAAAACCATGTGGTGTCTCTCCATCAAGAGTAGCATCCACTAAAAACATATAAATGTCATTCAATAGTTTAAATATGATAAGGAATAAACTAAATCATATCTTTTGAGCTCTATAATACTTTCACGGAACTGATACTCCTCGGATAAAATAAAAACCTAGTAGCACCAAATGAGCCCTAAGAATTTGTAATGCCCTCTTCTAATTAAGCACCAAAACGCTCGCTAACCTACTTAATTCCCATAGGTTTGAGTGGGTACTGCATAAAAGGGAATTAACTGAGGACAATTGATACTTAGAACAAATCGGGACACTCGTTTAGTATTAAATTCATTAGTTAGATAAAGGAAGCCTTATTTATTTAGGCTTAAAGTGAACATAAAATTAGAATTGCACGCATGCAAAAGTGAAGCGTAAACCCTAAAAGTGACATGAAAAACCTAAAAGCACATACTCATCTATTTAAGAAGGGTTATTGGAATAAAGAAGGTATCTACTATTATTATTGTTGTTTTGTAGTTTTGAGCAGCAACATCAGTTACAACAACAACAATTGGGGTTGAAGACAATATCTTCAGCTAATGAGGGTTCAGCAGTGAAACTATCTTCCCTATTATCCTTCAGTGTAGGCCATCTAGATCTATCATCCACATTCATTTTATTTATCAATATCCAGCGATTCAAAATCCACTAGAAGATTGTTTGTAGGTTCGCATGTGCAACTGGGGGAATAGTTGGAAAACCCCATAAGTATTTTCCAGGACTCTAAAAACTAGTTTATCTTTCATTTAATAGCCTCATATTCATCACCAGGGTCACTCCACTACATTGAGTGATGAGCAGTCCCCAGTTTTCTCATCCAGAGTAATTATCAGCAGATTCGTGTGACAAGAGGCATGAGCACCCATAGGGAATATCAATTCTCTAGTCATCTTAGAGAGATCAGATCCTTTGCATGCACCAGTCCTTCTCTTTGGGAAGGAGAGGCCATCATGCTAGCAAAGTTTCAAATCCACCAGAAATTCCCTTCACCAAAAACGCCATCTTTAGTTGGGAGAGGGGTTCCTTTGTTGTTGGGTGTCAACACAAGGAAGGGAGCACCATTACCTCATATGTCCAACGCTATATGCATGCATCTTATCTCTATAGTATCATTAGTTTGTTTATTGGTGGTAAGTGTATGATTTATTTCTAAACTTTCCACCCTATAAATTCTCCACTTTTGTTATATTCTAGGGCCATGATACATCACCTTGCATGCACATTAAAGTTTAGTATTTTGTACCCACTTGAGTGTACTAGGAAACCCTATAATTTTAAAGCAGTAGAATATCAATATTTGGGATATTACAGTGGTATCAGAGCACGTTCCTTGCCAAATGTGGGATTGAACATGAGAAGTAAACAAATACAGAAGAAGACACTTTTGTATCCTATAGTAGAAGGAAGAGTAGGTACTCTAAGGAGAATAAATTTGAGGATATCCTGTTAGAAGATACCAAATCAGACATTGACCCTAAAGGTATACACTCTGACAGAGGGAAATAAATAGGAGAAGAGGAAGATAGGTTGGAATTATGTATCTTGGTGAATGCATTGAATGACCTAGCTAAGGGACATAAGGAAGTGTTGCATGCAATAAATAAATTGGCTCTAAAGTAAGAAGTGGATCATAGAAGTATACCTCTTTCACCTATAGATATAGGGTCCACCATAAATAGTGGGAAGCATGCTTACACTAATCTGCAAAACATGCCCTATATATACAAAAAACCTTCCAACAAACCTATTATTCCTCGTTTCCTAGAAGATGCAGTAGTAGGACTAGTCATGCCAGTAGAACCTAGTGAACCATTTGGAGCTTACTTACAGGAGTACAAGGATTTGGGAGATGAGTTCTATGCAGCAATTTCATTTTCATACTTCTGCAATATCAAAATTAGTAACCAGCCAAAAATATTTAACAGAGGATTTACCCAAAATTATGAGTTGTAGAAAACCTTGGGCATATTGACCATCCCTAACTTTAATGGGACTCATAGAGGTTCAATGAGTATATGGGGCCAGAATTTGGATACTTACTTTCAAATCAACCCTATGATGGAGACATACGCAATTAAATTTTCTACTTTACATCTAGAAGGAGAGGATCATGAGTCGCGGTACCATGGGCTAGTGACATTAGGTCACAACACCATCAGTTCCTACAAGGAATTCACATAAAGGCTCATGGAATGGTTTGATAGAAAGGACATGGAGATACACTTTAGAAAGTTAGATCAACTCAAATAGACAGGTAGTGTTGAGGCCTTCATCTCATAATTTCAAATAATCATTGTTATGGTAATAGATGTGTCGGAGAGCATATTGATTATGTTGTTTTCAGAAGCCTTGACAAAACCTCTACGGGGGTGGGTGAAATCCTACAAACCATCCACTCTATAATACGCGATCAATAGAGCTAGAGACCTACAAGATTCAGTTCAAAATAATAGGTTTACACTTAAGACAAACTTTCAAGTAAAATACAAAGACATAAAACCTTTCCAACAGGAAATGCCAAAGAAAACTTGGTTGGATGATGACACGAGTAAATATTTGAGATAGAAGAAATTGTGTTTCACTTGTCAGGAACCATGGGTTCTAGGCCATATGTGCTCAGGGAAATCCAAATTCCACTATATATAGGTCTACTCAGACAATGAAGGGGAGGAATTCAAACAGGAAACAACCGAAGAATTGAGGTCAGCAGAAGAAGAGTCACTTCAGGGAGAAGCACTAGAGGGAGTTATTGCTACATTATCCGAAGTAACCAGATTTCATACTCTCGAGGTTAGGGATGAAGTACAGGGCCACAGGGTATGTGTACTAATTGATAGGGGAGAAACCCACAATTTTATTGATGCCACATGGGTGGCTAAGTAGGGTATTCCGATAGAGAAATTTGAGGGATTCACTATAGAAGTAGCAGGAAATAATAGCATGGAGTGCAACTATTGGATTCCAAAATTGAATGTCACATTAGGGAACTACAATATGATAAACTCATTTTATGTGGTTAATGTGGCTGATATAAATGTAGTATTATGTTTCCAATGGATCTATTCAATAGGAAAATATACTATATATTACAGGGCAATGAAAATGGAATTCCAAGGGTAGGATGGAAAGCATGTAGTTTTGAAGGGCATGAACACTTATCCCCCCAAACTAGTATCATCACAAAGAATGGAGGCCATACTCAGAAAGGGAGACATAGAATGGTCATTAGAGTGCCTCGTCACTTTTATGAAACCTCTAGACAACAACACCCAACATCCAGCAGATATTGAGGCATTATTGCATAAACATGATAATTTTTTAGGGATCTTCCAGTAGGTTGACCACTAGATAGGGGATTTGAGCATATTATTAATTTGGAGGAGGGGACATAGGAATTCATAACCACTCCATATATACATCCCAAAATATACAAGGACAATACCGATAAGACGATCAAGGAATTACTATAACTAGGATACATTCGTCCGAGTTCTAGTTCATTTGCATCGTTGATGGTCTTGGATAAAAAGAAAGATGGCACCTTACGAATGCATATTGTTTACTGAGCACTCAATAAGAAGACCATAAAAAATAGGTATCCCATCCCCATGATTGATGAATTAATGGATGAGCTACGGGGTGCCAAATAATTTTCAAAGATTGATCTTCGATCAGGGTACCATTAGATCCGAGTACGAGATCAAGACTTTTCCAAGAAAAATTTTCGTTGCCACTATGGTCACTATGAGTTCCTAGTCATTCATTTTGGACTCACCAATGCCCCAACAAATTTCCAATCTTGCATGAACCACACCTTCAAAGCTCAGTTACAGAAGTATTTACTATTATTCCTTGATGATATTGTAATTTACACTAAAACGTGGGAGGAACATTTGAAACACTTGGATGAGGTATTGAGAATTCTAGAAGAGAATTCGTTTTATGCAAAAATGTCTAAGTGTGAGTTTGGTATGAAGGAGATGTTGTATCTGGGCATATAATCAGCACAAAGGGGGTACAGGTTCATATGGAAAATATTGTAGCTATCTTGGATTGGCCTACACCAAAGACAATTACTGAATTGAAGGGATTTTTAGGCCTTTGCACATATTACAGGAGGTACGTTAAGAGGTTCTCTCAATTTTCCACACCACTCACCGATCTCACAAAGAAAGGGGCATTCACATGGAAATAATTGGCACAATAAACCTTTGAGAAAATGAAAACCATCATGAGTTCTTGTCCAATTATGGCACTACCAAATTTCTCATAGCATTTCATAGTGGAGTGTGATGCTTCATGAGAAAGACTAGGGATGGTACTGATGAAAAAACATCACCTGATTTCATTTAAAAGCCAAAAACTTAAATATTACGAACGAAACTACTCCATATATGATAAGGAGATTCTAGCCATATTACATGCCTTAACTAAATTCAGAAATTATTTGATGGGAAGAAGGTTTAAAATCAAGACACACCACAACAACCTCAGATACTTCTTAGAGCAAAAAGAATTAAATGAGTGCCAACATAAATGGGTCAGCAAGGTACATGAATATGACTTTGAAATAGAGTATGTTAAGGGCAAGAACAATATATTAGCTGATGCCTTATCCAGACGACCAGCCTCATTATCCCTCATCAGTATATTCACAGATTGGAGGTCTCTTCTCTTAGTAGAATCTTCCAAAAACAAATTTGCTTATGAGTTACTAGATGGACATGTACAGGATGACATGTATAGGATCATTGATGACATCATCTATTACAAAGGTAGGATATACCTTGTCCCAGAATCAACTTTAAAGAGGAATATTATACAGGCATCTCATGACTCACCATTATCAGGGCATCAGGGGTTCTTGAAGACTTACAGACATATCAGAGAGAGGTTCTCATGGAAAGTCCTCAAGGAGGAGATAGTACAACATGCTTGGGAATGTAGTATCTTCCAACAGAATAAAATTGAACACACTCATTCGGATGGGTTACTTCAGCCATTATAGATACCCGAGAAAAAATGGGAGAGCATCTCGATGGAATTCATTATAGGGTTACCCAAGGTATAGGGATGAGAGTGATTATATGTAGTAGTAGATCAGTTGACCAAATATGCTCACTTATTTTTTGTTTCTGTCGACTATTCAACATAACATGTATCTGATTTATTTTTCAGAGAGGTTTTTAGACTCCATGGGATACTCAAAACCATTATCAGTGATCATGACATTAAATTCATCGGTGCTTTCAAGCAGGAGCTCTTCATATTGGTAGGGATAGAACTTGCTACAAGCACAAGTTATCATCCTGTAAGTGATGGGAAGGCTGATTTTGACAACAAGTGGATTGATGGGTATATGAGAAACTATGTAGTAGGGAAACAAAGGACATGGATTAAATGGATACACCTAGGAGAGTACTACTACAATACTACCCACCACTTGTCTATTAGAATGACACCTTTCAAGGCTCTGTATGGCTACGAGGCACTAAATTTTGCAGACTTGTATTTTGGAGACAATAAGGCACCAAAGGCCAAAGATTGGGTACTGTACAATCAATATATTCTCAAGGTCCCGAAGGAGAATCTACATGCATCTTAGAATCAATTGAAGCTATATTAGACAGATACATGATCGAGAGGAGTTTTGAGGCAAGAGATCTATTATATATTTACGGCTAGAACCTTACATTAAATCTTCTTTCAAGAAAAAAAGGAGCGGAAAAGCTAAAACCTCCCGTCTATGGTCCTTTCAAGGTAGTGAGGAAGGTTGGATAGGTGGCGTATGAGCTAGAACTGCTAGAGGAAATAAAAAAGCACAATGTATTTCATGTATCCAACCTTAAGAAAATAGTAGGGAAACACATTGCTCTATCCACTGAGTTTCCTCCCTTAGATGATGAAGGTATTTTTATATTGATTCAAGAGAAAATCCTATAGGTGCAAGAAAGGAAACTCCAAAATAGGGTGATTCGAGAGTAGTTAGTAAAATGGAAAGAATTACCTATGGAGGATTCCATATGGGAGGGAGAGCACTACAACATCCTCTTTTACAATTGCTTGAGGACAAGCAAATTCAAGCGGGGAGGACTAAAATGTCCTCTTCTAATTAAGCACCAAAACACCTGCTAATCTACTACATTCCCATAGGTTTGAGCGGGTACTGCATAAAAGGGGATTGAATGAGGACATTTGATACTTAGAACATATCATGACACTCATTCAGTATTAAATTCATCAGTTTGATAAAGGAAGCCTTATTTATTTAGGCTTAAAGTCAACATAAAATTAGAATTGTCGTGCATGCAAAAATGAAGCATAAACCCTAAAAGTGGCATGCAAACCCTAAAATCACATACTCATCTATTTAAGATGGGTTATTGGACTAAAGGAGGTACTATATTATTATTGTTGATTTGGATTTTTGAGCAGCAACAACAATGGTTGGGGTTGAAGACAGTTTCTTTAGCTAACAAGGGTTTGGTAGTGAAACTATCTGTCCTAGTATCCTTTAGGGTAGGCTATCCAATTCTATCATCTGCATTCATATTATTTATCCATATCCATTGATTCAACATCCATCGAAATATTGTTTGTAGTTTCACGTGTGGAGCTGGGGGAATAGCTGGAAAACCCCATAAGTATTTGGTGCATATCTGAAACTTTGTTTATCTTCTATATAATGGCTTTGTCTTCATTAGTAGGGTCACTTCACTGCATTGAGTGATTATCAGTTCCCAGTTTTCTCATCTGGAGCAGTTATCAACAGATTCATGTGACAGGAGGTGTGAGGACCCAGAGGGCAGATCAATTCGCTAGGGGTCTTAGAGAGATCAGATACTATACATGCATTGGTCATTCTCTTCAATAAGGAGAGACCATCATTCATGCAAAGTTTCAACTCCATCATACATTCCCTTTACCAAAAATGTCATATTTAGCTAGGAGAGGGGTTCCTTTGTTGTTGGGAGTCAACACAAGGAAGGGAGAACCATTACCTCATCTGTCCAACAATATATATATGTAGCTTATCTCTAGAGTATCATCAGCTTGTTTATCAGTGATAAATGTACCATTTTTTTCTGAACTTTCCACCCTATAGATTCTCCAATTTTTCTATATTCTAGGGCCTTTGATATGACACCTTGCATGCATATTAAAATTTAGTATTTTGTACCCACTTGAGTGTACTAGAAAACCCTATAATAGTAAAGTAGTAGAATATCAGTGTCTGGGATATTACAGAATCAAGAATTGTCCACGATGGGTTCACTAGAGAGGAAATATCATATCATGTCCATTCATATTGGGGGTTTGAATACCCCTTAAAACCTCAAAAATAAATTGCCTCGTATTAAGGGGTCAAGGGGGGATTTATAATTTGACATAGTCTTATGAATATTCGAGGTTATTTTATTTGGGTGGCATGAGGAATAAACTATAAAATTGTGGGATGTATTCACACCTCCAAATGAAGGGCTCAATTCATACCTTCAAATCATAGGTTGGATTCATATTAGTCATGGGTTTTATAAGGAATAACCTCCAAATCGTAGGCTATATTCATACCTCCAAATCATGGGATGGATTTATATCACTCCTAACTACTGTTAAGTAATAACATCCTAATCATAGGCTAGATTTATATCTCCAAATAATTAAACTTATAAATCCTTATATTTTTTGTAGAAAAATGTTTTAGGATGGGTTTTAGGTGGGTATTGAGATTCAATCAATTCTTGCTCCATGACAACCAAGAAAAGTGAGATCAATCTTTCTTGGCTCAATAGAACCGATAAAAGTTAGATCAATCTTTCTTGACTAATTATGTATTTCAACATTTTGTATTATTTGATTGACTCTATATTTGGAACATTCATAATTGTGATTTCAATTCTTATAATGCAAGGCATATGTATTAATATTGTATTGGAACTGATATGAACATAGGTGAAAATATAAATCCTTATTTGCATGCCCTATGTGTTATCATTACCATGAAATGGTATCATATACGCTTCACTATCTGTGTATCTGTATAACTATTGCATGCTTGAAACTTAACAATGGAGATTTTTCCCTCTCTTGTAAAGATAATAAAAGAAACTAGATATAACCCAAGGAAAGGTAACTAAATGTTTTTAATTCCCTTGATTGCAAGAAAAAATGTAGAGGAAGTGGTGGAAATTCATTGCATATTGTGAATGACCCAAATCCAAGCTATGCACATGATCATATGGTGTTATTTTAAAGTAAGAGGAATTTTTTTATGTTTATTTGGGTTCAAACATCAATAATATTTGTCTTGATAGGAAGGTAGGGAAGTCCATCCATGAAATGGCTTCAAATTTTCAATTTTATGGAGTTTAATTTATTAAGTTTATAGAAAACATGAGCTCTATATGGATATACTTGTATTTACATGATTAAAATTTGTATATTAGAATGTTGTGGTGTGAAATATCTTTAATTCTCATATTTTCTAAGCATTGCACCCACAATTGGACTATCAGTCTTTTACAGTCTTTTTAAAATTGATATCTTGATTGGGTTGTCTTTTACACATTTTACTTTCCCATTACTAATTCATTGGATCTTCCACTATCCAATGCTAAATATTGATCGATCAACCCTGTAATCCCGGTGGGAACATTATTATCATTATACTATTATTTTATTTAACATCTTATCTGTTTATGTTGATGTATATGTAACTTTAGAATGTATTTCACTTGTATTTCTTATATCTTGCAACCTGATGTTTATTCCTGGATGTACTTGAGTTATGCCATGCCCCGATGTTCCTATCGGGAAGGTCTATCATGTAAACAAGTCACTTCAAGTCATTGTGGGTAACCCTCCTATTGTCTAAGGGTTAAAGTCCCTGCAATTTTGGGGCACTAGGGTTATTAGACTCTCCTAGTGAGGTTGGCCCTAGTATGTTTTTTGTCATGTCAGGATTAGTATAAATAGAGAGCTGGACTCTCTATTTAACACACAACACATACACGCTCAAGTGTAGTGCATAGTTGAGGAAGGAGAAGACACTGGGGCTAGACAAGAAGAAGGTTACTGCTGTCGGGATATCACTTACTGTTTTTGGGTTCTACTTTTGGTGTTGATTCTATCTCTGAGGAATTTGCGTGGTTTTCACTATTTATGGTTTGCCCGAGGATAAACACTATGTTCATTGTCTCTTGTGTTTGATATTTGTGCTTGTTATTCTCTCAGTAAAGATCCTAATATAATGCTAGCTTAATGATGAAATTATAACATGGTATCAGAGCTAACCTGAGAAGACACTGTACAGCTACGGGAACTAGGGCTTCCTAGTTTGTGGATCTTCCTCCATATATTTTTAGCAAAAGTAAGGTGGAATAACTCTCCTCCTTAGGGCGCATCTTTATGTCGAAGCAAAATCCAATTCTAAGGTTTTTTCAGTTTTGGACCCAACATTACTGTCGAAAATTAGGGCTTTTCACAGAAGAGGAATTTTTCAGTGAGCCCAAGCCTGGATTGATCTCCTCCCTAAAATCGAAGTTAGGGATAAATTTCAAGGCATTTGGGTGGATAGAACTCCGAAAAAGAAAAATCCTAATTTGCTACTGAATTAGCACTGCAGGATTTCAAATCCAAATCTAGATCTAACATCTTGACCTGGTAAGATATAAATATTTTTTATTTCCATTTGAAGTTCTCAGATTAAGATGTCTAATCATACCAAGCTTGATGAAAATCTTGAGGGAGCTGATAACTTCCGAGCATGGAAGTATAGGATCTCCCTGGTCCTGAAAGAAAATAAGTTGGACTCCTATATTAATGAGGAGGTTCCAGTTCCAGAGGGAGATGAGGCTAAGGCCTTGCATAAGAAGAAGTTGGTTATGGCAAAGAGAATCATTGTTGATTCTATCAAGGATCATCTCATACCACAGGTGTCCTCCCTCAATACAGCTAAAGCTATGTTTGATGCCCTAACCAAATTGTTTGAAGGGAAGAACATAAATAAGAAGATGAATCTGAGAAACCAATTGAAGAATGTGAAGATTCAGAATGTTGAGACTATTCAGTCTTACTTTACAAGGGTTTCTCAGATCAAGGAGCAGCTAGAAGTAGTAGATGAAGAAGTGGAAAATGCAGAGATTGTGATGACCACCTTGAATGGTCTCCCTAGATCATGGGACTCTTTCATTCAAGGAATCTGTTCCAAAAAGAAGTTAGTCAAGTTCAACAGACTGTGGGAAGAATTCTCTCAAGAAGAAGCTCGAATAGCATCTCGAGAAGAGAAGATGGAAAGTGAATATAAAGCTCTCACAGTTCACTCCAACAAAAATAGAAGGAGCCATTATCACTCCAAAGGTAAGATCTCACACTCAAGAAAAGATCTGAATACTATTAGATGTTACACATGTGATGAGAAAGGTCACATATCCATATTCTACCCTAACAAAAGAAACCTAAATAAGAAGGGAAACAAGAGAAGACATCATGCCCATGTTGCAGAGGATGATGAACCTTCCACAAAGAGAATTAGACAAGAAAGTGATGATTCTTCAAGTGAGGAAGAATATGTATTGATCTTTGCTCTCACATGAACTATTTCACATGGAAGCAATGATTGGCTCATAGACAGTGGTGCTTCCAAGCACATGATGGGATTCAAAGAATCATTTGTGAAGCTATCTGAACATGAGTCACCTAACAAGGTGAAACTTGGGGATGACTACTAATATCCAATAAAAGGTAGTGGTGAATCCTCCTATAAACTAGACTCAGGAAAGTCTTTGAATATGAAGAATGTATTATTTGTTCTCGGACTAAAGAAGAACCTTCTCTCCATTTCTGCATTGGATGCAAAAGGAATGAGGGTTTCTTTTGTAGATGACCAAGTTCTTATGTGGCCAAAGGGAAAGACTTTTGACAATGCAATAGTGATTGGAGAACAAGAACGAGGTCTATACAAGTTGAAGGGCCAACTAGATAAAGCTTTGGTTCATGAAATAGTAGAAGCAAATGAACTTTGGCATAGAAGGCTTGCACATGTGCATTACATAGCACTACCACTTGCAAGCAAAGCTATTGAAGTTCTTCCAAAAATTCAAGCAAAACATGAAGGGGTCTGCAAAGGATGTGCAAAAGGAAAGAACACAAAGAAGAAATTTCCAAGTACTGAAAGCAAAGCAAAAGGAATCTTGGAAATTATCCACTCCAATGTATGCATACCAATGTCATCAATCTCACTAAGCGGGTATGTGTACTATGTCTCTTTTATTGATGACTTTTCTAGGAAGACATGGATTTACTTCATGAAGAATAAAGATGAAGTGTTCAGGAATTTCAAGGAATTCAAAGCCTTGATAGAGAACCATACTGAAAAGAAGATCAAGATTTTTCGATCAAACAATGGCGGAGAATTCGCTTCAAATGAGTTCAAGGAACTATGTAAAGACTCAGGGATTAAGAGGGAGTTGTCTACTCCTTATAATCCACAATAGAATGGGATTGCAGAGAGGAAGAATAGAACTATCATGGAAGCTGCAAGAGCTATGCTTCATGATCAAGATCTTCCTATGCATCTTTGGGAAGAAGTAGCTAGAACAACAGTGTATGTATAGAACCGTACTCCACACAGAGTACTCGAGAACAAGAATCCTGAAGAAGTCTTCTCTAGTAAGAAACCAGAAGTCAGCCATCTCGAAATATTCAATTGTCCTGTGTACATACACATTCCAAAAGAGAAGAAAACAAAATTAGATCCTTCAGGAAAGAAGGCTATATTTGTGGAATACTCTAAAATCTTGAAGGCTGACAGAATATACTTCCCAAGGTTCAAGAATATTGACATCAACATGGATGTAACATTTGATGAACATTCAATCTACATCAAATCCAGAAAGAAACCTGCTGAAGAACCTGAAGAAGCAGAAGATCCCAGAATTCAAGATACAATCATGAACGAAGAAACTCAAGAAGAAGATCAAGAGTTTGAAGAACCACAGAGACCTGTAGATCCATCATAGGAGAAGAATCCTCACAAGAGGAAACCTGCTTAAGTACGAGAGATTATCCAAGGTGCAGAAAGATATGGGGTTCCAGAAGAGAATCTCGGAGAAAGAAAGAGAACCAGATCTTGTTCCAGTTATGTAGCTTTACTATGTGACTTTATTGATAAAGAACCTTCCGAGTATGAAGAAGCGACAAAACGAAAAGAATGGAAGGATGCGATGATCGAAGAGTATTAATCGATCATGAAGAATGATGTTTAGAATGTTGTCCCAAGACTAGAAGGGAAGTCAGTTGTAACTTCCAAGTGGATCTACAAGATCAAGCATGTTGCAGACGGTAGCATTGAAAAGTATAAGGCAAGATTTGTGGCTCAGGGTTTCTCTCAGAAAGAAGGAATATACTATGAAGAAACCTTTGCACTTGTAGCCAGATACACTTCCATCAGATCGGTACTTGCTTTAGGTATAGTGATGAAATGGAAGATACACCAAATGGATGTCAAGACTACCTTCTTGAATGGTGTAGTAGAAGAGGAGGTGTATGTGGAGCAGCCACTCGGTCTTGAGACACATGATAGGGAGTATCATGTGTGTAGATTGAAGAAATCCCTGTACAGTTTGAAACAGGAACCCAGGACATGGTATGGCAGAATTGACAGCTTTCTATCGAGTTTGGGCTTTACCAAGAGTAAAGCAGATTCCAACCTTTACTACAAGGTGGAAGATGGCAACCCGGTGATGCTTCTACTATATGTAAATGATCTGTTTGTGACAAGTATGGATGGATTGATTTCCGATACCAATAGAAATCTTGTTGCTAAGTTTGAGATGAAGGACTTGGGAATGATGCATTATTTCCTTGTTATGAAGGTGTGGTAGGCTACAGATGGAATCTTCCTTGGACAAGGGAAGTATGTAGTAGAGATCCTGAAAAGATTTGGGATGATAGACTACAAGACATTAACCACACCTATGGCATCAAACCTGAAGCTATTGAGTGATGCTTCATCAGAGATATTTGATGCCACGATGTATCGTCATATGATTGGGTCCTTGATGTACCTCACGAACATGAGACCAGATATCTGCTCTGTTGTGAACTCCTTGAGCCAATACTTGACAGATCCGAGACATGTTCACTTGACTACTGCAAAGCATATTCTAAGGTACCTGAAGGGTACGGTTGATTATGGGCTCAAGTATAAAACACCTATTTCAAGAAATCTAGAAAAAATCTATTACAAGGACTTCTATGACATTGAATTTTTTTGTAAACATTTTATTTATTTCATTTAATTTGTAAAAATTATGCATTAAAGAAATATTCCATTAAAATTGGAAAAACTAATCCTAGAAAGAATGTTTTTATTGATCACAAATTTTATTTACTCCAAGTGTTTTTAATATACAATCATAAAAAATGAAATGTTGTATCATTTATATCTAGTTCGGTATGCCATAAATTAGGAGGAGTATATGAAAATCTGTAATTTGTTGAATCGTGAGAAAAAATATTCATGAAGATATAAAATGC
>LPNX010455497.1:25705-52157 GCA_001517045.1 Pseudotsuga menziesii | reverse complement strand
CTTTTGTGTCAAATGGAATCAGAAGAGCATCAGGAAATGATGCTTGAAATTTCTGTAGGAATGATTTTATTAATACTCGAACATTTAAATCATCCCGTGATCTCAACTTATATAACTTGGGTGCTTCTAAACATATTCGAACATCCACCTTCATAGTAAAAGAGCTTGAAAATAAATAACTGTCCTTAAAATTTTCATGGATTTCATCACATTGGTCAGCAAGCTTCTCTATCTGAGAGTCTTCTTTTTGGGATTTTACAAACTCTGTAGTAGGCATGAACTCACTTTCTTTAATGCTCTATTCTAGCTCAGCTAAATATACCCTTCTCAAAGAAATCAATTGAGCCTCGTGTTTATCATCTGGTATTTTATCAAGTAGTTTACCTCTTTGTTGCAAATAAAGAAACATGGATGATGTTTTCTTACATCTCACATAACGATATTTCATAACGTTGGTAATACGTTGTACAAGATCATCACAAATCTTTAGACCAGATTCATTGAAGCTCTCAAAACTGTCCAACTTAAACTGTGACTTTTTTATTGACTCTGGAAATTCTGTATTAGTATCAATCAAATCTGGTCTAAATTTTGTGTAATCAACTTGGCAAGAAAATAATTTCACTTCATTTTCTTCAATTACCTCCATTTGAAAATCGATCTGACTATGATTGAGAGCATAGCAACTAACAATTATCCCTAGCCTTTGTATATCATTTCCATCCATGGATCCAAATAGATACATATCTGGAAACATATTCATGGGACTTTCAATCTCAACATACCAATCTTCGACATACTCATATGCAGCAGATGTTTTGAAATTTTTAATCATGTCAAAATTAGAACCCATTGTTGAATTTATAATCCGAGTTGAATGACGCTTTTGTTTTCTGAATGTTGATTGTGTCATTTTACTTGCTTTGGAGATGACAGCTTCTAAAAACAATAATAAGCAATTATTACTATAAATAAAATGAAATCAAAATCACAAATATTACCATATAGTCTTCTAGTCTAACCATTTAGAAATGAGAGAATAATATTTAAAAACACCATACCACATGGGGGAGACGTTGTTTGTGTGTCACTTGCAATTTGTTTTTTATTCAAATTATTCCTTGGAATTGTCATTGCACCAGAGTCCATAGCTTCTAAAAACAATAATAAATAGTCGACTATAAGTTTAAATTGTTTTATAAATACAGGGAATAATGAACATTATCAAACAATATTCTATTACATGTATTTTATTCACACGCACAAGAATAATAAGGGTCATGTGTTATGGAAACATATTAAATACTTAAAGATAAATAAAAATCCATTGCATCTAGCACAAGTAGAGACTCATTAAAAAGAAAAGTTTTCCTTCTCAAAAATACTAGAAGGAAATGCTTATGCTAGAAAGAAAGCTAGCAGTCTCTAGCTTTCCTTGATCTTTTGCCATGTGCTTATTTCAAAATAAAGCACATGGCACAAGCTCAAGGTATAAGCTAGCAACCACCAATCACCATGGACAGGATTTTTCTATTGGAAAGCTAGCGACTGCTAGCTTTCTTTATAGCATAGTATGTGTTATTATCCTATAAGTAAATGCTTATGCTAGAAGGAAAGCTAGCAACCGCTAGCTTTCCTTGATCTTGTGCCATGTGCTTATTTGAAAATAGAGTACATGGCACAAGTTCAAGGCTTTCCTTGATCTTGTGCCATGTGCTTATTTGAAAATAGAGTACATGGCACAAGTTCAAGGCTTTCCTTGATCTTGTGCCATGTGCTTATTTGAAAATAGAGTACATGGCACAAGTTCAAGGTATAAGCTAGCAACCACTAATCACCATGCCTAGGGTTTTTCTATTGGAAAGCTAGTGACTGCTAGCTTTCCTTCTACCATAAGCATGTGTGAGATGCTAGAAAAAAAATGTTTATGCTAAAATGAAAGGTAGCATTCGTTCAAAATAGACCCGGAATCTTCTGTCATGGCTGATAGACTCTAGACACAAGTACACTGTGGAGCATAACTGGCCAACGTCAGTTTATTCCCTATACTATTACACTGTGGAGTTATTTCCGACCCACGGCGGGTGATATGTTGGTAACCATGCTGGCCAACTCAGCCTTCAGAGGGGCCCACCGCTGCTTTCACTCAGTCGTATGGATCACGTCCTTACAGTCATTCTTCTTCAAAATCGTCTGAGTCATATGCATGATGACCAAACAATACATCTTCATCCACGTGTTCATATGGCACAGGAGAAGGAGGCGGATATAAGAACTGAGAGAAACATCTTTCAATATCGGAGCCTTTAAACAAAGGATTCGGCTCGCACAGGAATTCACCTCTGAAATGTGATTCTACTTTATAGTCCAGTGGAATCTCTTTGGTTGTAACTCTGGACTCTATGTGTTCTCCAGCAATAGATCTTCAGATAAATTTTTGCTGGGCATAAATTCTGTGCTCAAGTGGTTGATAGGTTCCACCTTCGTGGATCAGTTTAAACTTAAACCACTGGAAGTTCTGATGAGCAACTTCAAGATCGGCTTTAAGGTGCAGAATGAAATTTGCACGCCGATTCTCCCAATCTGTTCTTGGACAGAAGGTATCCAAGAAGACATCTATCCATCCAGACCATGTCTGATTATATGCAAGGTCGGCTAGATCTACACAGATGATGATACTGCCTCTTTCTCTGCAGTATTGGACGATGAGGTTGTATGATGTCCAGGTGAGACGACCATCACATAGATCAACATATTTTTCTCCATTTTTATCCTCGCCTAACCATAATTTTTTGCATTTTGAAATCTTCGGGTATGCATTACTGAAGCTTTGGAATGCATATTTTTCCCATCGCTCAAGGATCTGCAAATTGCATGGCGATGTCTGGATGTTCTTTATCAAGGTGAGCTGCAGAAATGTTTTTGCTTCATCTGAGGAAGCATATCCCAAAGATTGGATGTGAACCTCTTTGGGGAAGGTATTGTCCCAAGGCAGGATGAACAATCCTTCTTTCTGGATTAGATATTCTGGTGTCTTCGGCTGACGAGCTATCCATTCTTCTGCTGCAACTACTTCTGCAGTAGTTGGAGGGCTGTTTCGGCCATAAAGTCTTTCAAAGACTTCTTTTCACATCTGGGCCTCTATCATTGGAGCTTTTCCTTTGGCAGGATCCCTGGGAGGATCTGGATCATTGTTAACTGCTCCAGAGTTGCTATTACCAGCAGAAAACATCTTCAATTCCTTCGACTGCTTCTGCGCTGATTCCCTGGTTAACATGTCAGCTAAACAATTCAAATAGCCTGTCTTATAAAGAATTTCATAATCAAAAGAACTTAACCAATTAAATTAAAAATCCATTGCATCTGGCACAAGTAGAGACTCATTAAAAAGAAAAGTTTTCCTTCTCAAAAATGCTAGAAGGAAATGCTTATGCTAGAAAGAAAGCTAGCAGTTGCTAGTTTTCCTTGATCTTTTGTCATGTGCTTATTTCAAAATAGAGCACATGGCACAAGCTCAAGGTATAAGCTAGCAACCACCAATCACCATGGACATGATTTTTCTATTGGAAAGCTAGCGACTGCTTATGTGTTATTCTATTGGAAAGCTAGCTTTCTTTCTAGCATAGTATGTGTTATTATCCTATAAGTAAATGCTTATGCTAGAAGGAAAGCTAGCAGCCGCTAGCTTTCCTTGATCTTGTGCCATGTGCTTATTTGAAAATAGAGTACATGGCACAAGTTCAAGGCTTTCCTTGATCTTGTGCCATGTGCTTATTTGAAAACAGAGTACATGGCACAAGTTCAAGGTATAAGCTAGCAACCACCAATCACCATGCCTAGAGTTTTTCTATTGGAAAGCTAGCGACTGCTAGCTTTCCTTCTACCATAAGCATGTGTGACATGCTAGAAAAAAATGTTTATGCTAGAATGAAAACTAGCATTCGTTCAAAATAGATTACATGGCACAAGCTCAAGATATAAGCTAGCAACCACCAATCACCATGGACAGGGTTTTTCTATTGGAAAGCTAGCGACTGTTAGCTTTCCTTCTAACATAAGCATGTGTGTTTATGCTAGAAGGAAATGCTTATGCTAGAATCAAAGCTAGCAATCGCTAGCTTTCCTTGATATTTTGCCATGTGCTTATTTCTAAATAGAGCACATGGCACAAACTCAAGGTATAAGCTAGCAACCACCAATCACAATGGACATGATTTTTCTATTGGAAAGCTAGCGACGACTAGCTTTCCTTTTAGCAGAAGTATGTGTTATTATCCTAGAAGGAAATGCTTATGTTAGAAGGAAAGCTAGCAGTCGCTAGCTTTCCTTGATCTTATACCATGTGCTTATTTGAAAATAGAATACATGGCACAAGCTCAAGGTATAAACTAGCAACCACCAATCACCATGTCCATGGTTTTCTATTGGAAAGCTAGTGACTGCTAGCTTTCATTCTAACATAAGCATGTGGGTTATGCTAGAAGGAAATGCTTATGATAGAAGGGAAGCTAGCATTCATTCAAAATAGAGCACATGGCACAAATTCAAGGTATAAGTGAGCAACCACCAATCACCATGTAAAGCTAGCGACTGCTAGCTTTCCTTCTAACATAAACACGTGTGTTATTCTAGAAGGAAAGCTAGCATTCGTTCAAAATAGAGCACATGGCACAAGCTCAAGGTATAAGCTAACAACCACCAATCACCATGGACATAGTTTTTCTATTGGAAAGCTAGCAATTGTTAGCTTTGCTTCTAGCATAAGCATGTGTGTTTATGCTAGAAGGAAATGATTATGCTAGAAGGAAAGCTAGCAGTTGCTAGCTTTCCTTGATATTTTTCCATGTGCTTATTTCAAAATAGATCACATGACACAAGCTCAAGGTATAAGCTAGCAACCACCAATCACCATGGACAAGGTTTTTCTATTAGAAAGCTAGCGACTGTTAGCTTTCCTTCTAGCATAAGCATGTGTATTTATGCTAGAAGGAAAGCTAGTAGTCACTAGCTTTCCTTGATCTTTTGCTATGTGCTTATTTCAAAATAGAGCACATGGCACAAGCTCAAGGTATAAGCTAGCAACCACCAATCACAATGGACATGATTTTTCTATTGGAAAGCTAGCGACGACTAGCTTTCCTTCTAGCATAAGTATGTGTTATTATCGTAAAAGGAAATGCTTATGTTAGAAGGAAATCTAGCAGTCGCTAGCTTTCCTTGATCTTGTGACAAAATCTATCTCGGGCACTGTCGGCTTCCACAACAGTCACCTATAAGGAATGACATCCTAAGTTGGTCACTAAGTACCTTCGTCAAGTGGAGAAAGAGCAGTTATCCCTCAAACAGTATTGGGTCGTCTCATTTTCAACAAGTGGTGGTGAGCCCACTTGAGAGAACATAACCTGCAACCTTGGGTTTGACCTCCTATGGCGCAGCGCCGCTCTTTCACTTGCCCCGTGTGGCTATACATGACCACTTGATTTAGAAGGATTTTTATAGCACCCTAAGGACAACAACTATGCTTTTGGATGCCTAGCCCCAAAATCCTACATAAACTACAAGATTCTTTTGTGCCCTCCTATGGAGGTATTAAGTGAGTAGATTTAAGCTATTTTTGAACTTAGTGAGTGACGAGAGAGTTTCTTGTGTGTGTGTGTGTGTGCATCAAAGAAAGTGACGGTTTTGAGCGCACATGAGATATTGCATATAAATGAAAACGCGTTTCTTTTAAAATGAAAATAATACAACTCAACCTAATAGAAAAACAACTAAATAAACCATGTAAACCATGTAAAAAAAACTAAATAAAATAAATTGTAAAAATAAAAAAAAATCTATAAACAAAATTGTAAAAGTAAAAAAAAATCTATAAACTTACCAAGATTTTCAACCTCTTTTTAATCATAGTCTTCTTCTTTACTTTTTGTTTGGCTAAGACTAAAGCTAATGCCAATGCCAATGCCATTTTTTCCCATAACTTCATCTTCATCTTAGTTGGTCTTGCTTCTTTGATAGACAATAATCTAGAAGCTATGAAGCCAAGACTACTTGAATGGAAACTGTACAATATATTGAAACTATCTGTAAGTTACAAACTTATATCAAATAATTAAATATAAAAAACACTAGCTATTTAGCTATTTTTATATACAAGTAATGCTATATATTACATCTTATATACATTCATAGAGTTGATAACTACTTTTATGTACAAGTAATGCCATATACTTATATACATTCATAGAGTTGATAGCTATTTTTATGTACAAGTAATGCCATATATTACATCCTACATACATTCATAGATTTGATTATACCATGGAGGTTTACAAAATGAAATTTAGAAATACAACATTCAAATAAATGATTGGCAATTATTTAAAATAGTTATTTAGGTTTAAATAGAATGATTTTTATTTTGAAAAAAATTTATTGTAATTTTTCAAAATCTAGATTATAGTTGTTAAGTGGAATTTTTGGATGTTTCAAAATTTTTAAAAAATGTTGAATCTATTTATACCATTAAAATACAGATTAAAATAAAGCTAATTCTAAATTTACAACATCAAAAACTATAAATTTCAAAAAAAATATAAAACCATATTTGAAAATAAAGGACAATTACAACCATTTAAACTACGGAATTAACAACTCAGTTTCGAATTGTTGCTGGACTCTGTGAAACTAGCGAAGATGGGTTTAATTCAGTTCACATACACAAATAAAAATTAAAAAAATTGTTCATTTTCTTAATTCTGTGTCAAATATTGATATAAAGAACAACTACGTAACCATTCAGTATACAGTCTATTGAATCCACAACTCAATTTCGAAATGCTGCTGACCATGAAAAAACAAGAGAGGATGGGTTTAATTCGATTCCCATATTCCAGTTGATTAGAAGAGGAGTCTAAATGCTGGTTATTTTTGGGGAAAGTTTTTTGGTTTTTCTTTTTAAATTTGGTTTTGAATATATAAATATATTCAATATCTTTGAATATCTAAATACCCAGGTCATTCAGATTTATGTAAGTTCAAAGAATTCTTCTCTCAAATTCCGTCAAATTCCTGCTGGAAAACGCAATGGCACTTGTTTAGACTACTCTATTAAAAGAAGTACAAATATATGAAAAGCAAAGCCGGTTAGACTACTCTAAACAGGGAAATCATATATATCTGGAAAGCAAAGCCAGAAGAAAGGATCCATGTAACACGTCCTAAATAAAGATATGCTCCACACTTTGAGAAACATAAGCTTAAGAATGTGTTGCTGCCGCAACTTTTCCTCCCCGATTTTATTTTTTCACTTAAACTCTAGGACCCCTCCTCATCATTTTGCTTGGATTGATTGTTAAAGGCTTGACCCCTCGAACATATATGTTCATCTTGAAGTTGAATACCTTCTATTTTGTTTTCCTCGTTCAGTTTAGTTTGGGTCGTGTGGTCTGTTTCATACCCATAGAACATGAAAATGTTGCCTTAGCAAAGAAAAAATGTTTTTTTGGCTACAATTGATCCTTAACACTGTTGGTTTTCGCTTTGGATCGAACCTCTTGCGGAAGATGCTAAGCCTCAACTCACCCGCCGTTGCAGCTCCTTGATCAGACTTTACGCCCGATTGGAGTTTCGTCCGACACCCGATTCGTTTGTTTCGATCGCTTGCTCCTAAGTTTCTAATTGCCCGCCGTTGCGGCCGGGAAGATAAAGTCAGCTCCCGATTAGAGTTTCACCCGACGGCCGACTCATTGCTCTTTTCTCCCACCCGCATCGCTTAGCCTTTGCCTCATCCACCGTTGCGGGTGGTAGAGCAATCTAGCCTCCAATAACCTTCTCTCCGGCATCCGATTTCCTTTATCGCCCGGGTTGTCACTTTCCTGGTTCTTGTGCTCCTCCATCGTTGCGGCTCCTAAATCCTTTCCCCGTCTGATGCAGAAGTCTGTTCCCACCCGATCCAAGTATCGCCCGACCGCCGATTTAGTGTTGCCACGAGTTCTCGCCCGGATGAACCAGGCTAACCCCTTGTGAATTTATCATTATGGTTAGAAATTTTCAATGCCTAATATCTCAGTTTAGTGGATAATGCACCAATGTTGTCTGCAGGGAGAATCCCATAGATCGCTGAAGCAATTCAGAGCGAAGAAGAGGACAAAACAAACGAATGACAGAGACACCGAGGAGGCAGTTTTAGCAATTACGGTCAGAAGGTAAACGCCTATGGAAAATGATTGGGAAAACACAACGACCAGAGAAGAAATTGAATCGTCAAGGACATTGAAAGGTCACACGCTGAGGGCAGCCTAGAAGACAGGAGTTGTAGTTTAAATAAGGGGAAGCTTGACTGAAAAGGGGCCTTTTCCCCTGGAAAAAATTGTAAATGTTCACCTGTAAGAGGAACTACTTCGTTTTGCAAAAGGAACTGCAATTCTACCTGGTTGGAGAAAGTGAAATGGAATGTATCAATGCGTTTCGATGAATGATGTTGGAAAGGAACTATTTTGTTTTCAGCTGCATTTCATTTACTATGAGAATGTTTAATTTCCTGAACCTATGTTCTTATTGAATGTTCTTTGGTATTTTCATGATCTTTCCATGTGAGTAATAATGGTATTCATACAGCAATTGGCTACCTGGTTGTTAAATATTTGTGATTGTTCATGTGTCTGAAAGGAGTATCAGCTAACTATAACCCTTCATACTGCATGTGCAAAAAATTGAATTACTCACTTAAAATTGATGGCTCGCTCCCTAGTGTTAGATTAGACAATTAGTTTTTTTCTCATTGTATATGATTTGGTTGCCTGTGGGTCTAAGACGAGAGGTAAGAACCTGCGCATCACATGGTGACCGCCCCTCATAGTCTAATCACCTTGCACTTAGTTAGGCACATGCATTTCATCTCTTAAGTTAAAATACAAAAACTCGGTGGACCGGGCCGCAACCGGTAAAGCTTTGTTTTTTTTGATACTTGACTCACGATAGCCGGACCGCAAACCGGACGGATTCCCTATACCAAACAGTCAGTGGGCTAGTTGGGAACGCTGATTGGGGAGAATCCCTTACTGTTTCCACCTGCGATTTTCCAGGCCTCAACAGATTTGGCACTAGAAGGAGGGCCGCCAGTGCATGGCTGGCCGAGGAAACCCGTTTTATAGAGAACATTCCACTGGTTACATTTCTGAAAGTAGTGGACCGCGTAATCCATTTCCAGGAGAAGAAAATAGAGAACATCTATATCCTGTTCGCAACGAGATCATAAATGATCTAAGACGACATACCTGTGCTTATGTAAAGAAGATTGGAGGGTTGCCAATTATCCCCGAACTGCCTAGAAGAGAGTACAAGAAGAAGGACCGTCCTTTAAGTGAAGATTCGGTGTTGGTAGGAGACTGGGAAGAACTTGTGGAAACCGCTTTACAGGAGGTTGAATTGCCTTTGAACCAAGTAGGTCCAGACACTCCTTACAGTTCTCCTGTTCGCACCCCTGCTGGTTCACATCCCCACACCCCTGTTGGTTCACCTCCGCATTCTCCACCCCAACTCATGGCCAGTGTTAACGCCAATCAACCCCCACCTAATCCTCCACCACCTGCATGGAAAGCCTGGTCACCTCTAAATTTGACCCCACCGTTGCATGACCTACCTCAAGCCTTTGAAAATTTATTACCTAAGTTCGACCCAAATGAGAAGATATTAGTGGATGATCACTTACAAAGTTTTTATTTGGCTATAGAAGGACTAAAGGCAGGGGAGCATGAAGATGTGGTTTGTAGATTGTTCCCACATACCCTCAAAGAAGTTGCGGCCTCGTGGTATTTTGGATTTCCCACCAATTCTATCCCAGACTGGGATACTTTCGAGAGAATATTCAGAAGTAAGTATGCCGTCCAAAAGGCTCATGCTGCCCTCATGAAAGGACTATGTGCATTGAAGAAAGAGAAAAAAGAAAAGGTGCATAGCTTTACACAAAGGTTTGCAGCATATCTAAAAAATTTCTCTGAAATAGATAAGCCTTCAGACAAAGTACTGATTGAATACTATACTTCAGCTTTGGGTCCTGATTTAGCCATGTTTGCAAAAGGTAGGGCCAAGCCTACTTTGACGGAGACTTATGAAGAGGCAGAAGTGGTGGAGGCTGAAATGGAGAGCATTGAAGATTATCCTAAACAGTCAGGGGAGAAAAGGAAAACCTTACTGTTTACTAAGCCCAAAGAGGAGAAAGCACTAGACTATGAAGGTATGGCCAAAAATGGTGCAAAACCTCTCTAACAAGATCATAGATTTAGAGAAAGAAAAAGAAGCACAAAAGTTCTACAGGACATACTATAAGAAAAGAGAAGACAGCAATCAGGCCCAACCTCCTCCTCAAAGGAATGCATCCATGAATTTGACAGACATAGGTATGGAAAATTTCTGTACTTTTCATCAGCAGCCTCACTCCGAAAAAAACTATCTGCAATGGATAAATTCAATGACATTGGTCATGAATCAGATGTTGGATTCCAGACTGACAGAAGAAGATGATGAGGAGGGGAAAGAAAATGTTGCTTCCACTTCTACAAAAGAACAGGAGGAAGATACTATGGCATTATGGAGTTCTGTTTCTGTGCTCGACGCTGAAGAGGAAAATACTCAAGGACGCAAAGGGGTCAGAGAGGCTAACGTGACAAGTAGAAGTAAAGGGATGGTTAGTGATGACAGTCTTTTACTCCCAAAGATCAGGAGGCTGCAAAGGAATGTCAGGAAAAAGTTTCAAGACAAGGCCTTGGCTGATCAGATACCAGAATTCACTATTACCAGCCAAGACCCTAGACAGAACAGAACATCGCATGAGTCAAATCAAGAGAACGTGAGTGCTGGTAAATCTCAGCCTACTAGATCACAAATTGAATATGACATTGTTGAAGATTTGAAGAAGGTGAAAGCAAATGTCCCATTGTTCGAAATGTGCAAAGTACCTCAACAGAAAGAAAAACTGTTGAAAGCACTTGAAACGTCTGAAGAAAAACTATCCACTAAAAATCAGCCCCGAGATGAAGAAGAAATCGGAGAAGCAAGCACCGGAGGTATGTCTAAAACTAAACATCCACCTTTCCTCCTGACATTTGAAGTTTTCAATCATAACGTGCACAATTGTCTAGTGGACTCAGGGGCATCAATCAATGTCATGCCCATATCGGTATGCAAGAAAATAAATGGGCAGCCTAAGCCATCCATGTGGAGGGTGGTGCAATTGGATACGACAGACGTTAAGGTGATTGGTGAAATGAAGGATGTCCTAATTCGCCTAGCATCTGATAGCAGAGTATGCCAAGTTATTAACATCGTAGTGGCTGACATACCAGATGCTTACGGCCTGGTCCTGAGTAGGGATTGCTCAGCAAAATTAAATGGGTATTTCGCTTCAGATTGGTCACATCTTTGGTTACCATACAAAGGAAGTCCCAATCAAATCAAAGTTCTGAGAGAACCTTACATGAAGTATAACATCACTCAATTGGATGAGAAGAATGTACCAGTTGAATCTGTATTGGGAAACTACTTTCTTGAACTAGAACCAG
The DNA here is from genome assembly GCA_001517045.1 of Pseudotsuga menziesii. Taxonomy (NCBI): domain Eukaryota; kingdom Viridiplantae; phylum Streptophyta; class Pinopsida; order Pinales; family Pinaceae; genus Pseudotsuga; species Pseudotsuga menziesii. Next base: position 40,599 of record LPNX010455497.1, on the reverse strand, counting down.
GGAATTATCAAGCAGAATAAGCCAGCAGCACATGTGACACTCAGCCTGATCTACTTCGTTTTTCTCAGGCTGATGAGCTTAACTGTAAAATAGTAGATTTAGCTGTAGGAGTAAATTCAGTTTCAGTGGATAATGTTTTCTGGACTCTATATTTTGATGGCTCAAAGACGTTAGAAGGATCAGGGGCCGGCTGCGTCCTTATTGATCCACAAAAAAATAAACACTTCCTTTCTTGTAGATTAGAGTTTGAGTGTACTAACAATACAGCCGAATATGAAGCATTATTACAGGGACTCAAGAAAGCGATCGAGCTAGAGGTTAGTAATTTAAAAGTTTTTGGGGACTCAGAAATAGTTGTGAAACAAATAAGAAATCAAATACATTGTGTCTCCCCTCACTTGAAAGCCTACCAAAACGAGGTATGGGATTTGCTTAGACATTTTCATGCATTTAACATTATTTCAATCCCAAGGATAAAAAATGCAGCTGCTGATCTTTTAGCTACATCGGCTGCTAGGCTGGTTCCCACTAATAACAAATGCTCTATTGAATTACTTTTCAGGCCTTCAGTACTGGACATGATCACCAACCTGCGAGTATTTGACGATGATCAGCAGATAATTGAATGCTTGACAAACGATGAAGTCTTTAAAGGGGATATCATAGACGATGAGGAACATCAGGCTGAAATGAAATATAACAATTTCATTCCCAAAGGAGTTAGGACGTTGGAGAAAATGTTTGATTTGAATGAGAAATTTAGAAGACCCGCTAATGTGAAGACGCACAGCTCAACTCTACAGTTCGAGCTAATTAACTTAGGGACTGAAACGGATCCCAAGTTCGTCAACCTCGGTAAAAGTTGTTCACCCGTGGAAAGGGACAAGTTTCTCAGTCTGTTTAAGCAGTACAAGGAAGTCTTCACCTGGACATATGCAGATTTGAAAACTTACGACACTAGTATTATTAAGCATATCATTCCTATTAAAGCTGGCGTTAAGCCATATCAACAGCCGTTAAGAAAAATGCACCCCAAGCTGGAGCCGCTGATTCAAAGCGAGGTGAAGAAATTGCTAGACGCCAGGATCATCTTTAAAGTCAGGCATTCTTAATGGGTGTCAAACCTGGTGCCTGTCAGGAAAAATTCGAGAGAAATCAGACTATGCGTGGACTTCAGAAACTTAAACCGCGCCTCGGATAAAGACAACTACCCAGTACCTCCCATGGAGCAATTGCTTCAGATGGTTTCTGGTTCTGAAATGTTTTCATTGTTGGATGGTTTCTCTGGCTACAACCAAGTATTGGTATCTGAAGAAGATCGATTGAAGATGACATTCAGAACTAAATGGGGAACTTTTGCATATAGAAGAATGCCCTTTGGACTAATTATTGCTGGTGCAACATTTCAGAGAGCGATGGACATAGCTTTTTGCGGATTGATTGGGCGAAGTGTGGTGGTCTACCTGGACGACATCACGATTTTTTCAAAGAAAAGAGGGGAGCACGGGTTCCACTTAAAGCAAATCTTTGAACGCTGTAGGAAATATAGTATTTCCCTCAATCCTAAGAAGTGCGTGTTCGCGGTTACTAAAGGTAAGTTACTGGGGCATATAGTTTCGAAGAGGGGTATATCCATAGATCTATAAAGAATTAAGGCTATTGAGCAAATCCCTATGCCTCATAATAAAAAGGGGATGCAATCGTTCATGGGAACGATAAATTTTGTGCATAGGTTTGTGCCTGATTTTGCCCAGACTGTTAAACCATTACAGCAGATGGTTAAGCAAAATACACAATTTAAGTGGACTGAAGCGGAAAAGAATGCTTTTAGTAAAATCAAGGCTGCTGTTGCACATGCGCCCTCTCTGAAAAGTCCAGATTTTGACAAGGATTTTATTATATATACATTTGCGTTCGATGATTCATTGGCTGCCGTACTTACACAGAAGGAAGACGGGGGTGATGAATACCCAATTTCTTTTATGAGTACTGGGTTGCAAGGAGCTGAATTAAACTACCCAGCCATTGACAAACAAGCATACGCAGTATTTAAGGAAGTCAAGCAATTCAGGCCTTATATACTCAAAAATCGAACCAAGGTAATAGTCCCTTACCCAGCCGTAAGATCCCTTCTCATTCAAAAGGAATTGGGAGAAAGAAGGGGCAACTGGGTAACATCCCTTCAAGAATACGACTTGGAATTCAAACCAGCCACTATAGTGAAAGGTCAAGGGTTATGTAAGCTGATGACTGGAAGCAGTAATGATGAAGAGCAAGCATGGGATGATGAAGCTGAGCTGCACGTAATGGATGTTTGTCCTTTATTCACAGCTCCTAGATCTTGGTATAGAGACCTTGTACATTACCTGCAGTCAGGGGTGTTGCCTGAACATTGGAGTTCCAAACAAAGAAGAGCTTTGTGTCTAAATTCAGCTTCCTACCAACTCGTAGAGGGCAGATTATTCAGAAGAAACTATGATGGGGTCCTCCTAAGATGCCTGGAAAAAGAAGACACTAAGAAAGTAATGTTTGAATTGCATGATGGTTCAACCGGCGGACATTATTCAGGAGACACTACAGCCCACAAAATCCTTAGGGCTAGTTACTATTGGCCAACACTCTTTAGGGATGCACATGCGCACGTCTGAAAATGTGATACGTGCCAGAGATGTGGTGGAAGAAAACCTAGAGTAGCAGCACCTCTAAAGCCTATAATGATCACAGAGCCTTTCGAGCAATGGGGAATAGACGTCATTGGAGAAATAAAGCCAAATTCCTCCCTGCTACATAAGTATATTCTTACTGCAACTGATTATTTCACTCGCTGGGTCGAAGCCATCCCATTGCACAAGATAAACGAAGACAAAGTCATCAGTTTCCTAAAAGACCATATCATGACCAGGTTTGGGGTTCCAAGTTTGCTATTTTTTTATAATGCTAAATACTTTTCATCCATTAAAATTACTGCATTTGCTCATGAGAAAGGGATAAAATTACAATATTCTGCTAACTATTATCCGCAAGGGAATGGCCTGGCTGAATCCTCAAATAAAAACCTCATTAGAATCCTGAAGAAGACCGTCATAGAAAACCAGCGAAGTTGGCACTCAGCCTTACCCAATGCCCTGTGGGCTGACAGAGTCACCCCCAAGTCTGCAATAGGAGTGTCACCCTTTACCCTTGTATACGGTAAGGAAGCCATCTTGCCCCCCAACATCATGCTCCCATCTTCCATACTAGCTCAGGAATCTAGGGGGTCGGATGATGAGGTTATCCAAATAAGAATATACAATCTTCTGAAGGCAGAGGAGGCCCAATCCAAGGCTAGAGAGCATTTCCAACAACAACAGGAGGTAGTGAAGAGATGGTTTGACAAACATAAAGCTGGAAAAAGGGACCTGGAAGTGGGAGACCTTGTTCTCAAATGGGATCATCCCCGTGATGAGAAAGGGAAGCACACTAAGTTCCGACAGTTATGGGTAGGTCCGTTTCAAATCACCGCTAAACTTGGCCCTGCTACTTATATGTTACAGGATTTACAGGGATGGGAGGAGAACCTGCCGGTTAATGGTCTGGTTCTCAAACCTTATTTTTCTTAAGTTGTTTTTTAGTCTTCTGACTTGTACATAAATAAGCTGTGTTGAGTTATGTTTTCATTTGTTTTATTTTGAGTCTTTGTTTTCAATAAAGGTGGTTAACTCGTGGTTATGTGGGGAACTCCAAATTTCTGGAAATGGTAAACATTTGTTGAATAGGTAGACTGTGGGTTCCATGTGAATTCCTTCCACCAAATAGTTTCTCAAAATCTTTGTGTGCATTGAGGTCTTGCTTAACCTCCTATAAGGTCAATCAGATTCAAAAAGTCTAGAATACTATGCTGAGGCTCCGTGCACTTTACACTTAAAAGTCTAAGGGGCGATGACAGGGGACCCACGGAGAAGAGCAAGATGAACAGAGTGTTAAATATAAATGATCCCATGCTGGGAAATGAATGCCAGAAAGCAGATAAGAGTCAGAATTCCTATGAAAACATCATGATTCAAAGCTAAATCTAAATCATAAAGTACTAATTTTCCAATGATCCTCTCCGTCCGTGAGCTGAAACTTTAAGCACATCGCTCACACAAAAGGGCACTATGGGATAGAGGATCCTGAATTTAAATTCAGTAAGAAAGGCACGCATGAAGACTTGCATCATAAGGGGACAAAATTCAAAAGCACAAAAGCTGCTAGAATGGCATGGGAATGAGGAACAAATGAACATTTCTATTCATCACCTACTACAATCCTGTGGTGTCCAATGTCGTCAGCTACCTAAAAGCAAAATTAATAATGAACTCATACTTTGGCCTCAGCAGAGTTATCCGGACTCTAAAATCTTGGCTTTCATCGCCCAAACTGGACTAATATCAATGATTAAGGTACACACTTCTGTTATGGAGAAATCTGTATAGCTGGAGGAGTTCAATAGATACATTTGTTATGGAACAGTCTACCATTCAAGAAAGAAATCACCCAGAGATCTAGGTTCACCAAGAAATCGCCAGTTGTTGCTGCCGCAACTTTTCCTCCCCGATTTTATTTTTTCACTTAAACTCTGGGACCCCTCCTCATCATTTGGCTTGGATTGATTGTTAAAGGCTTGACCCCTCGAACATATCTGTTCGTCTTGAAGTTGAATACCCGCTATTTTGTTTGCCTCGTTCAGTTTAGTTTGGGTCGTGTGGTCTGTTTAATACCCATAGAACATGAAAATGTTGCCTTAGCAAAGAAAAAATGTTTTTTTGGCTACAATTGATCCTTAACGCTGTTGGTTTTCGCTTTGGATCGGACCTCTTGTAGAATATGCTAAGCCTCAACTCACCTGCCATTGCGGCTCCTTGATCAGACTTTACGCCCGATTGGAGTTTCATCCGACACCCGATTCGTTTGTTTCGATCGCTTGCTCATAAGTTTCTAATTGCCCGCCATTGCGGCCGGGAGGATAAAGTCAGCTCCCGATTAGAGTTTCACCCGATGGCCGACTCATTGCTCTTTTCTCCCGCCCGCGTCGCTCAGCCTTTGCCTCATCCACCATTGTGGGTGGTAGAGCAATCTAGCCTCCAATAACCTTCTCTCCGGCGTCCGGTTTCCTTTATCGCTCGGGTTGTCACTTTCCTGGTTCTTATGCTCCTCCACCATTGCGGATCCTAAAGCCTTTCCCCATCCGATGCAGAAGTCTGTTCCCACCCGATCCAAGTATCGCCCGACCGCCGATTTAGTGTTGCCACGAGTTCTCGCCCAGATGAACTAGGCTAACCCCTTGTGAATTTATCATTATGGTTAGAAATTTTCAATGCCTAATATCTCAGTTTAGTGGATAATGCACCAATGTTGTCTGCAGGGAGAATCCCATAGATCGCTGAAGCAATTCAGAGCGAAGAAGAGGACAAAACAAACGAATGACAGAGACACCGAGGAGGCAGTTTCAGCAGTTACGGTCAAAAGGTAAACGCCTATGGAAAATGATTGGGAAAACGCAACAACCAGAGAAGAAACTGAATCATCAAGGACGTTGAAAGGTCACATGCTGAGGGCAGCCTAGAAGACAGGATTTGTAGTTTAAATAAGGGGAAGCTTGAATGAAAAGGGGCTTTTTCCCCTGGAAAAAATTGTAAATGTTCGCCTGTAAGAGGAACTACTTCGTTTTGCAAAAGAAACTGCAATTCTACCTAGTTGGAGAAAGTGAAATGGAATGTATCAATGCGTTTCGATGAATGATGTTGGAAAGGAACTATTTCGTTTTCAGCTGCATTTCATTTACTATGAGAATGTTTAATTTCCTGAACCTATGTTCTTATTGAATGTTCTTTGGTATTTTCATGATCTTTCCATGTGAGTAATAATGGTATTCATATAGCAATTGGCTACCTGGTTGTTAAATATTTGTGATTGTTCATGTGTCTGAAAGGAGTATCAGCTAACTGTAACCCTTCATACTTCATGTGCAAAAAATTGAATTACTCACTTAAAATTGATGGCTCGCTCCCTAGTGTTAGATTAGACAATTAGTTTCTTTCTCATTGTATATGATTTGGTTGCCTGCGGGTCTAAGACGAGAGGTAAGAACCTGCGCATCACATGGTGACCGCCCCTCGTAGTCTAATCACCTTGCACTTAGTTAGGCACGTGCATTTCATCTCTTAAGTTAAAATACAAAAACTTGATGGACCGGGCCGCAACCAGTAAAGCTTTGTTTTTTTTGTTACTTGACTCACGGTAGCCGGACCACAAACCGGACGGATTCCCTATACCAAACAGTCAGCGGGCTAGTTGGGAACGCTGATTGGGGAGAATCCCTTATTATTGCCGCCTGCGATTTTCTAGGCCTCAACAGAATGACAGCATCTTCATATTACCGGTTCAGTACTTGGGGAAAACTGGAAAACTTAGAATGACAGTTAACCAGACAAAGTTACATATGCCCCATCATTCAAAAATACTTTCATGAACATAAACAACTATTTCCAGCCGACCTAAGTAGCCCTAAATTCATTTCATATTATAATTAGCCCACTGTTTATTTAAACTCTTCTCATAAATATGATATGTTATACTATGGAGAAAATTCAGCTACGAGCCACTTTGGCCACCTACCAACCACAACATTGGGGAATCATACACAATTGATTCTGGCGATAATGCAAGGCATTTAGACCCAACCAAAATAGAACCATCCTTCAAAACACAACTGAACTCCCTGTGGTGTTAACTCTTGGCAAAAAATGTAACCTAGGTGGTTTCTAGATTCCATTAAAACTCATGCGATCAAGGCACTACCAGATCCTAAAACAATTTCATACAACACAATCTCATATAGTTTGGATAGACAGAGTGAAGATGTTTCGGCTCTAAAAAGTGCCTGCAAAAATTCACTATTTCCAGATTGCACGAGGGATGTATTTGGTAAAATAAAACATGTAACAATCATGATTTCCAGATCGCAAGAGAGATGTTTTTGGTAAAAGATAAAAGCATGCCCCCAATCAGTTTTCTAGACCCAGAATAATCTGCACATGTGACTTCAAACCCTATCTACATGCATAATATAAATATATGTATGTTCTGATCCGCCACATACATGATGCATAATATAAATATATGTCCTAAGTTTCACCATTTAAAAGCAAAACAAAAAAACAACTTCAAGTGCATGTTTACCCAGCTCTTCAAAACTGCACATATTGTATGGGTAAAGAATTCTACTACGAATTTTTATTGTTCCCACTCTAATCTATCGTGGTTAATGGACTATGAACAAGACAAATCACAAGCTACAAATTAATTTTCTCTTTCAGTGAAACTCAAATGGAACCATTCAATATGAAGAGCTTATTCATTATCAATGTAATCAACACTCTATCAATTCAATGCACATGCAGCAACAACGTCATCCAACCCTCCCAATGCTATGTCAATATTTTAGTACGTCAAGATCTACAAACGGAGGAAGCCAATACCCAAATATTCTCTAGGTAAAAACAAAGATTAAATACCCAAACCCAACTAGATCGAAAATTGGTTCTCAACGTTTTTGAAATACATGCAATGTTGTGTGAGCTTGTTTAAGGATAACAAATTCATTATAAATTTTTAAGAAGTTCATCCACTTCCATAACTGCACTTGAGTGGCAACTCACAATGATTTTATTATAAATTTAAAGCAACTAGAACCGCAAGTAACAAACCTATTACTAGGTATGGAAATTCGCAAAGATTATCCTAACATGGCTACTAGTTGCAAAATTTGTTCGTGAAAGAAGGTGCAAAGCCGCTTGTCTGCATTGGGCAAGGAGTCTCAGATGGAAAGGAGCCTGCCTCCTAGTCCATAATTTATTGAGTAATTGAGCTCCCTTTTCAAACATATGACTTACCCAATATTGTAATCATCGTTGATTCAATTACAGATTCACTTAGTCCATATGCCCTCTCCGGATTCATTTGAAAGGGTAATCTTCACTTCGAGCCAGCAATAGAGTGCTTTAGTTCACAGTAAAGCTTTTCGAGACCTTGGAATTGGGAACCTAGAGCTTGTTAATGAGGACCATCACTTGTTCTTCAATATCTTCGATGCCCCTTTTGTATAGAAGAAATTGAGCTGGAGTGTTTTTAAATTCATTTGTGAAACCTTCTTTCATTTCGTTCTCAAGTTCTAGCTATTGGTAGATTGAGTGAAATCACCTGTTGTTTGCTAATCCCGCCGTACACGTTGGGTTGGGAAAAACATATAATTTGTACTGTCATCTCTTCTGGGTGCTTCGGCGGAATGAGCTGGGCAAGCATGGAATTTCAAATTTTTGTTACCTGTCAAATCAAAATTTACAAAATTTTATGACGGTTTTGTGTTTTCCATAACCGTCGGTTTACGTTTTCATCAGATTAATGAGTGTCAATTTTTTTATAAAAAAATTAAAAAATATATTTAATAAATCAAAATGTTATAAAATTCGATAAAATCTTTCTTTTAAAAAAACTTATGTTTTCATCTTTCTCTTATGATATTAAAATTACCAATATATTTAGGTAAATATTATTATATTCTATTTCAAATCAACATTTTCAATCCTTAATTTCTTGGAATTCCTAAATTCTTGATGTGAAATGAAGAAGAACCGTTTGCCATAACCCAACAATGCTTCTAAATCTGAGTCTGATTCTGCTGCCCTTGCTTTCCTCATATTTCAATTCTTCGGGGCTTCTCTTAATCTCCACCTTATACTTCGTCAAGATATCTTCAATGGAAGAATGGAGTTGGACGCTATAAATTATATTGTAGTTGTCAATATTAGATTGTAGAAATTTCTATTCCCTAAAATTTAATATGTAGGGAGAATGTTTATCATATAAATTTAATTTGATTTATTTAATTTAAGAATATTAAGAGAAGATGTTTATCATATAAATTTAATTGATCGGTTTTAAAAACAGTCTATCTTCTATTGAAAAAAGTTACCGCTGCAGTCTTTATATGTATATAAATTTGAAATTTTTAAATATGAAAGTAAATTTTGCTAACTTTATTTCGACTATGCATTTCCAATCACTTGCTTTTACAATCGAAAGTTCCCCAGAAACTTTTTAAATAATAGCTTCCATTCAGTCGGTGAAAAAATAACATCAAAGTAAATTTAACTTTTAAATAATACCTTCCATTCAGTCCGTGAACAAATAACATCAAGAATTTTATGAGATGACTTTAAACTTGGGAGTAAAAATAAATGGCGTAAACATGAACAACACAGTTTGAAAGGCTGATAATACCATACAATTGAGTTGTTGTGCTCATCACTCACTGCACATAATACTTCCCAACAACAGAACATGAAGATAGGCTAATCATCCAAATTTTAATAACCTTCAGGAACAATGAATATATCCAGTGTTATATATACAGGCACGGCAAATACTAGAAACCCAATTCAGATTTGCATCCATACCCAACCCATAAATTATGACGGGAGGCCTAACTTAATACCTATCTATGAGACAAACAGATAGTAGCCTTATGATCCTACCGGAGAGATACAGAAATCCCTATTCTCTGGAGTTGTAGGTTGGGGTAGGAGTTGGAGTTGTAGGGTCAGCGTAGGGCCTTCTCTGTATATTTAAACTCATATTGGGACGCCGGATGAGGGAGGACATCTGTAAAATCAAAATATCCTTTAAGGCTCCTCGCTCCGCTCACTAACGTTCGCTAACGCTCCTCAATATACAATATCACCATGGAGAAGTTTTGCCATAGCGCCAAAGAGAAAAAGGTTCAAAATGCATATCTTAACATATTAATATATGATGTCCCCATAAAGACGTTTCATATTTGATGGTTTGAAATTTTTTCTAAGCGTAGCTGTTGACGTTTATAAATTTTTTTAACAGGTCAAATACGTTTTGAAAATGAAAATACGTTCTCTAGGCCGTCAAATTCCAGGCCTGGAGCTGGGTCTATAAGGCCTCAGATGGTTTTTTAGGGATTTAATAGGTCAACGTAGCAGTTAACTATCCAGCATGAAGGTAGTCAATTTATAATGCGACTTACGATGCTTTACAACTAACTTCAGTCTTCTTTACTGGTAAATTTTCACAAAGTAACCATTTCTCCAAAAGGAAAAGACATGAATCAAACTACGCTATTGAGAGGACAGACAAATCACTAAATTCAGATTATACAGATTTCCATGCTCGACGCCCAGCTGTGAGAGAGACTAATCCTGTGAGTCGTGACCGTGGTTGCAAAGCTTGAAAGCACATTTGAAAGCTCGTGTAATCATGGACACTGGACCGTGGTTGCATCAGCGATTCAGCTCGTTTTTGAAGGGGTTCACCGTTCCGGTTAGTATGGCTGCCAGTGCCATTTCAAGCTTGAAATTTCTGTTTGAACTTTACAATGTGCCAATGTCTTAATACCTGCAAATTGCAATCACCATGTGACTAACGTGACTCATAACGTGACGGTGAGATGAAGATACCATATGGGTATGGCATAACGTGACTCATAACGTGACTGTGCATGTAGAGTCTAGACTCAAATGATAAATCATAAATGTTATTCAAGTTTTCAACAGATATGTAACTTTCAGCTTTGGATTGGTGAGCAAGAGGTGACTTGTAGCCGTAGGCAATGTAATTCCCAGCAAAATAAACAATGGAATGACTGTCCCAATTTGCAATCAAACATTTAATACAAGAGTTGTCACAAAATGTATTTTCCAGGTTGTAAAACAATGTCAATATTTTCTATGCAGATGTAGGTGGCCATTGGCAACTGACAACTATCCATACAGTCATCTTGCTTGATGTGATAATAAATAAACGTTGTGCAAAAAGACAATAGTTTTATCACTTAATTGATTACTTGCAAATTGAAAATCTACATTCATTTTAGACTCAGCACTCTAGTATTATAGACTAAGTCACCATTTCAATCAACATTATCTTCTGTGTTTTCATTCTTCCCCTAAGTTAAAACTGGATAATCTTTTCAACTAAACTAAGAGGAATTGATGTAGATAGTTGAAGAAAGAAACTACTCTCTAAGTGTAACTATTCATACTTATCCGTAATAACATGTAGCTTTAATAATTAACTATTATATAATATTTAAATAAAGTACAATGGAAATCTACATGTATTTTAGGTTAGGGTTAAAATTGACTTTATCATAAAAGACATGCTTTCTTTTTCTCTATAAAGGTATTACATAAACAAAAGATTTAAAGAAAAACCTATAATATATTTATTGTTATCTAGAAACATGGTACTAAGAATTAATAAAAAAATAGTCTAGTAGATTATATAGATATACAAAGTGGGTGGCTATGATGATTAAGATTATCTATATTATGTTAGGAGGTTATATGTTTAAATATAGAGAAGTTAAAATGGTGTCTCAGTCCCATAAATAAACGGTATCATATAACAAATTGGTGTTTTTTTTGTAGGAGGTCATAAATTCTTTTTCTGATTAAATTTTTACACAAGAAATCTTTTCTCCCAGAAACAAATAGCTAACGCACATATATGAGGTAACTTATATCCTCTTAAACCTAAATTAAACCCACCCAATTATATAAAAAAATGTTACTTGGGTAAACAAGGGAGTCTCATACACCAACAAGATAGCTAACCGACATATATGAGGTAACTTGTATCCTTTTAAATCTAAATTAAACCCACCCAATTCTTTGGATTAAAAAAGGATCTGATATATGACCTGACATGTAACGTCTTTAAAAAAAATTAACCCCAACAGATTATCTATAAATACTGTTTAAATTTATTGGTTTCAAACACATTGAGACACATTGAACTTCTTCCGAAGCTCTATCATTTTCTGAGCGTGTTGTTATCTCAATAACGTTCTTACTGTACTCAGTTTTAAGGGGATGGGAAAAATGGCAGCAAAGAATTCCATAATGTTGCACACTCTTTCAGATTTGTCACAGGTAAACACTTTATATTTTGTTTATCATCTAAAGCAATCCTTCTGCTATGTAAACGACGCAAAGGTCAAGGTAAATTACCATGAATTTTGCAAGGGATTTATAGAAGCTCTCCGAAAGGATGTACTCCCAAGCTTTATTATAGCATGTTTGAAAGATTTGCTTTCCATTTTTTGTCCCTCTGGTGAACACCCAACCTGTCTAGTCCTCACAGTTCTTAGTGGTTTGGCTGTGTTGAACCCAACATTTGCTCATGATTATGAAGCAAGGAGATTAGCGACTAATTTGTTCAATGACTTGATATTTTCAGGATCATTTACTGTAAATGCGAACGTAGTTATTATTCTATAGAGAATTTTTGAGTTTAAATTGGAAGAGTTGAGAGAAGAATTACAGAAAGTGACATTTGTGTCTGAGAAGTTTTAGGGATTAAAAACATTGATTCTAAAGCTTATAAGATCTCATCATTTCTGTACTGCTGCGTCTGTTATAAAGAGATTAGGCAGTTCTTGCGAGGAATTTTTGGAGCCTATGGTTGATGCTAAACAGTATCAATTAGCAGAAGAATGGGCTACTTCATACCACACCGAGAATAATACGATTTCCTTACTTATAAGATGTTACGAGAGGAGGAAGTGGTGGACTAATGTAAAGAATATGGCAAAAAAGTATAAGCTCTCATCAGAATTTACAGATGGTATTTATCAGTACACTGAACGTTTGATGACCAAGCTTGCTAAAAAAGGACGTTGGGCCCAAGCATTAAGTATTGTGGTGACGTTGAAACCAAGGATGATGGAAATGAGAACATTAGGACAAGGTTTTTTCAGCGCCTTGAAGAATTGGCACTTGAAATAACCAATTTAAAAATATTTCAGTTATGTGAACCGGTTTCTGCAGAGGGAGAGGCTAACTTTTTGAAATTACAAGACATAGGTGTTTCAGTAGAAAATGAGGTTATAATGATTGATACAATAAAAGGACTAGCTCAGGCTTTCGAGCATTTTTCTGAGGATGAAGTTAATGTGATTGGAATAGATTCTGAGTGGGTGTTTGGGCCGAGAAGGGTTTCGATATCAGAGATTGCTACTGCAAAAAAGGTTTTTATATTTGAGATGGTGAATTTATTTAACAAAGAACCAGGTGCACTGGACTTGTGCCTTAAAGCTGTATTTCATTCAACTAGCATTTTGAAGTTAGGGTATGCTTTGCACTCTGACCTGAAGCGTCTTTCTGATTCCTATGGAGAGCTGGAGTGTTTTTGCCACTGTGAAGTGCCTAAATTAGACCTTCAAAAGGTTTTTCCATCTGTTCCAGGGGGGCTTTCCGACCTTGCAAAGACTGTGTTGGGAAGTGCTTTAAACAAAAGTACTAGGATGAGTGACTGGAGGGAGCATCCCTTGAGCAATAGTCAGGTACACTAAATATAAATCCATGCTACGGTATAACAACCACTACAAAGTATAAGAACCAGTACAAACCTCTAAAAACTGATAAAGTTTGAAATAAGAACATACAAACTACAAAACGTTGCTACGAAATTTATATGGGAATGTTCAGATCAAGATTTTCAAGCATACAACAGACTCGCAGATATCTCCAGTAACTGAAATATGCAACCTCTTATAACTTGAAGAAGGCACAAAAATACCCATACCCCATGGGCCTTGTACAAAATCCAGATACTAAACTAAATGGACGATAATGATAGGAATTTGTAGGACGAGGAGTACCTGAAGTTATAATTTACAGGAGGACGATTCAGCCGCTCCAGCTGCTCGCAATAGGATTCAAGTTCTAATTTGCAGAGGACAAGAACAATGTTTCAGCAGCTCCAGCTAGGAATTTACAGAAAGAGAATGATAGGAATTTGCAGGACGATAATGAGTACCAGGTCTCTTGGCATTTTGCAATGGACTGCACTGCAGGTAGATGGGCGTTGAATGCAGGTAGATGGGCGTTGAACCTTGAGGATATGGCGGCAGCGAGACTGTGTACGATGAGATCTCGAGGATGTGTACGATGAGATCTCAAGGATATGGCTGCAGCTAGCTCATGATCAACCTACAGGTTCGATGGGACTGTCAAAAATTCAAAATTTCATAAAAGAGATTTTCAATTTTAAAATATTCATTCAATTATTTCAAAATTTTACAGGAAAAAGATTTTCGATCATGAACATAAAATATATATTATTAAATTTATTATATAAAAATATAGTAGTATCCATATGTAATATAAAACAAACCTAAGGATGTTAATGTTTTGTAAAACAGACCTAAGTTATCAAAATTATAAAAAATTAATAATAAATGTAAAGACTTGAGAATTAAAAGCTTCTCAAAATATGATAAAAGTATTTAATAAATAGAATATGAAGAGATGTGTCAAATTATTTATAAAACTAATATTAAGGTTCAAAGCATGTAAATTTACACACTTAACCATGTAAATTGTGGTGAGCTGTTGTTGGGATTAAACTATGTATATACATTTTGAAATGCAACACTATAAAACTATGTAAGATAAAACAAAGTGAAGATGTGGGTGGAATATTTCAATGAAATGCAAAAAGATATGACAAACATTATTCCTTAAAAGAGAAACATTTAACACCATTGTAAACATGGAGGGCACTTTCTATGTAACCCCATTTAGAATCTATTACAAGAAATCAAAATTGACTTTGACTTGTGAATACATATTCTTTATTTTTTACATTAAAATTTAAGAAATCAACCATACATCTTAATATGATTTCAATGATTCCCATCAATGTTTATGAAAATAGATACATCTTAATACGGCAATTATTTCCTATACCTACTTATGAATGTATATGAATTCTTAGAAATCGAGACTGTCGACTTGACTCTTTGTACCATTCTAGATGTTTTAGAGAAATCAAGATTATAG
>LPNX010455497.1:6463-25385 GCA_001517045.1 Pseudotsuga menziesii | reverse complement strand
AATTTCTAACTAGACTGGGCTTCAATCATGAACGGATATCTAAATGCATATCATCAGTAGTTTTATTGCTTCATCCAGAACTGAATATTCATGGCTATACTAGCAACCACAAGATTAAATACTTCATCTCTACACTATTAACCAACAAACCTTCAACTATTTGGTAAAAATAATGGCAAGAACAGATCCATGTTAACAATGATTCAGGAATTTTTTTTGTTAGGTTTGGTTCTACTATGTAACATGATTGAACTATACACTATAATGTGCTTTAATGGATATAGCTTGGCCTCCCAAGGGTATAATCTATTCATATTGCCAGCCAGGACTTTACATAGAACTCACAGGCAACAACTCGTAAAGAGTTTCAGTGAACTTAATTGTATGATGTAGGATGTAGGATGTAGGATGTGAGAGAAAGAAAAACCGTCAACTCCCTTAACTGTCCCTAGGCAGAGTTGTCGCTCCAAGCCTTTATAGATTTTTGGCTCCGACTATCATCCTAATTATCTATCTATTTAGTTATCTAAACAGAGAAGGTTGAAACATGTATGTCTAAACTATTACCATGCTCGATTACGTGACAGAATATTAGAGTTAATTCTTCCCCAACTCTTAACTCCATTTAAACAGTGAAATTGAAATATTTTCAATAAGATGCACTCTGCTGCAAGTTTAAATGCAAAAAATAGAAGTTGTCAAGATGGGTTTTCCCTCAGATAGGTGATTGAATCTCACCATTTCTTTTTAATTGATAAGCATTAGACTCTAGGGTTTCCAATTATATGAAGAAAATCCTGTTGCGAGTTTCCCTGAGAGTTCCATTTGTCTTGTTATGGGTGTTATCCACCTTTGTAGCCAAGAAAAGTTCACAGGGCTCTTTTCAGGTTTGAAGTGCCATGTCCTTGGATGGGAGTGACAGGGATTATCGAGTTAGAAACTCCAAAGGATAAAAACAAGAAATGTACAACCAAGGGCGAGTTTTAGCCTTAACCAAAAATATGCTAACCCAAAAATAGATTGCACCCCTTAGAGTTGTAAAGACTCAAAATTTTGACCTTGTTGTGAAGTATAGAAAAGTAGGTTACACAACTGAAATGATAATTGCACCTTAAACACCCCTTTTAATGCCTTTATTATTTTCTTTTACATAGCCTTTTTCTCTAATTTTTTGAAATTTCTCCATATCCATGCTTTCATGAAGAGGCTTGAATGCTGATCTTGTTATGCAGTAAGGACATCAATCTCTTAGTTTTGCACCTCAGACTGGATGGAGAGGCATTGTATCTTTATATACTTGGTTCTTTCATGGAACATCAAATTCTTCTTGAGTTAAATCAAACACTAGCTTTTAGAATGAAGGGGTGTTGAAGGGGTGTGATAATTAATATCTATCTATACTACTTTTTAAAATGTGATAATTTAATTTGAAGATCTAAAAAATCAACATGGTTGGCATCATTTGTTTTCACATTAGATTTTAGATGTTTGAAACTTTCTTTTCATTTGACCTTACTAACATGTGACACACAATATATATGACATGTCTCTTCCACATTGCAAGTTTCTCACTTCCCTCAATGCATTTATCTATATTTGAGGATTTGTGTTGATTTTCAAGTTAAATATCACCATAACCATAGGAATAATGGAAGTCATTGGTATAATGGAATAAATTTGAAGTATGAGAGATGCTCTGTTCGGTAGACAGAATTAGGGTTTGGCTGAAATGTTGCTTCATTTCCAACAGTTGTAAATAGCAAAGCACCTTTATCAAAGATTACCCTTGATAACGATTGGTACCATTCTCTTGTAAGCCCACTGGCATCAATGCCTTCCTCCCCTTGGAAGTGGACATTCAAACGCCCTTTTAGGGCCCTTGCTGAACGCATTCGAAGCTGATTGTATGAATCTTCCAAGATATATGCTCGTCGGACAGAGATTCGGACAGAATTGTAATTTTGGTGATCCTGATGTTGTCGTATTCTTGATCGAAAATATGCGCGTTTGTTGTCAAATTCAATCAAGCGTGGAACCTTTAACAAAAGAGAGAGAGATTTCTCAAGTAAACCAGGGTTTTGACGGAAAAAAGAATTCAAAATCCTCCTGTGCCTTTCAGCAAACTTCATTAGAGTGATCCCCTTCTCATCAACCTTTCTCTGTGGAGCTGACAAGGACTTTGGCAGGAAAGAAGACTCAGATGAACTTGCAGCTTCTTTTACCTCACTAGCAGTAGCACTGGCATATTCTAGCTATGCAGGTGTCATTTGACCAGGTTGCAACTTTTAACATGTTACAAAAAATGCCTCAATATATGCCAAGATTTTCTGTGTGCCTGGTGGCAGATGGGGTAAAACCCCATTAGCACCAGAAGATGCAGATACAGTAGACAATGAAGACAAGTGATTTTCTCCCCCTTCATCCCCTGTCATATTATTATGGAAATGCATAACCCTAAGCCTCTCAATGAAGGGCAGAAGCTCACAGATGGCTCTAGCAGCCTCCACAGAGATACCATTGTTCATAAAATACAGTTCCTCCAATGTTTTCTGAGATTTTAACAGAGACCCAAAAGCCCTAACGCCCTTCTCACCCAGTGCATTGTCAGAAAGATTCAAGGTCCTCAATACACACCCTTGTAAAATGGATGAAAATGTGGCCATTACCTGAAGGGCCTCGTCCTCGCCTCTTCCCACGATGAAATCTGAAAGATCAACACCAGTCAGATTACTCTGAACTTCCATCAAGATTCTCTCTGCAACACGAGCAACATCAAGACCAAAGCTTTTGTTGCTGAAGCATATCTTGGTATAACCATTCCCTTCCTCTGCTAATGGCCTCAGGAGCTCCTCCGCAAACGAGCTCGCAGGCACAGGCACAGCTCATAGGCACAGGAACGCAGGCAAGACTTGGAGGACTCGTGAACGGCTCAGGCCAAAAATTTGAATAAAACGTGCCCCAACATATTGCATATTTAAATAGTAAAAAAAAAACCCTAATTACCCCTAATATACCCCCAATATATTAAATTTTAATTTTTTAATTTTAACCCCCCAATATGAACGGACGTGATATCATATTGGTCCCTAGGTGACGCCCCCGTGTTTTTCCCTGGATGTGCTATGTGTCTAGTTGCATTGGTGCACTATATAGAAGTTTGTATTTGTATTGTATATAGCGAGGCACACCAAAGAACAAAAGATTTGTGTACATTAACACACCTAGATAGAGGTAGTTGAACTATGAATGTTGACCTATACTGCTTATGGTATTCTCCAGAACCACATCAGTGTGCATGTTACAATATGGAACACTAAGACATATAGTAATATTTTAGTGTGTCGAGGCATCTATAATAATTCAATGTTTATGTATCTAAATTAATATAAGGTACATCGATGTCATTTGTTTGATAGTACACCAATATGATGATATGTAGTTACAATCACTTGTGAGTACAACATCTATAAGTGCTTAAGTGATTTGTGTATCAATAAGAGCATCAATTTGTTCAGTAAATAGAAGATTGTATGTGTTCAATAACTAGAATTTTGTATCAATAAGAGCATCAATGTGTTTAGTTCAACGTTTGACATAACTCATTGGTTCAACAATATATAGCAGACTAGGAAAGCCTAATCAAACGTTTGACATAACTCATTGGAGTGGAAATAGCCATGCATACATAGCAAAATATCAAATTACTACATAAAAGATTCAACCAACAACATGAATTATACGAGGACTCTCATCCAATCACGTATTTAATTCTTCCCAGCACATGATTATCACATTTCAATGGAATACATGGAACCTTAATATAACATATAATGCTCATCATGTATCACAAAAGGATCAAACTTGGTATCTTTCCATCGTTCATCTTTGGACCTTTAGAGGATTCATATTTCCAACATAAGTTCGTGAGTACAAATTATAGATGTACATATATAGGAAAGTGCAACATAAAACATTACTAGAAAGGAAAATGGAAATAAAGTGCGTGCCGTCGGCTCCTGCAAGTGCGTATGGGCAATGCCGACGTGGGTAGACCACCAACACTTGCTCGATCTAGGGTTTTGCAGAGTTGACCCACCAATGCCAGATTTGCATTGAAGTGCATTGGGCAAAAAACTAGTTTAGGAAATGACTGTACAACACCATCATTGGGCCATGAGGACACGAGGGAGAGGGAAACCTAGGGGTAATGGCATGCCAGGAGACCAACGAATTCGATGATTCATCGATCCAACCTCCGGTTGCCGAGATATGTCAATCCCTAGGTCGCATGAAAATGTCGTCCAAGGACAATTGGTCAATCTTGGTCCGGGAGCAAAAAACCAAACGGAGCGACGAAAGTGCGTGCCGTCAACTCCTGCAAGTGTGTATGGGCAATGCTGATGTGGGTAGACCACCAACACTTGCTCGGTCTAGGTTTTTGCAGAGTTGACCCACCAATCCCAAATTTGCATTGAGGTGCACTGGGCAAAAAAGTAGTTTAGGAAATGACTATACAATTGTGTCATTGGGCCATGAGGACACGAGGGAGAGGGCCACCTAGGGGTAATGGCATGCTAGGAGACCAACGGATTTGACGGTTCGTCGATCCGACCTCCGGTTGCCGAGATATGTCAATCCCTAGGTCGCATGAAAACGCCGTCCAAGGACAATTGGTCAATCTTGGTCCAGGAGCAAAAAACCAAACGGAGCGACGAAAGTGCGTGCCATCGGCTCCTGCAAGTGTGTATGGGCAATTCTGATGTGGGTAGACCACCAACACTTGCTCGGTCTAGGTTTTTGCAGAGTTGACCCACCAATGCCAGATTTGCATTGAGGTGCACTGGGCAAAAAACTAGTTTAGGAAATTATTGTACAACGGCGTCATTGGGCCACAAGGACATGAGGGAGAGGGACACCTAGGGGTAATGGCATGCCAGGAGACCAACGGATTCAACGGCTCGTCGATCCGACCTATGGTTGCTGAGATATGTCAAGCCCTAGGTCGCATGAAAATGCCGTCCAAGGACAATTGGTCAATCTTGGTCCAGGAGCAAAAAACCAAACGGAGCGACGAAAGTGTGTGTCGTTGGCTCCTGCAAGTGTGTATGGGCAATGTCGATGTGGGTAGACCACCAACACTTGCTCGGTCTAGGTTTTTGCAGAGTTGACCAACCAATGCCAGATTTGCATTGAAGTGCACTGGGCAAAAAACTAGTTTAGGAAATGACTGTACAATGGCGTCATTGGGCCACAAGGACATGAGGGAGAGGGCCACCTAGGGGTAATGGCATGCAAGGAGACCAACATAATGAGACTTGAAACTTGACATGCATATCCAACGAGACAATCAGGAAACAACTTTATGATCATATCTGAGAGAGTATCTTACAGTGTAAGCATCAAGAAACCTTGAACAAATAACAAATACATCCACAAGTCAATACAATAGCACAAAATAACAAGATCTCCTTAATTTGGGATATTACAGTGGTATCAGAGCATAATCTTGGCCAAATGTGGGCACATAGCAATTGAATAAAAGTGCATGTTGATACATGCGTGTACATGCAAATGCATGTCAGTGATGTTGGTGAAGTGCATGTTAGAATAAAGGTTTTTCTCTGCCAGCTTGTGAGAACATGAGGACAATGAAAAGGATCTTGAATGGAAATGGGTAGAGGTTAGCAGTACTTCAATACTTGCCTCGATATCAAGAGTATCTAGCCTTGGGTGATGAGGTATGTGCAGCATTGTCCTTTCAAGATTATTACACCATCCAGTTCGGGAGCCAGCCTAAGGATTTGGATGAGGATCTCCTTAAAGGCATAGTCGTGGAAGAAAAATCTGATTACAATGATATGCGTTGTGAGGGTTCAAAGGCTTGTGACTACACAGGGAAACATAGCAATGATGGAAACACTATATCAGAATTGGCAGAAGTGCCCTTAGAGGGGAATGATGCAGAGGATGAGGGCATTGAAGCAGGGGCATAAGTGTCCAGTCTTCCTTTAGAGCGATGTATGAGGATCTTTCCCCATGATCAATATACGAGGGCCTTTTTTATTGTTGTTTTTCCAAAGGTCTCTCAATTTTCTATTGAGCAGCTTAAATCAAAGGAACCACATAAAAGAAGAAATTTTACTAGTACACAGGATTCAAAACAGTTTGTGCTGAGCGAAATTGAAATTGATACAAATAAGAGTCACAACCAGACAGCAGAAATTGGTGCTTCACCTGATTCTCTTCCCGTAAATGATGGCCTTCTTAGGAAACAAGACATTGAAGAGACAGATTTAGAAGCATTGAGTAGTGATCTTCATTCAAGTGCACTCAATGCCATTGAGTCAATACCAAGTAAGAGAGGAAATGTTGAGCATGAAACTGAAGATGGCCAAACAATTTATGATGGCCAGAAAGAAGTTGAAATGGACACTCCAATGCATAAGTCTCAGGCTACTACACACCAGGTTGTTTCAAGTAGTTTATCCAGAAAAATTCATACAGATACAGCTGCAGGAGGCCTCATGGATAGTGAAGCTGGGTTGTCCACCTCTATACTAAATGAATACCTCAGTTTACAATCACAACCTGTGTATAGTTCTCACATTTCCAAAGTTGGTAGTTTCAATGAAAAATCAAAACTAAAAATCTCAATGCATCCTGAACAAATAAACTCTTCAATGGAAGGTAAACAGGATCCATATCAATCTGGTTCAAGCTACGGGAGCAGAAAATTCAATGTAACAGAGATTTCTAAAGGTTTTTTGAAAATAAGGGAGTTTCAACGTCTTCTAGTTTAGAAGAATCTACTAATGCATTGTCACTGCCTACTGCTCAGAATTCTGAACATACAAAGGATACTGAAAAAAATAAAAGTACTGGCAGCAAGAGAGAAAAAGGGATGGCTACTCAAGAACCTGCTAAAGATATTTTTGGTTCAAGCAATTTTAGCAAGCAATTTCATGGGGCATTAATTTCAGGAGGCCTTTTTGATGATGAAGAAGAACTAGTTTCTTCTAGTCCATTGGAATCTGTTCATGTCTGGTCACAGCCATCTGTTCCAGAGAGATTATATGGTTCTAATTCAAATGCCAAGAAAAATGAACTAAGTCCATCTACCAGTATTAGCAGTACTACAAATCAAACTAATTCTAATTCATTGGATAAAATAATCACAACTGATATTCATGTCTTTGCCGAAAGCAGATCTCAATCTTTAGGTGCAGAACAACTTGACAAGACATCAAGTTTAAATAATGATTTTTCCACTGGAGCACGTCAATTTCCAAAACCAAATAATGGCAAACAATCTCCGAAGGAAAGGTTATCACTATTGCAGAAAGGTCTCTTTGACAGTGGAGAAAGTGATGAAGATGATGATCCTAGTGATCCTTTCAGGGCAGCATCTTCCATTGTACAGAAACTCGGATTACATGATAGGGCCCTTGCTAGTGATAGTAATATTTTGCAAGAGTCATCTAAAGTTGGAGTTGAAATTGCTGCTTGTGTGCAGGTTGCTGAAATATCTCAGCTTATATTTAAGACAGAAGATTTCCCTTTTCATGTTGCTGAGCTTTCTGTGGGCACTCATCGTCACCTTAATATAAGATATCTTGATGATCTGGGGAATCCTTTCTTTCAATCCTATGGTGTTGTCCCACTACTTGTTAACAAAAACCATCCTGAGGTTGTTTCAGTTAAAGTCACTGGTGTTGAAAACAAGGGCACTTCAACCAGTGGTTCCTTTTATGTGTAGGCCTTGCGATAGGGAAGGGCTCTTGTTCGATTGACTTTGCAAAATAACCCACATCGAATTGAATGTGTTCCGATTCAAGTAGGTGCATACATCAGCCGAAGAAATCTGGTTCTTCACGTTGGGAGTCTACATGATGCTCCTTGTATCGATACTATGCAAGGTAGCGATGGATGCGTTTTGACCTCTGCAATTCTTAGATTGATTTGGGACCCTGGGATTACAGTGACTGATAGTTTAGTGACTGCTAAAGGGTGCTTTCAAGAGGTCTCTAGTGATGGTACCGTACAGTGCAGTGTTTTCAACAGAGGGTGCTACAGATCTCCTAGGATAATTTGGGACCCTGGGATCATCCTCGGATTCAGTTGGTTCAGTTGATTGATTATGGGTTTGCGTTGGCATTGCTTGAGGACAAGCAATCTTTGGCGAGGGAGGACTGTAATGTTCCCAAAAGTAACATGCATGCAAACCCTAAAAGTGATATGCATGCAAACCCTAAAAGTGACATACATGACATCAGCATTATTTTAAGGATGCATGCACTATTTAAGTCTCCCTCTGCATGCATGCAAGTCAACGACAAATTAGAATATAAAGTGACATGCATGCAAGTCAACGGCAAATTAGAAGATAAAGTGACCTAATTAGGTCAAAGGTTAGGGTTTTGCATAGTTGAACTTTATAAATAGAGGAGAAAGCAAGAGGAGACTTCACTTTTGATTATGATTATTTTGGGAGCCCTTGGATAGCAGCACAGCAGTTGGGGTTGGAGACGGAGTCTTCAGCTAATAGGATTTCGGTAGTGAAACATCTGTCCTAGTCTTATTCCGGTCAATGCAAGAGGATAGATCATCCAGATCTATCACCGTGCTTCAAAGAAGATAAATATTGTTGAGTTATTAGGTCAAAAGATTAAGTTCATTGGCAGCTAGGCGACTTATTATCATAGTGGTTTATTATTGAAGGTATCCTGATCTAAAGAGGGCGCACTCCTTGGAAGTCTAAGTGAACGGGCCATAATTAATAGGGCATCATAATTATTTGAATAAGCGTGCATTCACACTGTATGGGGAAGCAATCGTTTAACATCTGTTGAAGCCACTATCTCTCTACTAGCTGTTGCATGGGATTTTCTTGGAATTGTGACCACCACTACCAGTTCTATTCTAGTTCAAGAGTGCGGAAAATTGTTGGGGCAAGGTTCCAGTCCATTGGCAGTGAGTCAACAGTGAGCAGAGGCATGTTAAGAAGGGAACTCAACCTATTTATTGTTAGGATATTTAGACACTTAGGAGTTAGTTAAGATCAACTTGTGTAATATATCCGTTAGGTAAAAGTGTGTTTCTTTAGTATGCATTAGTATGCATTTGTAAATATTCTAATCCGACGGTCACGATATGTTCTAGACATAGAGTGATCCGACGGTTCAACTTCTCTTAGATCATACCTACCATTGATCCGTGGCTTAACACCCGATTGGTCTATGATCTCTATTTAAAGAGCATAGAGGGTCCTTGGCTAGTTGATCGATTATGAGAAGCTCATGTAACTTTCTTTCTTTTGCATAATAAATTGCTCCGAAGTAGCTATTTGGCCGGGGCCGTGGACTGTTTCCCTCTCGAGGGTTTTAACCACGTGACAAACATTGGTGTATTGATCTGTGATCTGTTTATGTGAAGCGGCTATTCTTGGTGTTCGGTCCTTTGGGAGTACCCTGTGTACCCTAACATTTATTAAAGCATAACATCTATATGAAAGCAGTATCATAAGGAGGGCTCATGTGTTCACACAAGGAAGAAGACTAAAGCATTGAGAAGGGCATCTTCACATTTTAGAAGTCTGCATTTACCTAAGAGGGGCGTGATCAGTCCATTTGGAGTGTTTATCCTTCTAGCTGGGCATTGTTATCAGGCAGCACATTTCCATTGAAGTAAATTCACAAATGTGCTGGTTATTACAAGCTGCTACAGCCATCAAAACATATAAGGGAAATATTGTTTAAAGCCCTAGATGGCTTGGAGAAGGCAACCATCTGCTGTGTATTGCTGAATTGTGAGAAGGGGGGGTGTCAATCCATTATTTATAGCAGAGATACCTTGTTGAAGGCGTGATTTTCCTCACAAGTACCATCCATTATCTTGCTAGGCGTCTTCTATCTAGCTGGGCCAAATTACTCAACAGCGGGCTGATATTTAATTGCATGCAAGTCATAATCTTCTCTAGTATATAGCTATACCAAACAAGGACATCTACAGCAGGAGGTTATTCATCTTAATATTTGGGAGCAGCAATATACAGTATATATCAGATCTGTAATTTGTTCCAGGCATGTGTTTAATATCTTAATAGATCATTTATCAGTCATATGTACCTACTAGGTGAATCATTCTGAGTTGTTCTTCTAATGGTTATGTGTGCCAAACCACTGTTATTTGCCTCATTTAGCATGGTTAATTGCCTTTTTTTTATTGAATAATTAATGCAAGCGAAGATAAGTTTGGTCCATGTGTGATGAGAAATATGATGTGGAATGAGACTTGAAACTTGACATGCATATCCAACGAGACAATCAGGAAACAACTTTATGATCAGATCTGAGAGAGTATCTTACAGTGTAAGCATCAAGAAACCTTGAACAAATAACAAATACATCCACAAGTCAATACAATAGCACAAAATAACAAGATCTCCTTAATTTGGGATATTACACAAACATGGTCAACCACGGGGTTAAACAAATGGTTAGAAATGGTTAAAAGTGGTCAAACACATCATCAACCATGCTTAACCATGTGGCCAACCACAAGGTTAACCACATCATCAACCCCATGGTCATCCATGGTCAACAATGGTTGAACATGGTCTACCACATTCTCAACCCCATGCTTAACTATGCTTAACCATGGTCGAAAATGGTTGACCACATGGCTAAAAATGGTCGAACATGGTAAACCATGGTCAACCATGGTCAACCACATGGTTGAACATGGTCAACAATGGTCGAACATGGTCTACGACATCAACAACCCCATGGTGAGTCATACTCAACCATGGTCAACCATGGTCGAACATGGTCAACCACATAGTTAACCACATAAAAATGGTCAACCACATGTTCAAACATTGTTAACCACATTTTCAACTACGTGGTCAGCCATGGACAACTATGATCAAACAAGATCAACTGCATGGTCAACATAATCAAACAAAATGGTCAACCATAGGGTTTTTCATGTTTAACCATGGGTGAACATGGCTAATCATATGGTTTAACATGGTTGATCCATGGTGAAAACATGGTTGAATCATGGTTAAACATGCTTGAATCGTGGTTCATCATAGTCAACCATAGAGTTGAACCATGGTCAAACAACATGTGAAAACACATTCTTGACCACATGATCAACCATGGTTATCCACATGGTCGACCATGGTCAACTCGTCGACAACCACATGAAAATGAGAGAAAAAAAACCTTTTTATTGTAGATAGTTTGTAAACGGTGCCATAACCCGGAGATGAACCCAAAAAAAAAAAACCATCACCACATTTTAATCTCAATTCTCTCGGAACATTTGATGTCTTCCTGAAAAATTGGATGTCTTCCTGCAAATTCTCGAAAAGTTTTTCGGCAGTTCTGCTCGACGTTTGCCTGCAATTTCTCCAAGAGCTTGTTAGCAACTATGCTCATGAGATGGGTTTCAGGCTCTGCTAGCAGAAACGATCTAAAAATAGTAAAAAACAGAGACAGAAAAAGCCATTTTCCAAAACAATTTCATTTTTAAACCCCTTCATAAGCGTTACCTTTTTCGAATAGTAGGTTTTCACTTTGTAGCTGTCATTTTTTTTTCCACAAACCATACAACTACTATAAATTTCCCATTTTTTGATTATGAGCTTTGGGAAGGTTATTTGCTGAAATTGACAAAATCGTGAAAGATATTGAAGCTATCAAGAAGAAACTACTGACTCTGTGGCCCAGCTACTTAATTGAAGGGATTGATGGATGGAAATCACCTATTGTTCAGGAGAATCGCCAAATCCCCATTGTCAATAGCTCGATTCAACGACTGGATAAATTTTTGTTGGTTGCAGAACTGTGAATTACATGCCATCCCTAAAAATAATGGGGCATTTACCGCTCAGAAGAGATCCTCTCCGTCCGATAACTGGGGCTTCGTCTTTTTGCAATGCAGGATGATAGGAAATGGATTAATGTATCTGGATAGGCCATGGGGACCTTACTCCACAGTAGTGTTTGCTAACACTTACATGGATGACATTCTCTTTCCAGAAGGATGGGAAACGGGTAAGTTCTTTTCATAGCAAATCAGTTTGTTTCTTTACTCAGGGTGAGAAACGTAAAGGGAAATAATGGGCCGCTTATATGGGGCATATAAAACTACCATCAATGGGATTTATCAAAATGCAATGATGAATATTACATTTGCAATCCTATCACCAAATCCTGGATACAACTTCCAGAGCGTGCTGAACATGTGTGGCATTTCATCAGTCTGGCTTTCGATACTTTTACTAAGTCTTGTACCCTTATCTTGGGGAGAAATTCTACAGCAGAGACTGCAGGATTGGCACGAGGAGGAAGGAGAAGGAGAAGGAGGCCCACAACAAACAAGGGTATAGTGGTTCAGATTTACAATTCAAAGATTGATAATTGGGCTGAACTAAATATTCCTGCAGAAAAGTCAGTTCAGCCTCATGGGGAGGGGACATACTCAAATGGAAAATTTTATTGGTTAAATGAGGTGGAGGATGGGGAGTGTTTCAGCATAGTTTCTTTCGATGGAGAGTATAGATAGTGGAAAATAATCAAGGGGCCACAGAACATAAGAGCCGAGTACTTGCTTTTATACCAAATTAAGTTTCTTGGTTTACTTAAAGTCCTGTGAACAAATAAATAAATAAATTGAACACATATAAATGATTGAGTATAAAGCATCATATTTTTATGTCATTAACCAAGTAGTTCTTTTATCATTACATTTTGTTAACACATTAAAAAAATACAACTTTATTAACTAAAAGTTATACCTAAACTTTATTAAAATTGTGCATTAAAATGAGATAGTAAAAACTTAGCAATATTGTACAGACTGCGTAGTTTACCCAGGTTAGGTGCATAGTGCCCATCACCATCAATCCAACACTCCAAATTGTCTTTCTTGTTATATATGTCCACATCTCCTTGCTTACACGGCGTTCTTTTATTGTACCCCTTTTAGTCTAATGTAATGTATTGCTTATACACCATTTTTATTTATTTTTAATAAAAAAATATATTTAAAAAATACATTCAAAATAAGTACCTCCCAATCTTTTTTCAGGAGAAAAAGAAAAAAATTTCCAAACCCTAAAATTCAACTCAATTCAATGACAACATGCCAAAATAATTACCAAAACCAAATTGAAAGAAAAAACTATTCGCTCAATATTAATTCTTAAGATTTAAATAATTGAGGGATTGGATTCCTCTGTGATAACTTTCGACGAGCCCGTTGACCGCTGACGTACAATTTCAAATTGGAATCAGCATAGTCCTGTTACCTGTATAAGTAATTGGACCAGCCAATTCATTGAAATGTTTAAAAAATGATTTAGATTTAAATAATGTAATTTTTGTGTAAATTAATTTCAAGAATCCGATTTTGTGTAGCCATCAATTAAAAGTCCTCCGTCGTTTGATTGATTCAAGAATCCTCCAGTTGGTAGCCTTTAATTCCTCCACCATTTGACTGATTTGAGAATTGTCCAGTTGGTAGCCCATCATTATATGGATGCGATGGTTGTTTCAAAGGCACCAAATTTCAAATTCAAATTCAAACACTTTAACATGACATTTACCTCCAACTCCAAATTTCAAATTTCGATTGGTAAGGCTCTTTCTCCCTCTTGAGTTTGAATTTGAATTTCGAGCCTTCCAAATCTACCATTGACAAACGTCTTGCGGCTGATGGAAGAGGGCTACAGGAGGTTCAGATCAATGACAACTTTGCGAAGCTTTCGGAGGCTTTGTATGTAGCTGAACAGAAGGCCAGAGAGGCCGTGGAGATGAGATCAAAGATTCAGAAGGAGCTGATGCTCAAGGAGAAGGAGAAGAAAGAACAGGAATTGCGTGTACTTGCTCAGCGAGCTAGGATGGAGAGAAATGGATCTGGTTTAGGTCCAGGTATTGGAGCTGGTGTTGTCAGTGCTGATAAGGTCACCAGTGGAGTACCTGAAAGGGCGACTATCACGCCATTTGGAGGTGGCAGTGAAAAGGAAGACAGAGCCTGATCGTGCTGCCCCTAAGGATAATACAAGGGAAAATAAAGAGGAAAGAGAGGAGCGGCTTAAGCGTGAAACGCTTCGTGAGGAGAGGAGAAGAGAGAGAGAAAGGGAAAGAAGGTCAGAGGCAAAGGAAGGGCATGTTGGGAAGAAGAGAAAGATTACCAGGGATAGAGACCGTGATGTTAGTGAGAAAATTGCACTCGGAATGGCCAATACCACTGGAGGAACAGGTGAAGTTGCCTATGATCAGAGACTCTTCAACCAGGAGAAGGGCATGGAATCTGGATTTGCAACTGATGACCAGTATAATATTTATGACAAGGGTTTATTTAATTCTCATAACACACTATCCACTCTTTATAGACCAAAGAAGGATGTAGATAATGAAATGTATGGAGGAGCAGATGAACAGCTTGACAAGGTGCTTAAGACTGATCGTTTCAGAGCCGATAAAGGATTTGCTGGTGCTACTAGAAGGGAAGGACCTAGGGACAGGCCAGTCGAGTTTGAAAAGGATGCAGAAGAAGCTGATCCATTTGGTTTGGATCAGTTCTTGACGAAGGTAAAGAAAGGGAAGAAAGCGATGGACAAGATTGGCGGTGGAGGAACCATGAAGGCAAGTGTTGGATCTGCAATGAAGGAAAGTTATGAAGGAGGTTCTAGTAGGACTCATGTTGAATTTGAGAGAGGGCGCTGAATTTGGCTATTTCTAGAAACTGAGACACAAATTTCTTGTGATAGGTTGGTCGTTGTTAACATTATGGCCTCAACAGAAATTTCATTTGGGCTATTTTATGCTTGATATGTAGAACAACCAAAGAATAAGTTCTTTTGTCTTTTGGTTCCTGAAATGTCTTTCATGCCAGAACTCTTTCAAATTACATGGATATGTACTTAGCCATGAATTCCTGGGCAAAGCTATGTCACAATTCGTTTGGTTGTGTCATGCATATAATAGTAATCTCCATAAATTTGTAATTTTAATGGATTCCTGTTGTTGTAATTTTTGTTATTGATGCTATAGAATGTTAAACTATGTTAATTTGTGTGTTACTGTCTAATTTAATTTCCAATTTCTTCTTTTTAAGAATAACAAGATTTCATTTAGTGCAATTTAGTTCTTTGTTTCCAAATTGTTATTTTTATTACTGGCTGGCTGCAAATTTGTCTGTTAGTAGACATGCTTGTCATGGTTAAAATCTTAAACTCCTGTATTGATTATATTTTTACTCAAAATTCTCAGGTTTGGCTCAGAAAGGTATTTATGTCATATTGAGGCTAGTGAACAACATAAAAAAAATCCATCAACCTTATTATTAAAAAATCCCCCATTCAGTGCATTTTATTTGTATCTCAATGTAAAAATCTATGTGCTGCAATATATGTTTGATTTTTAGATTTTAGAAAAAATAAGGGAGGCGAAGATAACTATGTACAACATAGCAATCTTGCAAGGATTTACTTTTCCTACTAAGAATCCTAGACTCTTGACAACATCATTCATTTTATCTATTGTCTCCTTTACTGAAAGTCTGGAACCAGACTTCTTACGTTTGCCATCATTCTATAGTCCAAAGTCGGTACTTTGAGTCTATTAAATAAATTAGCAGAGTTCTATACTATGAAGACTTTATAAGATATATATTGCAATTTATTTTCTATTAAACTAACTATACCTTATCAGTTTCTCAAAATAAAAAATTTCCAATGAAAAAATGCCATAAATGTTTTCCCATTTCTTATAGCAAATCCTTATAAACTTCTTCGAGCAGCAGGATTCTTTTTCCACTAGATCTATTCAATGTTGGTAGGATAATACCCAAGTACCTCTAGCCCCATAGCCACCAACTGCTTGTCATAGCCCATCATGGCCAGTTGAACTAAAGCTGTTCTATAGCAGAATCCATATGAAAAAAAGGGGGGGTAAAAACCTGTAAAATACTATTTTTGTTGCTCCTGGAGACATAAATTCATCCAACAATAATAGCTTGAATGAATAGTATGATATTTACTTTTCCTATGAAATAGTCCAATATTTTAAATATGCCATCTCTTCATATTTTCACTAGTTGGAGGTATCTTCAACCAAAAACCAAATAATGAATGTTGGACATACGGAGGCATACCTCTTTTTTTGAAGAACCTAGACAAGTCGAGATCATTGGACATTTTTGTCAGCTAAAAGGCATTGATGAAGCCAGGTTTCCAGCTATTGAAAATGAAGACAGCAATGTCCTCCCATCTCCCTCTGGCCTTAGACACCTGCTGGAATGAATATCACTACTGATCCGGAGGATTATTCGTCTTAAGCTATACCGATCCAAGAAGAAGAGGAATGGTACAATGGTTGTTTTAGATGATTGTTTGTTGCAAAGACATAACTAGACTAAACTCCATCAAATGGTTGATTTATATGCTAACGGTTCTAGCATATGGTAATAACATGTTATACCACACAACATGGTGCGAAGATTCTATATGTTATAAAATGGAGAAATACTCCACATGTAATGTTACCATACGATGCCAAGCTCAAACGGTGCTTGCTCATGGATATATGTCGTTGCACATTATGTTCCATATATGATGAGCTATTTGAGGGGAATTCAAGGAGCATGAAAAAGACCGCATTTGAAGAAAGAGAAGGTTGGAATGGGCTCTTACCTCATTTTTTAATGAGAGATTTCATCGTTTTCCTCCTTAATAGAGGAAAGGAAAGATAAGGTCAAAAGGTCCTTCTACGAGAGTATATATATGCTTCTTCCTTGGGTGCTTGGTTTTTACCCTTTTTGAATTGAATATATTATACATTCAATAAAGATTTTAATTTGCAAACCTACAATCATGTACATATTGAACTTTAAGAATGTAAGAAAACCTCTAGATGTTGTCTCAAATCACCAACCTCAGTATAAGAATATATGTGAAGAACCTGACATTTGACTTGTTTCCATCCCTGCTATTTTGTGGTTATTGAGACTGCTATCAATCTTTGATGTCAGCTTTGTCCTATTTTCTTTTGCGATTGACCAAGGGCATTTATCATGGTGTCTGCAGCAGCGTGAAGGGATTGGTTTCACATATTGTAATGCGGGATGTGATGGCTATCCTCTGGAAACATATATGTGAAATGGACAACTTATAAACGGTTTTGGTAAATTTTATTGTTTTGATCTATCATGATGTCTGGTTTAGGCAATAAAAAGGTGAGAAGTATATTTTGAAGTATATAAGATGGAGAGCTTATTTTGATTTAGGGATTGTGGTTTAAAATGTATGTAGTGGGTATTGTATTTTTATTTATCAATAAATTTGGATATAGGGAGTTTTAGAAAATAGAGAGCGGAGTTGGCAATTTGAATTAATTTTTAACAAATATTTTAGTAATTTTAAAATTAAAAATAAAGAATAAAATAATTATTAATATAAATGAAAAAAAAATTGATAACATGTTAAAATCAACATAAATATATAATTTCAAAATTCAAATTAATTTTTTAATTAATTAATATTAAACATAAGTCTTCTATCCATACTCACTTATATACAGTGTTCCATGGAAACTTGCCCCCCAGGGTCAGGGGCTTGCCCCCCTCGCTCCCCACGCCCCGGGGGCTTGGGGGCTCCTCTAGAAACGTTTCTTCATGCCCCCCCAAAAAAGGAAAATTCAGGAAACGCAGGAGGGGGCGCACCTCCTAACTCTGAACGACGCCCCACTTGTGGGGGGCGCCCACATGCCCCTCCCCGAAGACGGGGGGCTCCAACATGCCCCCCCACGATTTTGCATTTTTTTATTTTTTAAAATTCGAAATTACAAAAAATACAAAAAAAAAAACAAAACAAAAACAAAAATCATAAATAAAAAACTAAACCCTAAATTATCTACTTACCTTACTCGTGAGTCATTCATGAATCATTTCCTCATTTCTGCTGCCGTGTGAGTGAGGCTGCCATGTGAGTGAATGGAGTTTCCCTCGTTGACTGCTGTAGCCTGTGAGTGAATGGGAGTTTGCAATTGCAGGAGTGGAGTTTGCAGAGGTTGATCTCGTGGGCTGTCGGCTTGAAGGAGCTCGTGGGTCGCAGCCTGAAGGAGGTCATGGGTTGCCGGCGGCAAGATATTTTTATTTTTTAATCGACTGTAAGCTACTTCATTTTAAATATTTGTCCAACTTTATTATAGTATTTACTATTTCTCCTTTCTCGGGCAATTGATGGTTTCTGTGATAGAAAATGAGTTTTGTTCATAATAAAATTATAAATGGCAAATTCCCTTCTATCTCAGCCATCAACTAAGTCACCATCAACTAAATCACCTAGAGGTTTACAGAAGTTCTATGGCTGTAAATCCATTATAAATCTCTCTTAGAGTGTGACTGTACTCATCACCACCAGTGAAAATGAATTCAGCAGCATAAGCCTGCAAGGAGTACACGCCACAATGTGTACAATCCCTCTAAGAAGCCGAGTCTCCACTAACCTTTTCCATAGAATAATAATTTGAATAATCCTGTTTACATGGCAAAAAGCATAGCATATATTTGCTTGTTAAGCATCCATGTGCTGGTTTGAGAAGCTCATGTTTCACTTTAATACAACTAATTGCAAAGCTTAGCATAACTTAACACAATAGTTAATTAATCTATCTTTAATAATCCATAGATTCAAAGACTTAGGTGAAGTCATTAGCTAAGTTCCCCCAGCCTCCTATAAGCCCCTTTTACCTTACCTACATGTGAAATCATAGCCATCCATTTCATTTTAGTTCTTCATTTGCACCTACTAAAGCTTTTAATATTTTATCATTTATGTTATAATTTAAATTAAATATAAAATTTTATTTCACATATGTCCAGCTTGTAGTGATTTCATCATGAACTAGTA
>LPNX010455480.1:415697-440001 GCA_001517045.1 Pseudotsuga menziesii | reverse complement strand
AGTTTTGGATGCCTCCTTATGCATTCGACCTATTGATGTATTCTATATATTCAACAACCTATGTTATTACAGGGTTGGCTATTGTACATTGAGTTAATATAATTTTGTGTTACAGCTCCATTTTCAGTCTCCATTGTTAACAATTTTGCATGATCAATTGTAATTTGTTGTGAGCGAAATTAATCTATTGCTGGTCAGAATTTCTACAAACATAGTATATTAATGCAAAATGCAATAAAATTGACTAAGTAGTGAAACTAAGGTATTAGTGAGTTGGATTACTGTTCTAACAATATAGGAAAATTTGAAACCGATTTTATCAATAATAAAATATGTTTTTTGGAGAATCTTCCATTTTATTATATAATGTTGTAAAATATTGATGAATCTTACACTAAATTATAATATATTGTAAAATCTTTGCAAACATTTCACTGCATTATAAAAAAATTGTAAAAAATGGCGAATATTTTACTGATTTATAAAATATTGTAAAAAATGGAGAATATTTTTCCAAGAAGATTCACAATCTCTTCGATTCCTAAATAATCACATTTCATTGTGCTTTCATTTTTCCTTCTAATAGGTTTATCTTCGTATTATTTCAATTCTTTTTTACACTAATTCTCATACAATCACCCAAATCAACCAATGTTAAATTGAATAATCTAATTGTTGAAATTATTATGTAACTTCTCTCTCACTAAATCATCTTAATTCTAATTTCGAATTCAATCTTCAAGAATAATTACTACTAATTCAATCTTCAAGAATAAATCACTCCTTGTGGAAAAATGAAATCACTCTAGAAAGAATGGAAATATATAACTGTTCATAAAGATAAAACATATATATTAATTTAGAAAGAAGTTAAATCCAATCACCACTCGTGCAAGAATAAAAGATCTATTGTATATTGCTAACACAACATCCAAGCTCCAAAATTCTCAACTCTACTTGACCATGAACTACAACCACACATTCATCTAGATTTGTTTCAGAAGTAATTAATCATAACGAATTCAACTTGTGATATCAATTTAACAAGAAATTAAATATTTTTTCAGTAATTCTAATTATCAAGAAATCACTTGCATACCCTAAGAGAGATCACACATGCCAAGTAATCAACTAAATTAGAGGAAATTTCAACTCAAAATGGGCCTCCTAAAGAAAATAATAAAATAATAAAATAATATTTATTAATTTTGGAGGAAGAAAAGAAAAAAACTATTTTTTTTATTCGTATTTTCGACATATATCCCTGTGTGTTTACTCAAATTTCAATCGGGATAGCTTGTTGGATTTGGAATTAAATTCCACATCCAACGAGTACCCACTCGGCATACTTTTGATGGACCCCGCTACCCCAAAAACAAGAAATACCTAAAAATTATGATGATGACATCATCATCACATTTTTAGGTATTTCTTGTTTTTGGGGTAGCGAAGTCCATCAAAAGTGTGCAGAGTGGGTACTTGTTGGATGCGGAATTTAATTCTGCATTCAACGAGCTTTACCAATTGAAATTTGAGTAAAAACACAAGGATATATGTTGAAAATACAAACAAAAAAAAGTAGTTTTTTTATGATACCTATCCCCAAATTTATATTAAAATATTGTTTAATACCTATACAGTATTTCAAATTTAAATAAATTTAATTCGCTAACACATGATGACATGGAATTTGAATTAAGGTTGAAAGGCCCATTTTGAGTTGAAATTTCCTCTAATATGGTTTCAGCAAATCAAGATTCACACACTATAATTAACTAATTGTTTCAACAAATTATCACATCAAAAGAATTACGAAATTCTATATCTATTCAAACTGGGTGAGCTCGCTGACAAGGTGACCCCTTGCCTCCTAACATTGTCGCCTTAAAAAAACTAATGCTACAGATGGTGGGCCCTTTCCTAATGTTTCAACAATGTATTTAATGCTACATAAATGTATTTTCTTTACCCACATTGGAAAGGTCTTTCCTTAATATTAAGCTAGAGAAATTATTAGTTTCTGCAGTTTTGATGGCTTCTCTATGAAAGATTTTAATATTTCTATGACCTACTCTAAGCCAAGTCATTCTCAATGTAAACTTTCATTGTTTTGTCTCCTTGTGAAAAATCCACTCCTAGTCCCTTAAAGCTAGTTGTTTCTCTACAAGAAAAGAGTTTGATATTCGTTCTCTCAATTTAGTCTTTTTCTTTTATTTTTGTTTAACCTTCTCCCCTATTCAAAATTTGGTCTAAGGTGGTCCTCACTAGTTAAATACCAAGAAATGTTATTTTTTGTTTGAAATTTAAGTTAACTAAAGGACACAACTTGGAAATCTAAAAAAAAAAAAGTTTCAAGAAACTAAAATGTCATAGGAAAAATTTCTAGGCATTTGCAAGAAATTTCTATGGTATTTCCACTTTGTAAAAGTTTCCTTGTATGTTTCAAGAAAATGGAGGGGTTGTGTTTCTATTAATAGAGCTTTCCATTACCGTGGGAACCATCAAAGGTTCATATTTCTTAAATGCATTTTTTATTTTCTTAAACATAATATGCATAGATGATATTATATGTGAGTTGTTGCAATTTATTTCCAAAAATACATTAGTTCATTTGGAGGATAATCACTGACGTATCCTGATTGAAATAGAATCACATGTGAAAATATTAGCCAAGAGAGAAAATATAAGATGTTTTCAAAGGAAAAGGAATCTTCTCTATTGTGCAAGTCACTAACTCTATAGGAGGTATGAAGGAAAATGAGAACTCTTCACAATTTCATTGTTCATCAAAATGCTTACTTTATTTTAGCATCCACATGGGAATCAAATGTTGAATTTTCATATGCTTAGCTAAGACATCAGTATATCATTTCATTTTTCATAACAAAAGCATATAAACAGGATCACTGAAACATAGACAAGCACAACCATACAAAAGGAACACAAATATTTTTCCTGGGAAAAACCCAGCAAAAGCTTCCTCAATATAGATGCCCCAAAAAGATAAAAGGTAAAACCAACAAGGAGATCAAAGCCTGATCCTCCTCCTTCTCCAGCTACTTCTCTCCTTCACTAGTGCGCTACACAAGTGAGAGTGTGTGTGTTCAAATGAGGAGAGCTACACCTCTATTTATATTCATTCGTTCACTTCAATTAACTCATTCGACATGTAGGCTCGAGTCAATCATGTAGGCTCGAGTTACACATGTAGGCTCAAGTAACCACACTGGGGTGCTAATGACCCACCTTTACAATTAGAGGGGACAACCTCATGACTCTTATTAGTTCTTCCGATTAGAAGCATCAGGGTACAAGATAATACAAGTGGTTCTCTTGGTAGGACCATCGGAGACCACAAAAGATACATATAGAATATTCTTCAAAGTTACAACATTTCAACACTCCCTCTTAACGAGAAGGGTATTCTACAACAAGATCAACAACAACAATAGTAGGAGAGAGATAGAGGACATCATCAACATCATCAGGGTAATACATCTATAAATCGTTGGAAGCTTTTCAACATCATATAGTCTTCATATTCAATATTCAACGACAACAACTCTTTGATTAGCATCAGCATCTTTTGACCTTTTGATCAGCAACATCTTCAACACTTTGACCTTTTGATCAGCAACACCTTCAACAATATCTTCAGCACTTTGACCTTTCAATCAGCAACATATTCAGCACTTAGACCTTTCAATCAGTAGCAACATCTTCGGCACTTTGACTTTTTGATCAGTAACATCTTCAGCATTTTGACCTTTCGATCAACAACAATATCTTCAGCATTTTGTTATTTCGATCAGCAACATCATCATATCCTGATCAGTAACATCATGATATGCACCATCATCATACTTCAATTCTCGAACAGCATCATCATCATCATATTCTGATCTTTTGTTCAGTACGTCATCATCATCACATACTGATCAGTATGTCATCATCATCATACTCTGATCTTTCGATTAGTGCATCATCATTGTCATACTCTGATATTTCGATCAGTACATCATCATCATGCTCTAATCTTTTGATCAGTACATCATCATCATCATCACGCTCTGATCTTTCGATCGGTACATCGTAATCATCATCATACTCTGATCTTTCGATCAGTACATCATCATCATCAAAACATCAACATGATCCTTCTTTTTGGAATTATGGGATTTACATGTATGTGGTACTCAGACGATCCTTCCTGTCAGAATTATGGGATTTAGGTCTTTACGGAGTTACTAACAATCCTTCCTTTCGGAATTATGGGATCAACACATCTGTGGAGCTCAAATGATCCTTACTTTTGGAATTACGGGATCAACACATTTGTGGAACTCAGACAATCCTTCCTTTTGGAATTACGAGATCAACACATCTGTGGAACTCAGGCAATCCTTCCTGTTGGAATTATGGGATCAAGTATTTACGGAGCTACCAACGATCCTTCCTTTCGGAATTATGGGATTTAGGTCTTTACAGAGTTACTAACGATCCTTCCTTTCAGAATTACAGGATCAACACATCTATGGAACTTAGACAATCCTTCCTATTGGAATTATGGGATCAAGTCAATGATCCTTCCTTTCAGAATTAGGGGATTTAGGTCTTTACAGAGTTAATAATGATCCTTCCTTTTAGAATTATGGGATCAACACAGTTGTGGAACTCAGACAATCCTTCCTCTAGGAATTACGGGATCAACACAGGTTCTCGAGTACCGAAGTCAACGGATCCATTCTGAACCAAAGTTTAAGGATGATACAATCCTACCACCTTCTCAATGACCGAAGTTCACTGGATCTGTTCTGAACCGAAGTCCAAGGATGATACAATCCTACCACCTTCTCAATGACTGAAGTTCACTGGATCCGTTCTGAACCGAAGTCCAAGGATGATACAATCCTACCACCGTCTCGATGACCGAAGTTCACTAGATCCGTTCTGAACCAAAGTTCAAGGATGATACATTCCTACCACATTCACGGGGACCGAGATCTTCGGATACATTTTGAACCGAGGTTCAGGGATTATGCAATCCTACCACTTTCACGGGGGCCAATACCTCCAGATACATTTTGAACCAAGGTTCAGGGATGATGCAATCCACCACTTTCATAGGGGCCGAGACCTCCGGATACATTTTGAACCGAGGTTCAGGGATGATGCAATCCACCACTTTCACGGGGGCCGAGACCTCCGGATACATTTTGAACCGAATTTCAGGGATGATGAAATCCACCACTTTCATAAGGGCCAAGACCTTCGGATACATTTTGAATTGAGGTTCAGGGATGATGCAATCCACCACTTTCATGGGGGCTGAGACCTCTGGATACATTTTGAACCGAAGTTCAGGGATGATGCAATCCCACTACATTCTCGAGGACCGAAGTCACCGGATCTATTCTAGACAGATGTCCTAGGATGATACAATCCCTCTTCATTCTCGAGGACCGAGGTCTCTGGGTCACTTTAGGACAGATGTCCCAGGATGATACAATCCCTCTTCATTCTCGAGGACTGAGGCCACCGGATCAATTTAGTGTAGATGCCCAGGGATGATACAATCCCACTTCATTCTCGAGGACCAATGTCTCCGGATCACTTTAGGGAAAGTGTCCAAGGATGATACAATCCCACTGCAACATCACTACTCCCCCTTTCGAGGAAGGTCTTTCTGAACAACAACAAGCTTGTCTCAAAAGTGTTCGAACTTTACTCGAGACAAAGGCTTCATTAGCACATCATCATCTAAACCATCATCATTTACATCTTCAGTATGTGAATACTGAACTATCATCAGGTCACCATCATCTGCATCTACAGTATGTAAATACTGAAACATCATCTATATCTTCAGTATGGGAATACTGAAACATCATTATTTATACATTTAGTATAGAAATACTGAATCACCATCATCTGTATCTACAGTATGTAAATACTGAAACATCATCATCTGCATCTTTATCTTGAATGTAGAAATACCAGATTTCTATGTGTTACGATGGAACGCAGGGTTCTCTATTATCACATAGAATCAATGTAGTATCCATCTTCAGTTCAAAGAGACCTAACATCAACTTCCGAAGCCATATGGCTTCACAACTTAGTAGAGCAATCTGCTATGTATTTTGCTTCAGCCATGCTACGAGAAACACTAGACTGTTTCTTGCTAAACCATGAACTCATAGCAGACCCCAAACAAAAGCATCTACCTAATGTTCTTTTCCTGTCTGAGATACTTCCAGCCCAATCTACATCTGTGTAGCCATACAATCTTTACTCATAGCTACCATCATAATATAAACCAAAGTATATAGTCCCTTTCAAATATCTCATCACATGTTTTGCAGTTACTAGGTGAACCTGTCTTGGTTGAACAAGATATTGACTTAAGGTGTTCACAGCAAAACAAATTTCTGGTCTGGTATTTGTTAGGTACATCAATGACCCAATGATCTATTTCTAATGAGTCATATCCACTAACTCTGATGAGTCATCAACTAACAGATTCAGGTTGGAGTCCATGGGTGTGGCCATGACTTTGCATTCCAACATATTGAATCTCTTCAATATCTCTACCGCATACTTTCCCTGGTTGAGAAATATTTCTTCTGAACTTTTCCATACTTCCAGACCTAGGAAATAATGCATTAACCCAAGGTCTTTCATCTCAAATTCTTTTGCTAGTTTCTTCTTATTTTCCATGACCTGTTTCTCATTTCCTGTCAAGGATAAGTCATCCACATATAATAACAGGATGACAAGTTCATCTTCTACAACCTTGAGATAAAGGTTAGGATCAGCTTTACCCTTGGTAAATCCCATGTTCGATAAGAAACTATCTATTCTTCCATACCAAGCTCTGGGAGCTTGCTTCAGGCCATAGAGGGCCTTCTTCAACTTACATACGTGATTCCATATTCAACTTCAAATCCTCATGACTATTCAATGTAAAACTCTTTCTCAATCATACCATTAAGGAAGGATTGTCTTTACTTCACCATGGAAGAAACTACCATGATAGTTCTGAAGGAAGTGTACCTTGCTTCCTGGAGTAAGGGTTTCTTCAAAATTAATTCCCTCTCTCTGAAAGAAACTTCTGGCAACAAATCTTGCTTTATACTTCTCTATACTTCCGTCAGCTGTATATCCATTTGGAGGATACAATACTCTTTCCTTCTAGTTTGGGAACTATATCCCATACATCATTCTAGTATTCTTTCATCATAACATCTATCATGAGTTCGTCTTGTCAGATCATCAACATATCCTGGTCTTCTGCATTCAACCTTGAAGGTTGGAACCCACTTTAATTTTGGGAAAGTCTTGATCCATCACAAATCTATCCATCATGTCGTACCATGTCGAACTCAGATATCTTCTATAGTCACTCCCCCTGAAGTGGAGTATCATCTTCCCTCTTCATTCTATACCGGTGGTTCTATGCTTGATATATACTGGTCAATAGAGTATGTCATGTCATAGTCTATTCTTTCTGAGGCAAATCATGAACCTTGCTTTGTACAATTGTTCTTGTAGATCCATATGGAGGATACTATGTACTTCCCTTTAAGTCTCAAAATCATATCGTATACATCATTCCCCATGATCAAGTGTTATTCTTTGATCATAGGCTCTTTCATACCATTCTTTCCTTCATCTTGAGTTATCTCTCGTACCCATGGTGGTCTTCATCCTTTGAGGTGGATCTATCGCTCTCTGAAGCTCTTTCTTCTATCATGGTGTCTCTGACACTGGGAGCTTCAGATTCATGTTTATTGAATTGTCATCACTTGTTCTTCGGAACAAGTCTCGTCCTTCTTTTCTTGTAGGAGGTTGTACAGGACCTTTCCAATCACATGCATATTAGTAGTATACAATCATTAATACAAACAATCTATCATGCATAACACATCAACTGAATATAATCAAATGCATAACAAAACAATATCATTAAATGACAATTGAATACTTATCTTTTATTTGTTTCATGGGTAGACTCCATCTTGATCATTCTGCTTTATCATATTCTTCATTCATGAAATCATCATTTCTTATCCAAATGATAAGATGAATAAGAGGTTCTTCAAGAATTGAGTTTTTTCATATTCCTCATCGCTTGAGGGATCTTCTTTGAATGGTGAGAGATTGATCTTCAATTGCTCCCATATTCTTCTTCTCTTCTTATTAGTCGAGCTGAAAGTAATCACTTACTTCTAGGATAC
Source organism: Pseudotsuga menziesii (assembly GCA_001517045.1). Classification (NCBI taxonomy): domain Eukaryota; kingdom Viridiplantae; phylum Streptophyta; class Pinopsida; order Pinales; family Pinaceae; genus Pseudotsuga; species Pseudotsuga menziesii. The sequence goes on along the minus strand of LPNX010455480.1, from coordinate 431,761 downwards.
ATTCTTCGCATGAATGAATCCCATGATCATGGGATGCCATTCAAGGTGGCTATCACCACTTCTGCATTCTTTGCTTCTTCTTTTACCGTTTCAAGATGTTATGCATTCTGGATCTTCACATTCTTCAACTGTTTTCTCAAATCCATCTTCTAAATTATGTTCTTATCTTCAAATAGCTTGATCAAGGAATCAAACATCTTCGGTGTCTTTAGGGAAGACACTTGTGGCACAAGTTGATCCGTGATTGAATCAACAATGATCTTCTTGGCCTTGATCAAGTTCTTCTTGTGTAAGGATTTAATGAGGCTCATCTCCCTCTAGAACTGGAACCTCTCTACTCATGTAGGTGTCCAATTCATTTTCTTCAGAGAGATCAAATACTTCCATGCTTGGATTTTTTTCAAGCTTATCATCAAGCTGATGTGATAGATCACTTTGAAATGAGAACCTCAAATGCAAATAGCAAAATATTAGATCTTACCGATTTGAGGTGTCCGTCCTGCTTCTGGAGCTGGCTGATCTAGGGTTTGTCAGAGAAACCCTAATTTTCAAAACTTGGAATATTTAAGCTCTGATTGGATAGAAATATATATCTCTTCAAATGGATCTGTCCAATGTAATCCTTTTCTGAAAATAGTGGAGGGAAGCTCCCGGAACAGGAAGCCCTAGTTTTCCAATTTCTTCTGCAGAAATGCCTGTTACTGTTTCTATGATATCTCCGAAATCACTGCTCCTCTGTGTCTGAAATTTCTCACTGAGGTAAATTCACATGTTCCTGATCCAACACAATATTTTTCATCAGAATTTGTTTAACCAATTGGTATTTATGATCATTTTCCCAAGGTGACCTGTTACAGGACTGTTCAGAATAGTGAAGTTGTACGGAATGCCACGTGTCACTAGTTCATCTTCAGGTTCTGAAATTTGGACCACAGAAATTAAATTCTGTTATATTTTTGGAACATATTCATTAATTCCATTTGGACCTCTATATCCCACGCTGCAGTAATTCTCCCCAGGTGTCCTATTTAGGGATGAATTCTGGAGGAGGCTAGAACCCTAACTTGGAGGGATCATATCTCCCAGAGTATAGCGAATATGAGGCTGAATTTTGGACACAGTGTACATAAGGATTTTATATTAATAATTTGAAATTTTCAGCTCCCGAACCTTATCCAATATTGGTATATAGCGAATGTACCAAAACTTAGTAGTTTTAGTATTTAGGGTTTTTTTAGCTCGGGGCCAAACTAGGGTTTAACTTTCCCGGAGTTTCACCCAACCAAAAATATTGATCCAGGTCTCTAAAATTCGATTTTTATGAGGAGAGAAATCCTATGCTAGGCTCACTCAAAAAATTTTCTTCTGCAAGAATCCCTAATTTCCCGCACCGAAAACTGAAAATGATCGGAATCGAATTCCGCTCCGACAAAAAGATGCGCCATTCAATGGAGAGTTATTATAGCCTTATTTTTATGATCTATTGTGGATAGAGACCCAAAAATTAATAATCCCTATTTTCTATAGCTACACAATGTCTTCTTTCAGGGTGGCTCTGATACCATGTTAAATTTTCATATGCTTATCTAAGACATCAGTATATCATTTCATTTTTCATAACAAAAGCATATAAATAGGATCACTAAAAGATAGACAAGCACAACCATACAAAAGGAACACAAATATTTATCCTGGGAAAAACCTAAAGGGAAAAACCCAGCAAAAGCTTCCTCGATATAGATGCCCCAAAAAGATAAAAGGTAAAACCAACAAGGAGATCAAAGCCTGATCCTCCTCCTTCTCCAGCTACTTCTCTCCTTCACTAGTGCGCTACACAAGTGAGAGTGTGTGTGTTCAAATGAGGAGAGCTACACCTCTATTTATATTCATTCGTTCACTTCATTTAACTCATCCGACATGTAGGCTCGAGTTAATCATGTAGGCTCGAGTTACACATGTAGTCTCAAGTAACCACACTAGGGTGCTAATGACCCACCTTTACAATTAGAGGGGACAACCTCATGACTCTTATTAGTTCTTCTGATTAGAAGCATCAAGGTACAAGATAATACAAGTGGTTCTCCCGGTAGGACCATCGGGGACCACAAAATATACATATAGAATATTCTTAGAAGTTACAATATTTCAACATCAAAATCACTAATGATTTTGCTAGAGGTGTAAAGAGTACTCAAGAGTGAACTTTTTCCTCACACTTTTGGATGGGTATTCTTCAATTACTTTGGCTATGGAAGGAAAATGAAGGGGCATCTATTTTCAACCATACCACTCAGTGATCCTAGATGTGATGCAAATATAGCTTGAAATCATTAATTGTGGATTGTTTTGTTTAACCATTACAAATTTCAAATTGTAAAATGTGAATTAGACTTACATCCTTCAAAACACTTTAATCCAAAATAACATTTCATACTTTACTAATATTTTTTTAGGAGACAACAAAATATTTTGTTCCCTTGGTCAAGGTTAGCCAATCTACCTCTCTTCTTGTATAAAAGTAGGACCTAGAAACCTCATAAAGATGATATTCATTACCTTAGTAATTTGCAATATTAATGGTAGAATAAGCTCAACCATACACTTTGATGTTTTTCCCCATGGGATCTCCCACAAGCATGCCTCCACTAGGCCAATTAATTCCCCTTGGATTACAATTTACTCCTTCGGCCAAGGATCAATTTGAAGATGGGTGCAAAGAAATGGTAACAAGAACATGGTATTCACCCTTTGCACCCTTATTCTTAATCCTTATGTGTCTATCCATTTTGATGTTTTCAAATTGAGAAAATCCATCACCAAAATACTTTCACATCATATACTTTCTAAAACATAATTGAAATTATTAAAAAATAATTCCGACATGAGATGCACCAAAATGGCACATTTGAATAGTCCAAGACCTAGGTATAAATATTATCACCATAAAGTATATATATTATCTCAAATATCCCTCTCCTTGTATCAATATAAATTATAACATGGACTATCATCAGTATGCATTCCTCCTTGAATGAGTTATCAACCATTATTATCAAGTTTCCAGTTTGTTACCAATTGAATATATACCCTTCGTTGACCATAAATCCATAGATAGGTTTGAAAGTTTGACCCATATCAGCATTATTGTGACCACCTAATCATTGGAATCAAAATATATGTTCTATGGTTTGAGGTTTAGGTAACCTTGACCATAAAACCATCATCCTTTGATAATCTTGTGGGTGTCTTCCTTTGACTGAAAGATGAAAAAATATAACCACAAGCAAGTACATGGATGATGGGTTTGAAAGCTAGCATAGAGAACCATATATTATATAATTATTCCTGAAGGTGATTCCATAGGAACTTATCCACAATGGTCTTACCTGAAAAATACAAAACCTAACTAACCTCAATATCCTCCCTCGCCACCATACTAACCTTGTATTTTCTTCTCCTAAGCATCTTCCTAGTTTTTTTTAGGTGGCATTGTTTCTATAGCATTTCACACACCTACACCTCCTCTTATAAGAGTTTCAAAATCCATTTTCTACGAAAAAAATTCCATTCATAAACCCAAGCCTTCATAGTCTCTTCATCATTCTTATCGAAATTATTGTCTATAAAGTTATGATTATGTAATCTATATGTCTCATCCCATTTTCTCTAAAAAAGTATTGGAAGCTTGGAAAACATTGAATATAACATGGAATTTATGGATCGAAATCCCAAGTGATTAGCTCTGACCTTGGGTGAAGGAAAATACCTCTTCTCCACCTCGGTATATGCTTTTCTATAACTAAGGTCAATATGATAGGATAACTTTGCCACCTTGGCATGGTGATTAACTTCACATAAAGAGTTTTGACAATGATCTTCATGTTAGCTTGATAGCTCATTAAATATATTAAATGAAAATTACCCAAGCCCCATTATCACTATATGTTTGGAATAAATCAATTGTGATGAAAATTCAAGTTCCAAAAGCCTCTCATGGGACCCTAAACCAAAATGCTCAAAAACATTTATGCTCTCTATTGAGTCAGCAGGGTAATCCACTAATTGAACATTCTGATCTTCATTGTTTAGGCTTTCCATTGTTAAAACCCTATCTTTAGCCTTCAAACTCTTTCATCGTTCCCGAACTCAATTTGAACATCGTCAATATCATTTACTTATGCACATACAATTTTCACATAACATTTATTCTTATTGTCTACTACTTAATGTTCATAAGTATTATTTAATATAATGCATGCCTTTTTAGATGATTTTGTGACATAAATCCTTGAAAATATCGGTTCATCAAATGCACTATTTATGAGTGAAAGTGATTCATTATATTTCTATATAATTTCTTTTAAGGATTGCTTTTCATTATCATCCAATACTTTTTATTCTTTATTAGAAGGAAAACCATAGCTTCTAGTCAAAATATTCTATAAATCTTTAGTGATAAATATGGGTTGCATTGTATTGCTCCAATAGAAATAATTTTTGCCAATAGGTTTGTAAAACATAATATTGCTCATATAAATTCTAAAATGAGCAAGAAAGAAATGCATGATGCAAAGTCACTACAACTTATCCCACTCCAAATTGGCACAAAAACACCTATCCTCAAAACAAGACTTAATCCCACACATACATGCATAATAAAGGAATAATTTTTAATCTCTCAAAATATAATTTTAACCCAAAAACGTGTAGCCGTTGAACAAGCGTTTTTGGTTTGAAAATAAGCCTATATTAAACCCTTATGAAAAAACATTCTCTTTTTGACTCATTTACAACCTTTACAATACATTTCCAATCTTTTTAATTTCTCAAAGTTCAAAATTATCCAATCTCTCACTTTATATATATATATATATTATACATAATAACACACTAAATATATATTTTTAAATAATAACCAATCATATATATTTTAATGATAACCACTACAAATAATAACCACACATTACAGCAAAATATATATTTTTAAATGATAACCAATCAGATATAACCACTACAAACAAATGAAATGCACTTGGATAAATGAAGCGGGTTGAAACTCTCTTGCATGCAATTTAAGTGAATTAAAAATCCATACTATTATTTGCAAAGTTGTTCATATATCCCAAACAATATTTTATTTTCCTGGTGTGCATAAATGGCTTGGCTTAGCGAGTTGTAAGTGTTACACCTGAAATTGGTTTCTATGCTCAATCCCTTGAAGTGATATGGCCAAGACATATTTGCCCAGTTCTAGGATGTCTGACACACCTTGTCTCTTGAAATACGGTGTTAGACCTTCCTAAAGCCTCTTTCCCATTACCATATTGCATCGATGACACTTATATATTTAAGACAAAGAGCATCGACACAACTTTCCCATATATAGAGAGAATCAGTATTGTCAAGAATGCCAAAAAAGGATATTTCGAGAACCTTCTAGACAGAAGTACTCATGGAGGCTTATCCCAACTGCTTGGAATAGGTGGCACTTGAGACCCTAACCTCTAGGGATCATTCCATACCTTCCTCCCAAAGTATCTCAACCCCTTTGGGACTCCTTTGTCCTATTTATACAAGATTCCCCTCATGGGTAAGGGGTGGGAAGAGAACCAAGAGATCACCTTTAGGCTGCTAGAATCATTGCTGGTATAGGAGGAAAAAGAGTGTGGTTGTGAGTGAGGCTTGTAAATGTTTTAGTGTGTATATGGAAGTGATGTCAAAGGCATTATGAGAACGAGGCTTTAATGTCAAGGCTTCGGTGTAGCTTCCGCTTATTATGCTATTAATACAAACATTTTCTCCTTTTCCATGAATGATTTGTGTCAACATCAATTGTTCATTACTTTTCTCCTTGACTATTAGTATATATATTTGGATTGACTTGTTGATTTCACCATTTTATCTTGTTCTTCATGTTCTTTGTAGGTACACCTGACCACGAAATGATCCATAAGGGAAGGACAACCTTCAACACTGAGGTAAGGAAAGATTAACATTCAAGTAGGTCAATTATCTAGGAGAAGGATGCATCGTTGTGGAATTTTGTTCTAGATCTACCCCATGTAGACTAGGGGAATGATCTTTGTCTACACTTATTGAAAATTCCCAGTAGCAAAACTGGCGACCATATTGGGGATAAACCAATTGGATTTTTGAATTTTAATTTTTCTTTTGATTACAAGCTTATAAAGTTTTTATTTCACTCATTCAAGGATATAAGGTGAGTAATCCAACTTATTTCACCTTCATTTTCCTTCTTTGGTTTGTGTCTATGCTTACCATAATTCCAGTTTGATTCACATTGAATTATTATAAAGGTAATTTGATTCTTTTGGTTTCTAGATCAGCTGACGCACTTGGGTGTATTTGACAGAGCGTCGGACTGCCCCTGGAACCTATTGTCCACTGTCAAGAAGCACCACTGACACCTTCTTCCCAGAGTAAAAAATTACCAGTGTCTCCTTTGACAAAGAAGCAGAGGGCACCGACCACTGTACGATGCCTTCGTTCTACCCTGCAGAGTGTGTCGAGGTAGATATTCTCCAACTCTAGAAATGTTTCTCTCAATTTTTTTTCATTCTATTGGGTTTGGTCAATCTGCTTTTCTGCTCATTGACATGTCTTATAGTGTGTGTTTAGCCTGGATGTACTTTTCTAGTTTAGATCTTGAAAAGTTGTCTTAGTAGAACCTCTGAAATTGAATAGTTTTGTGTGGAAATCAGGTTTTGGGTGTATGGTTTGTATCATTAATCATTTATAATCTCTTTACAGATCTCTATAAAAGAAAGATAGTATGGTTTTTGCACCTTTGTAGTGTGATTTTTTTGCATTTATTTGGTCAAAATCATATCAAAAAAGAAAAGAAAAGTTTGATTGCTTGTTTTTGGGTTGGTTAAATAACTCGAAGTGTTTTCTTTTTGAAGATTTATTATGAGAAAATAAACATTTTTTCATTATAGATCCTTTTCCTTTTTTACATTAGAGATCTTTTAAACATTAGCTTTAGAGTTTTTGCTTGTCAGAAAGCATTTGAATTTTGAGGAACAAGTTGTTTGAATCACATGGTTTTCATTTCGTAATTTGAAAAGAAAGAACCTCTCCCTTACTCTAGATATATTTCATCAAAAGGAAAATTGCATGGGGATTTAGACAATTTAATCTTGCAATTACCTCATATTCCACAAACAATCACTAACCATCAAGATAAAATTGAACAATAGCTTAGGTTAAAATTCTTAGTAATTTGAGTGATAGGTTAGAAGACATGTTCCGACATCTATAAATATAAGAGTTGTCATTCTTTTCCTGCAATGCATCATGAGGATCGCGTAGTTATTCCACATACCAATCAGTATATCGAATGTCTTTTCACGTACCCTTGAGGTATATAAAAAATTTCTTCACATATGCGATAGTATATTGGAAGGCCCTTTTCGAATGGTTGTGCATCAACCAACACTTACACGAAGTTCAGCTCCCATGTACCTTGTGTATATAGGGAGACCCTTCTAGAACCGATACAACACTTGGGGAGATACTTTGCACGTGTATTCTAGGTAGTTGGGTATTCAATAAAAGGTACGGTCCCAATCCTCTTTGCATTTTACTGTTGGACCCTACGGTATATCACGAGTTGTGACAGCTTGACAATCCTTATGAGGTTCCGACTTTTTCAGTCCCTCTTATTACTTAAGTTTTCTTGTGACCTTAGCTTGTGTATGATTGTTTTTCTGTGATATTTTTAACTAAAACATATTAGTGTAGAAATATTTAGCTATCATTCTGGCTGAACCACCTGTGAGAAGATATCGTAGGTTGCATGGCTTACTTCATGAATTTCTTCCCACCATGGAAGAAATACAAGAGTTGACCATGGACCATCATGTCATAGTTGATCCTTCTGTGGAAGTGTTGGCACCCCAACAAATCCCCTTGATTTTGCAAAAATAAAGGGGACCCCATTAGAATTTTGTAAATACTTGACTCTTAATTTTCTTTTATCTTTCTTGATTTGGGAGGATAATTTTATCGCCTTCTTTCATGATATTTCACTCTTTATGCTACTTGTTCTGTGAGTTGGTATCTCAACTTGCCTTAGTTGAATTGATTTTTCTCAATAATATTTTGATTTAGGATCCCCTTATACTTCTTATCATGAAGTTTTAAAGTACTTGAATATTGTTTGAAATATTTTATCATTTATAAATCTTCATGATTATATTCAAGTTTTAATAAGAGGTCCTAGTATACTTCCATATTTCTTTGTTTTGAATACTTTATATTAAAATAAGTAATATGAAAAAAATAAATTGTTTTAATTTTGAACTAAGTTTTAGAATCTCATTTTTTTTTAAACTTTGAACAAAATTGAAACATTGAAATTTATTTATACATGTTTTTCTTTTTTTATTTATAAAAGTTTATAAACAAGACAAAATAGTGAATTTAACAAAATCAAGATATAATATTAATACTTAGTCAATTTCCAACAAGTATGTTTATCCCAATCTTCAGGTTTTCACATTGGTGTTTTAATTCATACAAAGCTTCCAACCTTTAATATTTGTTATTTGATCATTTCTATGAAAGATATATGTTTTATTTATTAAAACGTTAATGGTTGAGTTTTTCAAATGGAAATATCTAATAGTAAAGTCTTCTCTCCCAAAGTAAATGATGATGCAAACTTTTTACCTGTTCTTTTGGAAAGTTTGTCATTGATTAAAATTATTGATTAGGGAAAGTTGGCACATCAAAAAAATCAAAGATCATTGAATTTGCTTTAATTGGTAACATAGTATTGGTTGGTGCTAGCTAAAATGGAAGGGATATATTACATCTGTTCTTACTGTTACGCCAATAAGCTTGAAATTAGTACGGAATCACCATGAAAACAACTGCCTTAAGTATATGCTCGGAGCTCGGTATTTCAAATAGGAGAATTGCACTTGTTTATGAAATGGTTGTTAAGAAATCATGCAGAATCTACCACGAGAAACAGATTGCAACATCCAAGGAGTATTTGTTTGCTAAAACGAAGCCAACATTGTTGTATAAACATTAACTTGGATACCAGCATGCAAGAAACAAATGTTATCAAGGCTATCGCCACATCAAACAGAAAATTCCACCTTTATAAGTCTGTCGTGATTTTCGTAGACACTATTCCACATGAATTAAAGTTTTAAAGAGCTCTTAACCAGATCGTGGATATAATTACACCTCTAATTGTTGGGATAGTTTCAATTGATCACTGATTTTATGCCAAGGAGTTGTAAAACATAAACATAATATTTTTCAATGTCAAAACTGTTTTTTATCAGCGATCTATGGTTTTCGATAATGTGTTTATTAATTTTTGATTGTATTTTTATAGCAGGTTTAAAGAATGTATCATTCCTATTGCCATGATATACAAAAATAAAGGATCATTCCATCGATGTTTCAATAGTGTTAAAGAGAAGTCACGTTATGAATCCACTGGTATATTAAGATTATTAAAGCAGGGGATGATGGAGATCTGATACAATCCCGGGCGTAAAGAAAATGACAAACAATAGGTCACATCAATTCATTGTTTGTTGCAGAATATAAACCGAGGCTACAGATAAGATAGACTCCCAAAAACGGTGTAGAGGGAGAGCATTTCGTAAAGTTTTGAGAAGATTGTCGGATTCCCGTCATTATTCAAGAGATGATTTTCTGCAGCAAACTACGGGAAAACTAAGATGAAATAACAAAATATGAGATATGGGTTTTTTGCAGACCAGACTTGTTTATTATGCTCGTGAGGAATCTCCTAAAAAACGTGAACCATTGGAGAGATTTTCCAGGTTATTTGAACATGTTTTTTTTTCAATTGCGGCCAGCATGGAATCAGTTCACTTCTAAGTTTTTTGTTGGTTTGTATTGGACTATTTAAACAACAACAAAGATTTCTTTGAAGGGAGGAATGCTCCAGGAAACTGGATGAACTTATTTTTCCATTTTTCTGTATGTTTCTCTGCTAGGGATGGTCTCCATAAACTAGAGAGATGACTATGTTTCTCTTTCTGTTTTGTTTTCTTGTTCCTATACAAAACTGAGTTTTTCTCATGGAACCAGAGACAGAGGTGTTTCCTAAGGCTGATACATCAAAACTCTTTTGAAGCTATGGTGATTTGAATGGACGTTGGAACTTGTTCTCACATATTTGTAAAATTTCTTTTATGGAGTAATTGAACCAGATTACTTGTTCTATTCATCATTATATTATGTGGGATTGAAGCAATCTATAAACTTTGCTTTTAGTTTATGCTTCATTTCTTATGATTTGAGTCTTTTAAAACTTATTTTGAAAGATAGTGATTTCTGTTGCATTTGATCTATCAGCTGATATTGATTTAGTTTGCAAAATTAAAAGCATCTAACATTTTTTTTGTGATCTTAATCCATTAATTTGTAAGAGCTTTTAAGTGTTTTTTTAGCATGTAATAGTTTGATTGTGAGACTGTTCTTCAATTTAAATTATTATATGTTTATCTTTTAAATGCAAGCTGATTTAATATTAATTTTAACTCATTCTCTTGGCCAAGATATGTAGTTTGTATTTAGATTATCATAGAATAGAATTAGGAGATACTATTTTCTGCACTTAGCTTAAGATAATCTTTAGCATTAGTTAGTCATTAGGTTAAATTTCTTTGATTTGTTAGTAGCTTGGTTTGAGTAAAATTGCCACACACACACCTTAGAAAGACTCTCTATTCTGAGAGCACATCATACAGGTAGCAGGGCCTTAATCCTGTGAAGGACAGTTACTTTAAACACATACAATATTGCATTAAGTCGAGTGTGTGGGATTTCTTTCCATAAGTTGGCCTAGGACAGTTTTTTCGGCCAACAGGAAGGTGTTCCAGTTGTTGAATCAAGAGAAGAGTATTCTTCTTTCGAGAATCCACCTGCCTCTACCTCGGTACTAGTACAATTGCCTCTTTCACATGATTCAACATTTCATTTCTCTACAAAATGCCATTTTGGTGCACAATCTTAGGTGTTTGCTCCACCCTTAGATGACCATGTGGAATCAGAATTTGGTCCAACTACTCCTTTTTGGGAGACTTCCTTGGGACAGACAATTTTTCGAGTATGACACTACTACTTTATCTTATGCTACCCCCCAAATAATATGAGATTGTTCTATTGAATGATGATTAGTCTAGACCTATCCATGAGATGGTTTCAAATTTTCGCACAAGGGGAGAAGTCATAAGATGGATAAGTATCTCTCCTTTTCCAAGCTGTTCGGGAAGAGCCACTATCGAATACCATGTCCCTGTTCGGTCTTATGCTTCTACCATATATGGAATACTGGTTCAAAGTGTGGTTTCTTGCGATCCCCCTCAACCTTCTATCCCTTCTTTGTCATCTCAAAATCTCCCTTCTATCCCTATTTATCCTTTGAACCATATCACTGGGGGGGAATCCCTAGAACAAGATGTCACTACGAACATGAGAAATAGTTCAAATCTTTGGCAGAGTGTTTCTCTAAGGAATCCCATGGTTGGAATACCCTCCACAACTGCAAACGTGATTTTTCCTCCTCCGCACCAGGACAAACACCATGGGTTCAACCAATGTCTAATAAACCTATATGGGGGTACCTTCACCCATGAAATCAACAGGAAAATCTCAAATTATCAACCCATTTCCTCGAGAAATATTTTTTTGGCATCCCTTATCCCGGTAACCCTAATACCCCATGGGGGAAACCTATTTGGTTGAATGTCTGTACATATGAAATCCCAATTGAAAATATGTATGGAGGTCCACCTAGATGTCTCCCATCCAGAGGTCCTCCCAGAGGTCACCCATTTGGAGGTCCACCCGGAGGTCCCCCACCTAGAGGTTAGCTTGGAGGTCCCACACCTAGAGTCCCACCCAGAGGTCCCCCACCTGAGGATCCACCTAGAGGTCCCTCATATGGAGGTCCATTTTCCAGAGGTCTACCACCTGGTGGAGGTCCACCCAAAGGCCCCCAACTAGGGGGGCCACCTAGGGGACTACTAGGTGGCACATTTGGAAATCAACCACAACAAAACCAATCTGTTATTGGAGGATCATCGACTCCCATTTATCAATCCTCTTATGGCCCTACTGGTGCTGAAATTCCTTATCAATATTACCAGTATCCACAATCGAATCAACATCTACCCTTTCTAGATACACTTGATATTCCATATTTGTCGACTTTGATCAATGATTCTATTCACCATGATCCTTCATGGCCTAATATTTTAGTGAAGTTTCCTTTGGATATACCCAAATTTGACAACAAACTTGGTGATTTACCCAAGAACCATGTTATGACCTATCATTTGTGGTACTCATCCAACTCTCTCATGGACGGTTCCATTGATTTGAAATTTGTTTCAAAGGGCTCTCACTGGGACCTCCATGAAGTGGTATACAGAATTTCCTCAGCACTCATTTTTTGGATTTTAACACCTTAGAAATGGAATTTTAACACATTTTCAACTCCCCATTTGGTACAAAACATGTATGGATATTTTAACCTCACTTCGTTGGACCACTTCCATCCATATATTCTATCACATACATCATTGGAGATGATGGCGTAGATTGATTAAAGAACCTATCCTCGACCAATTACTTTCTGATTGGTTCACTAAGTCTTTTCTTCCACCCATTGCTCTAGATTTTTCCATGGGAGGTGTTGTCACCGAAGAACAAGACATTAGCTAAGTTCAGTACTTGCACTTGGTTTATTCCTAGTCAGGAACTCTTCATGACTTGATCATGCTTGCTCCTCATACTACTTCAGAACCCTCAACACCTTGAATAGATCCACTTGCTGATGGTGTACTTCATTTTGTTCAGACGTAATCAGTGGCTAAACCCCCAAAGAAGAAAAAATAACTTTCTAGCCAGACCATCACAAATACAAAGAACACTTCTCCTCCTCTTGCCTCTATCGAAGTAAATTCCATTCATTCCTAAAAATCTTCGGGAATGAAGAGTAAGGAATAAATAAAAAAAGTATTAAAATCAACAGGAGAGTAATAAAACACAAAACCCAAATGTTGAATCCAAGAATAAGAGAAAGGTAAAATTTCCCTGCCTCATATGTGGAGGTGACCACTTCACTAAGGAATGTTCTCGAAGTGAAAAGATCATCATGTTTTTGAAAAAATCTCCCACCTTGGCAGTATTGACGGATCCTTTCCCTACCCAACAACAATTGGTTGACCGTCAATCCTTACACAGGTATTCCTCATCTTTTGTATATGAGGTTAAAATGATGTTTAGTGAAATGGTTATTCTTACCACCAGATCCCAGAAATATGACCCAAATACAGAAAAGAAAGATGATAACACTTAAAGTGATAAACCTACAGTTTCCACCCCTCCTCCTACCAACAATATTCATATTGATAAACCTATTCTCAACGCTGTCTTCTAGCCCCCAAAGAGTACAATTCAAAAACTGGTATTTAATCCTAATGTGTGGGCTGCTCAATACTACAGTGTAGTAGAATATTTGGCGCAGGAACCATGTTCTATGTCTACCCTCTAAGTAATCCAAGCATTCCTTACACAAAGGAAGAACATGTTGTCATTTATTGGAGCTATGGAACCCGAGAATAATAATGTTATCACCTTTAAACTAGATGATTTTAAGTCAAGGATATGCCATTAGTTAGCTTTCCAACTATCTATGATAGTCATTGGGAAGAAATTCCATCGCATTGTGTTGGATGAGGATGCCTCGACTTCAATCAAGTCTCTATCATGTTGGAGAGATATGGGATCTCCCAAAATCAACCATTCACCTACAACTTTGAAGGGATTTGATGGTCGTGGTTTTCAACTTCATGGAATACTGCCCTCCCCTCATGGTTGAACTACTAGGAAAATTGATGTGCATTCATGTCGAAGTTGTCGATGCTCCTTTATACTACAATGTCCTCCTGGGTAGGAATTGGTTCTACGCAATGCAGGTATTTTCCTCATTCATGTTTTGAGTGGTCCAATTCCCATTTCAAGGGAAGATTGTTATAATTGATCAATTGAAGTTTTGTTCCCTAGACGCTAGTACTAATTATGCAAATAATGACCCGCTCCTGGCTTCTGCGACTACACAATATCAGAATGTAGTGGTAGGTATTCTCAAATATTCCTCACTTATGAGAATATTTCCGTTAACCAATCCTCCCTATACTTAGACTGTGTCTGTGAACATGATCTCCTCTATGAGTCATGACACTTTAGATAAGGAGAAATCAATTGTTGATTCGACACCCTTCAGTCATTTTGAAGATACTTATCAGGATGTCCAGTCCACAAGTGACCCCACCACTAACCATCATCTTTTGGTGGCATCCAACCTTTATCACCTTCCATTTTGGTTAGATTCCCCCCATATCTAGATTATATTTTGCAAACTCTTTCGTTAGATGAATTAATCATGGAATCCATGTCCTTAGAGGGGAGTCCTTGGAAACACCATCAACACCACTATTATTTCCTTACTAGTTACCATATGTAAAAGATCATTTTGAAAGAATGGTTTTATTTGATATTGTAACAACACCTCATTCACGGTGATCATCCACAATGTTGATTCTTAGAGTAATATGAGAAATATTACTAATACCGTTACGGTCAATATATCAGTGAAACCTAGAGTTGTAGAGAATATTCACATAGGCTAAAATTGTTCTTCTTGGACCTATGAAGAAATTATAGGGATAGATCTTTCGATCGTAGTCTGTGAGATTAGGACTTACCCTGATGCCAATCCTTTCCATCAAAATTTATGTTAAGTTCATCCACGAAAAGTGGTAGCCATTAAGGAAGAAATTGAGAAATTTCTTAGGGTTGGATTCATCTACCTTGTACTATTGACAGAATGGATTTCTAATATTTTCCCCATGAACAAAAATTATGGAATATGGGGAGGGTGTTGGATAGTCATACTTGGAGAGCAAAGTTATGCTGGTGGATTGTCTACAGAAATCTTTGGAGCAGGGAAACTCAGAGTCCTTTGGTGACAGAGGAGTCCTTGTTCAGACATTGGGTTGTAACCTAAACTCTTTCTATTATTGTTAATAAAGATATTACTTCTTCCATATGTGTTTCATATCTTGTAGTTTGGTAAATGCCTACATTTCAATATGATATATGATTTTCCTAACCTGCATCTATATATATGAATTATCTTGTATCTGGAAGAGTGTTTATTAACAGGTGAAGGAAAAACTATGCTTAAACGTACTATTGATGCAGTCCGTTCAAATTGGCACATCATGTTATATCCTGCTCTTTGGGCTTATCGAACCAATGTCAAAACTGCTACGGGTTTTTCCCCCTTCCAACTTGTTCACGAGGTGGAAGCTATTACACCGATTGAATGCGAAATCCCATCCTTGCAGATAGCTATTCATGTGCTACCTGACACAACTGAGCTTGAAGAATGGTTGCTCCATTTAGAACACCTTGATGAACAACGTAGAGATGCGTTGACTGCAAATCAGGCTCATAAGAATAGGGTTAAATCTCAATATGATAAAATGGTCAAGCCTCGGGTTTTCTCTGAGGGGGAACTTGTCTTGCTCTGGGATCAAGATAAAGAGCCCCTGGGGGTAGGAAAATTCAAGGCTATGTGGTTGGGACCCTATGTTGTGTCTAAATTTTTGAGTAAAGGTGCATATGAATTAGTGGATTATGATGGGAATAAGCTGCCTGAGCCTAGAAATGGGCTCTACCTGAAGAAGTACTATGCCTAGGCTTAGCACTTTTTCTTGTATATTAATGTATGTATTTTTATGTACATTAGGTTGTTAGTTTCATTTTTTATACTATCTGCTGGTTGTTGCAGATGTCTTCCGAGATGTATGTAGGTTTTGCTGATGGCGCCAGCCGTCACACTTGTAACCTGGCTTCGGCAGCATGGGTTATCTATTCCCCTTCAGGACAGCTTGTTGCCGCGGGTGGCGCTTGTCTAGGTCCTGCTTCCAATAATGTTGCTGAATATAGGGCTGTCATTGAGCTCCTATGGGATT
>LPNX010455480.1:184705-415545 GCA_001517045.1 Pseudotsuga menziesii | reverse complement strand
TATATATATATATATATATATGTAAATATATGTTCATACATAGGATAGGTCAAGTCTGATCCGTAGATCCCGTCATGTACAAAATATACAAAAAGTGGATAAACATCCATCAAAATGCCTAGCACTAAGACTTCCCACCATGGCCACTGGGACCTCCTTGGTCCCCGTGATCTCTGTGCCCCCTGTCTTCCTCAGCCTCCTCAGCTTCGGCAGCCTCCACTGCATCTCTATATACACATACTGCTCTGGCTACCCGTCTGAAAAGACGTAGCCAGGCCGGTGGAACCCCAACTATGGACTCCTGCATAGCTACAGGGAGATGCTCTATCCGTATCATAGGTACTCGCTCGGTTAGCCTGCCTAGCTTCACCTCGAGTACCGTGATCAATCCTGGGTCTCCCCCTGCAACAGGATGTACGAAGGTACATGGGTGCCCTACAGGGCGGACTGGTCCAATATCTGCATTTTAACACATAAAGAGGGTTTAGACTTGTGCATATGTATATATCCTATCATTTGAAAATCCATAAAAATTCGATAATGATAAAAAATAAAAATGACTTACCCATCTCTCCCCATGCTCCTCCTGGAGGGAGGACTAGGTCTGGATCACCTCGAAAATCTAGCCCAGCGTGTGGAAACTGCTCCAACATCGGCACCTGCCGTTCCCACCATGTATAGAAATCATCGTGATACATGCTATGTACAACATCTCCTCCTCCTTGACGGAGGAAGATATCTCCCCACCTACTCAGCCTTGGCTAACGTGGATCTGTGACCTATAAGGGTATCGCAGGGCTCATAGCTAGCACCCTCTCAAAGAAGAACGCTACCAATATACTAGCATAGCCAAAGTTCTTCCGTCTCCCCCTCCTATAGTTGGATAATTGCCTCCTCATGATGGGGGCAATCCCTGTACACCAATCAAAGAGTGTGCCTCTAAAGCAGTCCATTGCCACTCTCATCTGAGTCCTGGTGGCCATGTGTAATCCTGTCGACCCTGCAAGTCTCACTATAGTATTGGCCAATACCTGTAATGTAAGATCCTGAATATCTGCTATGAGAACGCTGCTGCCTTTCTTTTGAGTACCCGGCCCGCATAATACATCGACATAGTTCTGGACACTGAAGGCGTCCCCACCGCTGCCAGTGCCCTCCAGGTTCACCGGTGCTCCCCGATGTGATAACCCGGTTATGAAATAGATGTCCTGAACGGTAAGCTCCAAAGTCTCACCTTGGATGTTGAACATCCCCAGGTCTTGGTCCCAGTAATGGACTAAGAACTCTAATATGCGTACATTGGCCCGCATGGGTGATGTGCAAAAGAACTTGAGCAGCCCACTATTCCGCAATTCTTGGATGGTAGACGGGCTTTAAAGAGCCGCTTGGTCCATCATCTCATGTTCCCTCTCCCTCCACTCCAGCACCATGTTTTCCTTGACAAATAAACATAGTTTAATTCAGTATTTCACCATAAAAATTTAAAAAAAATTGTCCATTTTTAAAGCTTTTATCTCTTGCGCAGCATGCGCGACTGTCCACTGGGACAAGTCGCGATTCATTCATGACTCTCCTATGCAGCAACTCGCGCATGAAACGCATATTCACGGCTTTCATGCATAGCAACCCACGAATACATTTTATCATTTTTTATGTTGATGAAATAAACTGAATTGACCATCAATTTTAAAATTTGTTTGGATGAAAATGAAGAGCTCAGGGTGTAGAGTTACCTGTAGCTGACGGTTTTGAATTCTGACGATCCAATTGTCCACGGCAAGCAATCAAAGATAGAGGGTAAACTTTCCTTTTTGGTTCAAAAAGTGTAAATGGTAAGAAATGATTTGATTTTCAAACTATTAATAGAAATAAAATTTCGTAAAGTAGGTCTTTTTATATAGTTTGAAATGACAATTGATTAATATTACCCCTTTTGTGCCTTGGAATAGGTTTACCTACTTTCACAAAGTGTTGATGCTTCTATAGGGTGGTTTTTGCTCATTCCAACACTTGTTGGCATTTTATCACTCCACATTAACCTTAGTACTCAACATTTTTTCCACGGACTATGGTATTTTAAGCCATTAGTCCCTTGTCTCTACCATGGTTCTTCCCTGGCTAGGATCCATTTTCATGAGTATCATTCTTATATGCCATTGCCATCCCTTGATACTCATTTCCGTCATTGTTTCAGGCCCAGGGGTTTCCTCATAGCTACTTTTCACGCCAAATAGATCTTCTTATGAATCTCTCTTTACAAGCTATCCCTTTATAGGACTCCCTGCCCTTATGGAGTTTCTTTAGGCCCAGGTCTGACTCCTTCAAAACAGACTTGACTGCCGAGTTATCTCGTCCATTCAAGCTCATTAAGAATATGTGAACGGGCATCCGCATTGGTGGTAGGTTATCTCTTTCTCATACCATGCGGAATAATACAAGAAAGGATCACTCTCTTTTCTTCAGAATTGAGAAGAGTATTCTCAGGTATAGGTTTATCACTTTTTCGGACCTGAGGGACTAAATTTACAGAAAAGGAACGCCCGGTTTGAGCTTAGTTTTCTCTTTTTCGTGCTCTGGACGCAAACATGAAAAAGATTCTGAGTGTACTTTGTGTCTTTGTCATGCTCGTTAAACACTCAAGAACAAAGCAATGAGTTTATTGTTGTAAGCCCCATT
Organism: Pseudotsuga menziesii; assembly: GCA_001517045.1. Lineage (NCBI taxonomy): Eukaryota > Viridiplantae > Streptophyta > Pinopsida > Pinales > Pinaceae > Pseudotsuga > Pseudotsuga menziesii. Next base: position 412,869 of record LPNX010455480.1, on the reverse strand, counting down.
TCTCGTAACCAAATGGATCTTTCCGAGTGATCTTGCTTTCCTTCACACTCGTAAAACTCAAGCTATTTTATGCTGTTATGGAAGGAGCGTTGGGTAGGTGGTAATTTAACCTTTTCGGACCTCCCCGACTAAGTACGAAAAAGGTTCACCTTTTCTTCTTTGGAAGTTAAGAGAGTTATTCTGTGGTTTGTTTTATACTTTTTCGGCCTCAGGAGACTAAATTGGATGAAAAAGGACCCCCCTGAAGTCTTCTTTGGCATTTTCAGACTCTCTAAATGTGAAAATACCGCATGAGCATGTACTAGTTCGGGCTCATTAAATCCACGGATCAGTGTATCAAGCATTATTTTCCCATGTCTTCAAGCTTGTTAAAAAATGAAGAGGGAGCCGAGTTTACTTTCCTGGACTCGTTAAAACTTAGCAGGGAAGGTAAGGAAGAAGTTTTCTCTTGTTTTCAGTAATGGCAGCTTGTCATCCTTGAACATAGCACTCTTTGCTTTCTGATATCCATGTTTCAGTATACACTTGTGTTCAGCTATCACTTTGAGTTTTTGACTCCTCCTCTTGTCCATTATACCTGGGGAATATGCTCATGTCTCCTACATGACAGATAAGTCTAGTTGTTCTATCTATCCATTGTATGCTACCTTGGGTCATCTCTGTGTCATGCTCACTATTCAAGGATTATACCTAATGTCTGATCTATCACCTGATCCTATCATTTTTATATCTATTATCCATTTACTTGTGTCTCCCTTCTTTTGCCCAGTTCCTAGTCACTCTTGTGATCCGTTGGAGGATCTATTGCCTTCCCTATCACAATATGGTTCCATTTCAGCACCTCCTGATGATGAAGACCTAGAGTTTTGACGATAGTACCTCTGGATTCACTTTCATCATTGGTGAACTCCTTTGCTTCAGTTGTCAATTATCATCTATTAGTTGACAAACTGTTGAATCCTTTCCATGTTCGACTTCAGCTTACCCTTATTCACATGGCTTGGATTGTACTGGTTCTTTGGGATCTTTTATGAAGACCTTAGTTCCTCACTCATGAACTAAATTGCGCAAGACTATGTTCCATTTCTATATCCGGCTTCTAGATCTTTGAAGACTCATCATTATTGTATTTCTGGCTTCGATCCACCTTTGTAAATACGTGGTTTTTACTCGTATCATATGATGTACTCAAATATTGTAAAGGAGCTAGTGTTCCAGTAAATTGAACATAGCATCCTCAGATATAACTTTGTATATGACATTACTATGTATTTGTTTCAGGTACTCCTTCTGCTCCACTGGATTTCTGAGTTTCTCCTGAGTTAAATATTATAATGTATTTCTGCCATCGTTCCCCTCTGACCTCACACATTAGGGGGCATCTGTTATACACTTGAATGGCACCTCTCCATCCGAGTGCTGATATCCCTCATGTCGGCACACAAAAGGACACTTATGGATTGAGGTTAGCCATATTCACTATACCTTGGCTTATGATGAAGTACATTCCCTATATACCCAGCTGGTTACTTTGCCATTTTTCCATGTTGAGTTGTATTCGCGACTCTCTATACTGACAACTCACGCATCATTCGTGAGTCTCCTATACAGCAAGTCACGAATCCTTGTATTTGCGGGTTGCTCTTCTATATAGTCGTGAATCATTCGCGGGTTGCTCTACTACAGACCCGCGAATGGTTTCCTCAAAATTAAAACATAAAACCACGCGCTAATGGAAGATTAGTTTACTCATTTAACTTAATCTTCTTAACTACCACAACCTCCCTCACCTTCGAGAACTGCCTCATGTCATCCATATAAATAGAGGCCTTGGGGAGGGTGTTGGATAGTCATACTTGGAGAGCAAAGTTATGCTGGTGGATTGTCTACAGAAATCTTTGGAGCAGAGAAACTCAGAGTCCTTTGGTGACAGAGGAGTCCTTGTTCAGACATTGGGTTGTAACCTAAACTCTTTCTATTATTGTTAATAAAGATATTACTTCTTCCATATGTGTTTCATATCTTGTAGTTTGGTAAATGTCTACATTTCAATATGATATATGATTTTCCTAACCTGCATCTATATATATGAATTATCTTGTATCTGGAAGAGTGTTTATTAACAGGTGAAGGAGGAACTATCCTGGATACTTTGGAAGTGGATCAGAGAGGGAGAAGATAGCAAGGATCAACCTTCGTTTAATACAAGTAAGTCCTTCTACTTTCCTATTTCCTATTCTGTGCTTTTAGAGTCAAACTGTCTACAAGTAATCAGTATGTTGGTAACCCCCCAGACCTAGGTTATTAGGTGAATTATCCTGTACAACAGTGTGTGATAAATAGAAAGCCTAGCTCTCTATTTATACTAATTTTGGAGTTGACAAAACCCTACTAGGGTCAAATTCTCTAGGAGAGTCTAATAACCCTAGTGCCCCAGAACTGTGGGGACTTTAACCCTTGACCAATAGGAGGGTTACCCACAATGACTTGACATGACTTGTTTACATTATAGAATCTCCCGATAGGAACATTGGGGGATGACATGACTCAAGTACATTACAGACACATCCCAGAATAAACATCGGGTTACAATACATAAGAAATATAAGTGAATACATTCTGAAGTTACAATTACATCAACACTCCCTCTTAACTAGGAAGGTATTCTCTCGACACAATTTATCATCACAAGTCTTATTCTCTGTATCATCTGGATAATCATCGAGTCCTTATCATCTTCAGGTCATCTTCATCTTCAAGACATCTTCATCATCAGATCTAGATCATCACTGGATCTGGATCATCATCACTGGATCTGGATCATCACTGGATCTAGATCATCATTGGATCTGGATCATCATTGGATCTGGAACATCACTGCTGGATCATCATCACTGGATCATCACGGGTCCTATCTCATGATTCTTCTTGTCACAGGAAGTTCTATAGAGCCAACCCTTTTTCATGCTGGTTGTAGGCCTAGCCTCCATGTAGGTCTTATTTAGCACTTTTATATGACCCTAAGTCAGAATGGCCTGCCCAGCACTTACATCTGACCATGCCAGGAACACATCCAACAACATGTCAAAAATGCATTCCAAGAACTCACATATGACCGTGATAGGAACCAATCCAGTCATGTAAGAAAGGCCCAACACTCACATTCACCAGCATGATGGGACACAACTACTATCATCTGTGAAAAGGCTCAGCACTTACAACCACCAGCATGATAGGACACGACTACTATCTTCTATGGGAAGGCACAGCACTCACATCCACTAGCATGGTAGGACACACCTACTACCATCTGTGGAAAGGAACAACACTTACAATCACCAGCATGGTAGGTCACACCTACTACCATCTGTGAAAAGGAGCAGCACTCACATCCACCATCATGATAGGACACACCTACTATCATCTATGGAAAGGCTTCACACTTACATCTAATCATGTGGGAACCAATCCCATAGTCACATCAGAATGGCTCTCAGTCCGAGACTGAGGATTCCTGGTAACTGACCAAGTACCTCCATTCAGAGAATGGAAGTAACCCTTATATCTGAACCTAACTTAGAATGACCAACACTCACATCTGACATGGAAGGAACCAATCCTCTCACCATGACAGAATGGAAACAACCCTTATATCTGATCAAGTGGGAACACATCCCTCAATCACATTAGAATGGCCATGCGCTCACATCTGATCATGTGAGAACACATCTCATAGTCATATCAGAATGGCCCTCAGTCCTAGAATGAGTATTCCTGGTAATTGACTAGGCACCTCCATTCAGAGAATGGAAATAGCCCTTATATCTGATCATGTAGGAACCAATCCTACAGTCATATTAGAATGGCTCAGCACTCATATCTGACATGGAAGGAACCAATCCTCTCACCATGAAAGAATGGCTCAGCCCTTACATCTTACCATGGAAGGAACCAATCCTCTCACCATGTTAGAATGGCTCATGGACTCATCACTTCCCCTTGGAAGGAACCTTGATCTGGAGAACACCAAGCTTCTCCCTGAAGTACTCAAAATTCACTCTGGCTAATGGCTTCATCAACACATCAGCTATCTATTTCTCCGTCGCAACATATTGGAGCTTCACTGCTCCCCTCTGTACCATATCCCTGATATAGTAATACTTGATCTTGATATGATTTGACTTGTCATGGAACACCGAGTTCTCTGAAAACTTCACACAACTATGGTTGTCACAATATATACAAGTAGCATCCAACTAGATATCAAATAAGTCAGACAGTAGCTTCCTTAGCCATATTTCCTCACAACTAGCTAACAAGTTATGACTTACTCTACTTCAGCTGTACTCAGTGCCACACAGGATTTCTTCCTGCTAAACCAAGAGATCACACCTGATCCCATACTGAAGAAACACCCTGAAGTGCTCTTCCTATCAATTGCACTGCTTTCCCAATCTGAATCAACATAACCCTCTAGGTTAATCTTCTGATTCACCTCATACTTGAGCCCATAATCAACTGTACCACTCAGGTACCTCAGAATATTCTTTGCAATAATCAAGTGAACATGTCTCGAATCTGTCAGTAACTGGCTCAAGGTGTTCACAGGAAAGAAAATATTTGGTCTCATGTTCGTCAGGTACATCACGGAACCAATCATCTGACGATACATCATAGCATCAATCGCTTTTGATGGAGCATCACTCAATAGCTTCAGGTTCGATGCCATAGATGTGTTCATGGCCTTGCATTCCATTATCCCAAACCTCTTCAGGATCTCTACTGCATACTTCCCTTGTCCAAAGGAGATTCCATCCGCATTTTGCCACACCTCCATGCCTAGAAAATAATGCATCATATCCAAGTACTTCACTTCAAACTTGGCAGCAAGATTTCTCTTTGTATCAGCAACCTACCCATCCATACCTATTACAAGCAGATCATCTACATATAGTAGGAGCATCATTAGGTTGCCATCTTCAACCTTGTAGTAAAGGTTGGAATTTGCTTTACTCTTGGTAAAGCCCAAACTAGAGAGAAAGCTGTCAATTCTGTCGTACCATGTCCTGGGTGCCTGTTTCAAACCATACAGGGATTTCTTCAATCTACCAACATGAGACTCATTGTCATGTGTCTCAAAACCGAGTGGCTGCTCCACATACACTTCTTCTTCTACTACACCATTCAAGAAAGCAGTCTTGACATTCATTTGGTGTATCTTCCATTTCATAACTACAACCAGAGCAAGTACTGATCTGATGGAAGTGTATCTGGATATAGCTGAAAATTTTTCTTCATAATCTATTCCTTCTTTCTCAGAGAAACCACGAGCAACAAATCTTGCTTTATATTTTTCAATGCTACCATCTGCAGCATGCTTGATCTTGTAGATCCATTTGGAAGTTATGATAGACTTCCCTTCTGGTCTTGGGACAACATCCCAAACATCATTCTTCATGATTGATTGATGCTCTTCGATCATAGCATCCTTCCATTCTTTCCATTCTACCACTTCTTCATAATTGGAAGCTTCTTTTTCGATGAAATCAAATAATAAAGCTACATACCCAGAGCAGAATATAGTCCTCTTTCTTTCTTTGTGATTCTCTTCTGGACCCCCATATCTTTCCGCACCTTGGATAGCTTCTCATACCCAAGTAGGTTTCCTCTTGTGAGGATTCTTCTCTTGAGGTGGATCTATAGGTTCTTGAGGTTCTTCAAATTCTCGATCTTCTTCTTGAGTTTCTTCATTCATGGTTGTATCATGAATCCTGGGTACTTCTGTTTCTTCAACAGGTCTCTTTTTGTATTTGTTGTAAGTTGAGTCTTCATCAAATGTCACATCCATGCTGATGTCGATCTTCTTCAATCCTGGGAAGTATATTCTCTAAGCCTTGGAGCTTTCAGAGTATCCCACAAATATTCCCTTCTTTCCTGAAGGATCTAATTTTTTCCTCTTCTCTTTTGGAATGTGTATGTACACTGGACAACCGAATATTCTGAGATGGATGACTTCTAGTTTATTGTCAGAAAATATTTCTCTAGGTGTCTTGTTCTTGAGTACTATGTGTGGATTACAGTTATGTACATACACCATTGTTCTGGAAGCTTCTTCCCATAGATGCATAGGAAGATCTTGATCATGAAGCATTGCTCTTGTAGCTTCCATGATAGTTATATTCTTCCTTTATACAATCCCATTCTATTGTGGATTATATGGAGTGGACAACTCCCTCTTAATCCTTAAGTCTTTGCATAACTCTTTGAATTCATTTGATGTGAATTCTCTGCCATTATCTGATCGAAAAGTCTTGATCTTCTTTTTTGTGTGATTCTCAATCAAGGCTTTGAATTCCTTGAACTTGCTGAATACTTCATCTTTGTTCTTCATGAAGTAAATCCATGTCTTCCTAGAAAAGTCATCAATAAAAGAAACATAGTATACATACCCACTTAGTGAACTTGATGACATTGCACCGCATACATCGGAGTGGATGATTTCCAAGATTCCTTTTGCTTTGCTCTCGCTACTTGGAGATTTATCCTTTGTGTTCTTTCCTTTTGCACATCCTTTGCAGACCCCATCATGTTTTGCTTGAATTTCTGGAATACCTTCAACATCTTTTCTTGCAAGTGGTAGTGCTCTATAATGCACATGTGCAATACTTCTATGCCAAAGTTCATTTGGCTCTACTGTGTCATTGACCAAGGCTTGTTCTGGATGGCCCTTCAATTTGTATAATCCTCCTTCTTGTTCCCCAATCACTACTGCATCATTAATAGTCTTTCCTTTTGGCCACATGATGACTTGACCATCTATAAATGCAACCCTCATTCAGTTAGCATCTAATGTAGATATGGAGAGGAGTTTCTTCTTTAGTCCTGGTACAAACAATACTTCCTTCATTGTCATAGACTTTCCAGGGTCTAGCTTATAGGAGGATTCCCCACTACCTTTTATTGGATACTGGTAGTCATCTCCAAGTTTCACCTTGTGCGGTGATTCATGTTCTGATAGTTTCACAAAGGATTCCTTGAATCCTGTCATATGTTTGGAAGCCCCATTGTCTATAAGCCAATCATTGCTTCCATGAGTAATGTTTCTCGTGAGAGAAGAAATCAAAACATATTCTTCATCACTTGAAGAATATTCACTTTCATATCTGGTTCTCTTTGTTGAAGGTTCGTCATTCTCTGCAGCATGAGCATGATGTCTTCTCTTGTTTCCCTTCTTCTTGTGAGAGACATTTTTGTTTCTAGGACATTCTCTAGCATAGTGTCCTTTCTCGTCACATGTATAACATCTGATTCTAGACAAATATTTTCTAGTGTTATCTTTATGAAAGGACTTACCTCTGGGGTGATGAGAACTTCTTCTACTTTTCTTGGAGTGTACCATGAGAGCTTGATATTCACTTCCCATCTTTTCTTCTCGAGCTGCTATTCAAGATTCTTCTTGAGAGCATTCTTCCCATAGTCTGTTGAACTTGACTAACTTCTTTTTGGAAAATATTCCTTGAAGAAAGGAGTCCCATGATCTAGGGATACCATTCAAGGTGGTCATTACAATCTCTGCATTCTCCACTTCTTCATCTACTGCTTCTAGCTATTTTTTGATATGAGAGACTCTTGTAAAGTAATACTAGACAGTATCTGCATTCTGGATCTTTACATTCTTCAGTTAGTTTCTCAGAGTCATCTTCCGGTTTATGTTCTTCCCTTCAAACATTTTGGTTAGGGCATCAAACATATCTTTAGGTGTCTTTAGGGAGGACACCTGTGGTATGAGGTGATCCTTGATTGAATCAGAAATAATCCTCTTTTCCATAACCAACTTCTTCTTATGTAAGGCCTTAGCCTCATCTCCCTCTGGAACTGGAGCCTCCTCACTAATATAGGAGTCCAACTCATTTTCTTCCAGGACTAGGGAGATCCTATACTTCCAGGCTCAGAAGTTATCATCTCCCTCAATATTTTCATCAATATTGGTATGATGAGACATCTTAATTGAGAACCTCAAATGGAAATACAAAAGATTTAGATCTTATCAGTTCAAGATGTCGTATCTAGATTTGGAGCTGAAATTTTGCAGTGCTGGTTTAGGAGCAGATTACGGTTTTGATTTTCTGGAGTTTTGTCCAACCAAATTCTTTGATATTGATCTCTAAACTTTGGTTTTGAGGAGGAGATCAATCCAGGCCTAGGCTCACTAAAAAATTCCACTTCTGTGGAAAGCCCTAATTTTCGGTAGTAGTGTCAGGTCCAAAACTGAAAAACCTCAAAATTGGATTCTACTTTGACAGAAAGATGCACCCTAGGGAGGAGAGTTATTCCAACCATATTTTATTGAAAATATGTGGAGAGAGAACCACAAAGTAGGAAGCCCTAGTTCCCACAGCTGAAAAGTGTCTTCTTCTCAGGTTAGCTCTGATACCATGTTAGATTTTTAACATTAAGCTAGAATTATATTAGGATCTTTAACTGAGAGAATAACAAGCACAACAATAAAACACAAGATACAATGAACACATTTTTTTTCCTCAGGGAAACCATAAATGGAGAAAACCCCGCAACTTCCTGAGAGATAGAATCAACACCAAAAGTAAAAACCAAAAATTGTAAGATGATCTCCCGACAACAGTAACCTCTTTCTTCCTAGCCCCATTGTCTTCTTATTCCTCAGCTATGTGCTACAACTGAGTGTGAGTGAGTGTGTGATAAATAGAGAGGCTAGCTCTCTATTTATACTAATTCCTGACTTGACAAAACCCTACTAGGGCTGACTTCTCTAGGAGAGTCTAATAACCCTAGTGCCCCAGAACTGCGGGGACTTTAACCCTTGACCAATAGTAGGGTTACCCACAATGATTTCACATGACCTATTTACATTATAGAACCTCCCAATAGGAACATCAGGGCATGACATGACTCAAGTACATTACAGAAAATCCCAGAATAAACATCGGGTTACAATACATAAGAAATACATTTGAATACATTCCGAAGTTACAATTACATCAACAAATACCACTTTAGAGGAAGAACGATTCTTGTATTTGAACAAGATGGATGAAAATCATCAGGATGCTACCTTAGCTAATGAGGCACATAAATGATGAATTGAATCTCAGTATGATATATCCATTCAAAACTCACCTCTTCAACAAGGGTGACCTAGTCCTTACATATGGCCATAAACATGATAAGTTGGGAGGTGAAAAACTAGAATCCATGTGGCATGGACCCTATATTGTTAGTCATGTCTTAGAGAAAGGAACATATGAGCTAATAGACTATGATGGAATATCACTAGGTGAGCCTTGAAATGGGATTTACCTCAATAAATACTATGCCTAGGTCATCGAGCATAGGTATTTTGTATATATTGTTTAAGAGTGTTTTGTGTAGTTTGGAGTGTGCATTTGTTGTGAATGTAATATGTGTCTTAGGCAAGATTTCTTATATAGTGTTTTGTTAAAATGGACAAATGACCGCTTATTTGGGCTTTGTGGATGGTGCTAGTCATTATATCGTGAATATCAGATCAGTGATGTGGGTGTTAACCCAAAAAATCCCCCACCAAGCTCTCAATGGCCTAAACCACCCAAGGACACCATCTCATGACCCTCATATCTCTCCATTAGACCCCCACACCCTCAAAATAGCCTAAGGATGAATAAAAGGGCTTAAAAACCCCAAAAAAGAGCCCAAAATAGCCTCCTAAGAGCTAAAGCCCTCAAAAAGGGGCTAAAACCCTAAAAAGAGCTAAAGTTAGGGTGGAAGGGGCTAAAAGCCAAAAAAAGAGGCTAAATCCCTAACCAAGGGCTTAAAACCCTAAAACCCCTTGGAAAAGATATAAAAGGAGGGTGGGGGGTCACTCTCAAAACACTTCTCCCTTGCATATTGTTATGTTGCTCGTGGATGCCTTGAGACACATTTGCCTCTCAAGCCACCCACACTCCCTCTCCTCCATTTCCATTGAGCCAAAGCTCCCCAACCAAGAGAGGTGCTTCCACAAGCTTGGGTATGGTGGCCCATTTCCACCCAAGAGAAGGTATACCCATGTTTATTATTGTTTCTTAGTTGTTTAGTTTGCTTTGATTTCTAACCCTTATTTCATTTGCAGGTTTTGTTGTTAACATTGTTTTGTAGGTTATTGTAGCTTAGTCTTTGCTTGTAGGTCTTTGGAGGCAGAACCCTAACCCGTGTTTGCAGAGGGGTTCACCAATGATTCCATATTTTCCATCTTCTCTTAGTTTGCTTTACTGCCATTTACCTTACATTTTTATTTTCTGCTCATAGTTTAGCTTTCATTTCTATTATTTACATTACGTTTTCATTTTCTGCATTTACCCACTAGCAGGAACCTACCCTTCTATCCTATAGACAGAAGGGAGCCATTCCTGCCCCTGTAGTAGGGAGAAATCCTTACTACAGAACTGGCGACCATACCAGGTCAATCCCATAGGATCCCTGGGTTTATTTTTCAAAGTTTGAGTTTTCAGTTCTGTTTTTTGCCCTAGTTTATTTTTCTCTTAAATCTAGCTTAGATTCTTGTTTATTTACATTTCTAGTTATTACTAAGCCTCCTCAAGGCCAATCCAAGCCCATTTGGCCACAGTACCAGTTACTGTTGGCCATTCTGTGGTTTGCAAATCACTCAACTGTGCAAAAATGACCGAACCAAATTTCTAAAAATTCACCTGTGTCCGGGGTCATTTTCTACCCAAATAGTTGAGCCATTTGTGAATCTACCCATGGTTAGGGGTAAAAGGGCCTATTTTTGAAGTGGGTGTTCAACTGTTTGAGGTAATTCCTCACATTTTGATCAGAATCCACTTCACAAAAATAGGACTTTTACAGGTGCGCGACCCATTTTTGGGCTTCACTGTTTGCTTTCATAGGGAATATCAGTGTGGCTCAGTCGCCTCTGTCTAGCACACCATTTCAATTTCAATTTCAGTTTCTGTTTTCAGCAATTTATTTCATTAACAATGTGTAAATGCCAAGTAAACATTAATGGCTTAATAAAATGAACCTAGTCTAACTAAAATCAACTTAAAAACATATTGTCTTGCTTCCCCTTCCTCTTCTACCCAGTCATCATTCTCTGGGGTATTCTAGTATACGACGAAGGGAAAACTCGTATAGATCTAGGCACTCCACTATATTGTTCCAAACCATTAAAACCAGGTGACCTAGAAGGTAGAGGGGGTAGAGAAGGAGGGCTTCTCACGGCGCTAAGTGTTCTCCCTGTTGACCAACCTAGCATCTAGGAGGTGACCTGAGGATCTATGGATGGGATTAGTCCCATTGTGTTGAGATCCCAACACCTTCTCTTGGTTGAAGAGGAATATCAGTGTGAGGTAGACATCTAGTTAGGCCAGCAAACATTCAAGGTTAATCACTGTATTTGTTAACAATTTCTGATTATTTATGCTTGCATACACAACCACAATGACATGAACTATACCATGATGAATTCATAAACCATTTGCAGCAACCAAATACCGAAAAACAAACACATAAATACACCATACCAACTAATTAACCCAAATCAGTTCATGACACTGAGTGAGCCTTAAAATTTACTAATTTACACTAAGTACAAACAACTCTGTAGTCTTTGAGGACATAAGTCCTTGACTGCTTCAACTGTGGGAAGTACTTGGGCTCTCCCCAGAAACTCATTGTGAGGAGTACCACAAGAACCCCAAAGTAGCTGGCCACTGAGAGGAATTTCCAAGCAAAAAGAGCAATGACCCCTTCCGATTGAGTAGGAACACCTATGAGGAACAAGCCAAGCATTGTCTTCTGGAAGTCTCGATGGCCAAGTGACCACCTACAGCCAATAGGAAGCCACTGAAACTGGGGTCCAAATATCATTCCTGCCAAGTTTCAGACATAAATTCTAACACAATTGATCCTCCACGTTCTTCCTCACGCCTAAGAGGCGAACCACCACCATTTGGAACACTCAGTTGACACTGTCAAAGCCTTTCTTAGCGATCTCCCACACCATCAGAGGGCCACACAACCTCTGATTTTGATTCAAATCCATATCAGTCTGAACTAGACCTCCATACTACACCATCAAGCCCCATGGCTAGTGCAAATCCAGATCCATTTTTCGGCATACCCATAGCAAGTGGACCCATGTCCACATCACAACCTTTCACCCACAAATTGGCAAGTAGCCCAAGCATAGTCATACAGACTGTCATTAGTCAGTTTCCACCACCTATAGTGACCATCCAAGCTGTCCCACTTGCAGCACACAGGGGCAGTGGCCCTTCCATACACACTGCCCCTCCTACCACACAGGGGGGCAGCGAATCATCCACTTACATTGCCCCTACTATCATACATGGGGTCAATGTCCCCACCACTCATATTATCCCACCCACAACACTTGGGGGCATTGGCTCATCCACAATGGTGCCACCGCAAGCACCCCCAGCCATGCAGATGCATTATGCACTTGCAAACCCCACCCCCATCGTAGCCCCATCCCACATCAACTTGGGGTCAAATCCACCCTTCATGTTCATCTTAACTTGCCTGATTTGGATAGATTAATGAATGACCCCATCTGCCACCAATATTTTTGGCCACCCATGCTAACTAAGCTGCCATCAGACATCCCCAAGTTTGAAGGAAAAGAAAGGGAATGTCCCCAAAACCACATAATGACATTCAATCTATGGTGCTCATCCAACAACATCGTAGACGACTCCATTAGGTCGAGGTTATTCCAACGTACCCTTATAGGTGCTGCGGCCAAATGGTACATTGAGCTGCTGTAAGCAAAGTATCTGGATTTTAACTCCTCATCCTTCATGTTCCTATAGTATTTCCAACTCCCTGTTAGATATGACGAGGGGGTGCAGATCTTGCTATCCTGCCATCAAAGCACTACCACTCATATAACTGACCATATCCATGAGTGGCGACGACGTCGCAGTCTATGAAAAATCCAACTTGACGATAGGATATTCTTGGATTGGTTCCTTAAGACCTTGTTCCTGCCCATAGCAAAGGACGTCGCATCCAAATGTCCCCAATCCGAAGAAGAGGCATATTGAGGGCCCAATAGTTTGACGTTATCTATGCTTAGTCTGGATACTTATACATTGTCATTCCAGACGCTCCCTGTCTGAGTACCTCCTACTGTGATGCACCGGGGGCATCCCACGCTGTGGATGGAATCATAGGGTCGGTCTCCCAACAACCATAGCCTCGACCGACACCACCTACCATTACACCACAACCAAGTAACAGTTCTACTGTTGCTTACCAAAAACAAGCTCTGGGCTACGCAAGAATGATGTCTTAGTCTGGAGCAACAACTTCCTATGCACAACCTATGCCATCACAGTAGGCTTAGGCCATGGCTTGGCCATCATAGCAATATGTGGGGAAAATTCCCACATTTGTGGCACTGTCACCCCCACAAATATACTATGCACTGCCAGTGCAAACAGTTCAAGCCCCCGCCCCCGCCCCACCCGCTCTGTTGGGACAAGTGTTTGCACAACAAAATCGTCCCAACCAGCCTGCCCCCAACAATCAATAAGGGCAAGCTAGAAATAACCGACCTCGCAACCAAGGCAATAATCAACCACAAGGATGTGGTCAACAACCGAACCCCCCCAACAATGTCGCAGCAAACTGGCCAGCCAAAAACCCCCCACGACAGAATGCACCAAGATGCAATGCTCCGTTGCGCATAAACCAACCATGCATACTCTGTGATGTTTATGGGCATTACACGTTCGAGTGTCCCCTCTTGTCTTGCGCTAAGTAGGCCATTCAAAATGAGGCCCAATAGGCCACCAACGCTACCAATCAAGCCCAACCCAACTCGACACCACAAGGACCTCCTCCCATGGTGATTCAAAACCCACTACCAGTCCAAGGATTGGTGGAAACTGCTCCCCCTCCCCAGGCCAATCCCAACTCTCCGGGGGCACCACCCATGGTCGAAATAGGTGTTCATCACCTACTAGCCATGACGACTGAAGAGGTCAACTTGCAAACCAGATGGAATCAGTACAAAAAAGCACTGAACTTGCTGACTCATCAATAGCATCCACATCTAAGACAGTCAACCTGCCTCTTCAATTACCGCTATTCCCGCGCCCCCCCATACATAGAGTTGCCAATAATGCCACATCTAGAGCTGCAGTCAGCTATAGCATTTTGGATGATTTGGTCCAAATGCCAACCGCCATGTCCGCTCTTGAGGTACTTAAAATGTTCCCAACGTAGCATAAAGTTGTACTAGCCTCCCTAGGGGCAGTAGACCCCTCCAAATCCAATCTGATTACCTTTGATACAGAGAACATGGAACCATGCATGCCCTCCACTATTGCCTTCCAAATCTCGGTGTCCATCCAAAAATTGGTTTTGCATTGGTGCATAGTGAATGAGGGGGAATCCATGTGCGTCATGTCTACTTTGGTTTGGCATAAACTTGGATCACCAATTCTGCAACCGTCCTCCACAACTCTACAAGCTTACGATGAACATCCCACTAAATCACAAGGAATCCTCCCACATGTCCCCATCACATTAGTCGGGAAGATAGTCTTGATTGACATCGAGGTCGTCAATGCTCAACTGAACTACAACCTCCTCCTCGGAAGGAGTTACATGTATGCCATGCGAGCAATCACATCAATTGTCTTCCGTCTCATGATGTTCCCCCATGAAGGGAATATTGTGACGGTTGACCAGCTCACTTATCATGATCCCTAAGGGTTAACAGCACTAGCCAATGTTATCTTGACCATCACCACCATTGAGCCGCAAGGTACGAACACACACGCCAATGTCATCCCTATAATTAACACCACAGTTGAAAATACACCATCCTCCCCATTGTTGAATGTGGGCCCTAGGTTGTTTACCAATCCCACCATGATGGCTCCTTTCTCGTTAGTGTCTCCACTGCTGACACAAAATGAAACTACGGACTTGTGCATGGTCTCATCTAGCACCACTGCACCCAAACAACAACCACAGCCGTAACCCCAACCAAAACTACAACATCGTCTGCAGCCACAACACCAACAACAGCTGCAACATCACTCGTAGTAGCAACATTACGTGCAGCCGCAACCACAACCGCATCCCCACATGCAATTTTCAGGGATTTATTTGGTCTCATCCCCAGTCCATACAATTCTGTTCCTCTTTCCCCCACCTGGTGTCATGAACAATCCGATCATGGCCACCTTAAGCCTACCCAGCTTTACATTGGGGATCCCAGTGTGGTATCTTGATCCACCAGCTCAACCAACAATGCCCCAGGTTGTTTTAACCTCGGTGCAACCTATCGTGGTTGAGTCTCACCCTCCACCCAGTCTACACAAGCCAACCGCTACACCTGTACCGGCACAACCCCAACCCAAAAGAGCCAGGGGGAAGAACACCAAAGCCACCGTAGAACCGTGACAAGTCCCACCTTGTGCCGTCTATGAACAACATGGCCATCCAACTCAGAATCGCCCTGAAATCCCAGTGATCTGTGTGCATCTGGATGCCATGGATACAAATGAAAACATCCCCGTGGTTGAACTTGCAACCATGCCAGTAGTCAGGAACAAGGCATTGAGGACAAACCATGCCAGTAGTCAGGAACAAGGCATTGAGGACAAACCATGCTTGCTCCCTTTGTAGCTTGTATGGACATTACTCCCACCATTTCCAAGACCTGCCCAAATTTCAAATGGCTCTCACTGACCTTCGTCACCATTCCCTTGAGTCTGAGATCACCTTGATCAAAGAAGTTCACCCACCACCTCCTTCGTCAGACACCATGTCCATTTACATGATGTCCAGTTCCACCGAACCGCTCATCTCCTCCTCCACCGACGGTCCATTAGACCCATCTCTTTGTTGCTTCAGCAATGATGAGGAGATACTTGAAGATCTGACTACCTAGGAATACCCATGGGATGACATGCACCATCGCTCGTTCTTCCTCCCAGAAGAAGTTGTGTCGCAGTCTGACCAATTTTTCAAGGAGACCAAACATTTCATCCATGGGAAGGTTGACTGGTTCAAGAACCCAATCCCAGCACCTGATGCCTTCGAAGAAGGGAATATGGCGAACATTTCACCAACCATTAAAATTGACATCTCAACCAACTCTAAGATCATTGAAAAAATCATGTTGGGGGTATCTTGCTCCCCGCAAAGAGGTCGATGCCTACAAAGCTCTCTTCCAAGAATTCCACGACATCTTTGCCTGGTCTTACACCCAAATGGCTAGCCTAGATCCATCCATCATGGAACACCACATCGACACATGGCCCGATGTGGCACCCATATGCCAAAAGAAATGGCCAATCCATCCATCCAAAGTGGCCGTGGTGAAAGCTGAGATAGAGAAGCTACGCACAACCGGCTTCATTTATCCCATTGCGTACACCACTTGGGTTTCTAATCCTCTTCTCGTGAATAAAAAACAGGGTACCATTCATGTTTTCATAGACTTTCATGACCTCAACGGGGCATGTCCCAAAGACAACTTCCCCACACCCTTCATCGATCAAATCATCGATGCATGCACCGGACATGAAGCCTTTTCCTTCATGGACGGTTTTTCTGGATATAACCAAATCCAAATCTGGAAAGAAGACCATTATAAGATGGCATTCACAACCCCATGGGGCACATTCATGTATCAAGTCATGCCCTTTGGCCTAAAAAATGCTGGAGCCACCTTCCAGCGTGCCATGACACACTGCTTCCGCAACCTTGTTCACATTATGTTGGTTTGTTTCGAAAACCTCATCGCGCGGTCACAGAAGAAAAAAAAACACATAGACAACTTGTGACAAGTCTTCATACGATGTCGCCAGTACGAAATCCACTTGAACCCATTCAAGTGTGTTTTTTGTGTCCCCACGGACTGTCTACAAGGATTCATCATGTCACACAAAGGAATGACCGCTGATCCTTGGAAAGTCCAAATGACTTTCCCTATAACGTCACCCCTTTGAGTGACAACATTACAACTTGTATTATAGTCTTTCCATTTTTTGTTTTACACATTTTTTCAAAATTGAGTCTTATGTATTGTTTCCTCTCATTGCTTCAGATGGAGCACACCTCAAACTGGTATATGGGATTCACAAATGGAGTAAGTAGATGGTCTCTGAACCTCGCCTTGGCTACATGGGTAATCTACTCCCCATCACATGAGTTGATCCACATCGATGGAATATGTGTGTGCACCACAACCAACAACTAGGTGGAATATGATGGTGTCAATGGCCTCTTGGCCGCCACTCTTTAGATAGGCATTCACCATCTCAATGTCTTCTTAGAATCCCAGCTGCTTGTTTCTCAGTTCAACAACCACTATCGAGTATGGGATCCCTACCTCTTTAGAAAGTACCTGTGCACTAAATAGATGGTTAGAACATTTGAATCCATCACATTCACACATGTTCCCAGAAACCTCAATAGTGTTGTAGATCAAATGGCTAACGATATTCTAAATTGGCACATCCACAACTGCATATAGGAAACATACAACTATAACAATCATGCATAACTATGTCTAAAAATACACACACAGTGTAATAATACATCATATAGACATTTTCATTCCACAGCATCATAAAAAGACTCACATATTAAAACCATAAAAGTGCATCCATGTGCGTAAAAAATATATAGATAACTAGATAAGTCGCATGTCCAAAACATGTCCAATACAAAATGAGAAGCCACATATGCTTTCTCAATAGGATATACATAGCAACACAAAAACTCCTAAGTGCACCAACGCACTAGGGGCAGCACCATCAGCTGCTAATTCAAAGTCACCCGGAACTGATTTGAGACACCTCTCACACCTTTGGGATCAAATTTATATCTCTTTATGAGACCATCATCTCATGTTTAATAAATCAATTTTGGGACCATTTCCCATCAGTCACCTCAATTTACAAGCCATGACATGACGATGCAAGTCTCTACGTACCTGTACTTGTATCACACTTCTCGACCGCTACTCATGCAAGTGTTCAAGCCACCACCTATCAAGGAATGTCATTTTTACTTTTATTTTGTATTTTAGCACATAGTTGTCTCTGTTATCCACCACACTATACGCGGACACCTAGACCATCGTCCACAAAACCCTTTATTTTTCTTGCATGTATTTGGCATATAAGTGCCCTCAGAATTGCACTCACATTGCATGTAGTCAAGTCCGTCCACCACAACACACACACATGCTTTCTTGACCTCTGTTCGAGAGCCACCTTGGTTTGCATGCCTATACCACACCTACTCGTGAGCCTCTGCTATGATCTATCCCATGCATGTATTGATATGTTTGAGAGCCTTCTACTCTGTCCATACTGCACGGATGACCTTTGGACTTCTGTCCACCGTCCTGACATGGGGCACCGCTCGTACCACCGCAATCGGTTGACCACATGGGAGTTTCGTTTAAGCTCTTTTCTGACTCCTTAAAACAATGAAAATATAGCCGAGCATAGCTGCTTCCTTTCCCGCTCGCTAAAGTATAGGAAAGGGCGTCTACATTGTCACGTTTACCTCCTTTTGTGAACCATGTAGATCATCAATTGAAAAGGACCTCCTTGGCACACTCAAGCCAAGACCATTCCCCTCTACATAATTTTATGCTTTCTCGGGTAGAGGGGCCGTACTTTACAAAAAATCTCACCACTGGTTGTCGTTAAGCGCTTTTCCAGCCCTCTCATCAAGAAAATATTGCCAAGCAAACTTGTTTTTGTTCATGCTCGTAAAAGTATTTGAATGACCATCCAGTCAGTATAGGTTTAAACTTTTTTGGCTTGATTAGACTACCAACGGTAAAGAAGTCTCTCATCCCCTACAGGATGGGCGAGCTCTCCTATGTATACTTTTATCCTTTTTCAGGCACAGGAGACTACCAATGAAAAAGAGCCCCCACTGGAGTCTTCTTCATGCTTTCAGACTCTCTAAAATTGAAAGCACCATCAAGCATTTACTTTCTCGGGCTCGCCAAAAATCCACGAGATCATACCATAACGGTGTCCCTAGACACCACCCCACGGTAAACAATTTAGCAACATTCCCACATTAGGTTTCCTTTGTTCAGATTACTCTACAATGTGTCTTCCTTGGATCCCATCAGTGTCAAAAGTGTCCACCTCTGCCAAGTATTTCCCATCTGCAGCGACATTCCTAGTATTACAGCTATGATCCCATTCCCTTGAGTCAGTTTCATTTGCTGCCTGGTTTTCCCTGCCGTCATACTCTGAACAAAGGAAGTTTGAGTCTCCCACAATCCCCCTACCCTTTTTCAATTCTTTCCCTCCCCCTCCCCTCCCCATTCAGTGAGTCAGTCTGCATATTGCTTCACATCTTTCGGTTATCTCCCTCGCGCTCCTGGTTAAGGAAACTTCATTTCCTTGACTAGGGGCAGGTCTCCCTCTGTCAACACCAACACACATATTCCAAAGGATAGACCCAGAGGTCCATGTACCTTGGTTTCATTAACCTCATTGATGAGTTCCTTGGACCACTTGAGAGGAGTCCTTAGTGCCTCTCGGGATGGTTGTTTCTCACGTGCTTGACTTCAACTCCATCATCACATTGTTAAGATTTGTATAGGGTTTGTTCCACATAGTACTTGGTCAAAGACCTCAGAGGTCATCCGACTCTAGCACATTGGTGAGTCCACTCAAGGGACCTAAACAGGTTATGCCCCTTGTGATTTCCGGGTTGCATTGGAGACAGTGTTCAGAAGCCCCAGCATCGCTTTGATGTACCTTTATGATTGAGGTAGCATACTTGTACCACAGAGACTCTGACTCTCAATCACCAAGTCCACATAGCTATGTACTAGATCCAACAGATCGTCAGTCATGAAGATATAGCATTCCATGAGAATGCCATGGGTCCAATGTACCATATCAGTATTGTATTCAGCCTCACATGGAGGCAACCATTATTGTAACATCAATTGTATATGATCAACTCTTGTATTTTTTAGCATAGATCAAATTATTCTTTTGACATTGTCACGAGCATGGGGATGCCTGCCTCATCCATTTACATGTCACACATTTATTGTATCTCACCCATTGATGGGAACCATATTAATACAAAAACCAAAAGCCACCATGCCCCAGCCCTGGAAGCACCACCTCCATGCAGCAAATCCTATGATGTCCGTCGGCCATACGTTGAGCTCCTACCCTCACACATCAGGGGGCAATCTGTTAACTCAAAAAATCCCCCACCAAGCTCTCAATGGCCTACACCACCCAAGGACACCATCTCACGACCCTCATATCCCTCCATTAGACCCCCACACCCTCAAAATAGCCTAAGGATGAAGAAAAGGGCTTAAAAACCCCAAAAAAGAGCACAAAATAGCCTCCTAGAAGCTAAATCCCTCAAAAAGGGGCTAAAGTTAGGGTGGAAGGGGCTAAAAGCCCCAAAAAGGGGCTAAATCCCTAACCAAGGACTTAAAACACTAAAACACCTTCGAAACCTATAAAAGGAGGGTGGGGGGTCACTCTCAAAACACTTCTCCCTTGCATATTGTTATGCTGCCCGTGGATGCCTTAAGACACATTTGCCTCTCAAGCCACTCACACTCCCTCTCCTCCATTTCCATTGAGCCAAATCTCCCCAACCAAGAGAGGTGCTTCCACAAGCTTGGGTATGGTGGCCCATTTCCACCCAAGAGAAGGTATACCCATGTTTATTGTTGTTTCTTAGTTGTTTAGTTTGCTTTGATTTCTAACCCTTATTTCATTTGCAGGTTTTGTTGTTAACATTGTTTTGCAGGTTATTGTAGCTTAGTCTTTGCTTGCATGTATTTGGAGGTGGAACCCTAACTCATGTTTGCAGAGGGGTTCACCAATGCTTCCATCTTTTCCATCCTTGATTAGTTTTCTTTACTGCCATTTACCTTACATTTTTATTTTCTGCTCATAGTTTAGCTTTTGTTTCTATTATTTACATTACGTTTTCATTTTCTGCATTTACCCACTAGCAGGAACCTACCCTTCTGTCCTATAGACAGAAGGGAGCCATTCCTGCCCCTGTAGTAGGGAGAAATCCTTACTACAGTGGGTATTGTCACATACCCCAAATTGAAAAAACATTTTATCTTTTAGGAGACATTATGTTTTAATTTTGTTATAAAGTTTGTAATTAATGACCAAGTGGGGTCAAGGATAATTTCATTTAATTGTTGAATATTTTATTAATTAATAAATGAAAGATGAGCCAATAGCTTAAGGTGGCTATTAAATGAGTGTTTTACTGGCCACTTGGTGGAATAGGCTGGGTTAATAGTAGATTGACACTTGGCAGCATCCTCAAACTACTTCTAGTTGTTGCAGGAGGCAAATTCCCTATTTTTGTGGTCATGTTCTCCAAGAAAGTGGAACAAGAGTAGGTGGATCATTAAGTGAAAAACTAACCCAAAATATGTATGCATGCTGATAAAACAACCCATTGAATTCAGCTGAGGTTGCTCATTCTTTATTTGTGAAATTTATGAGTGAAATTGGTGCACAAGAAATTCTATGGAGGGGATAGGCAGAAGTGTTTGAGTGGAAAGTGTTGATTTACTGAACTAGTGCAGCTGTTTTGAGCTGAGTTCTTACTGCTATAGGTAGAAATATAAATTCTGATTACTCTGTGGAGCTGCAGAGGTTTCTAAACCTATACTCTCACCCAGTGCTTTCAACCAGGTGGACCAGTAGACAGGCTCGGGGGTCCTAAGTTTTGTAGCTCGGTTCTCTTCAAGTATAGAAATATGGAATGTATAAATTTAGGATTTGATGTATCTATATGACTAGTTTGTTAGTTAGTTAAATATTCTTTTGATCTAAGATTTATAAGTTCTATTTCTGTTATGTATTAGAATAAATTATTTAGGGTTAGTGAAAATTTACTGATGGATAAAAATACATGACTGTATTTTTCCACACCTTCAAGAAGGTAGTACTCTAGTACAGTAGGCGAAAATAAGTATGATGAGTAAATCAAATTCAAGAAGTGTAGGAATATAATTATTTACTTTCAACTGTTAAAATCTTTATAAGAATGTTTAGCAGGGAATCCCTCTATTTTCAGAAGTTTCTTTAACTAGAATATAGCTGTAAAAAAATTATAAATATAAACTTCTACAAAAGAATGTTGATTAAAGGACACTACACAGTATGCGTAACTGTGTTTTCTTGTTAGCAAAGTAAACAATTTGTCTTTAAAGCTTAAAAATAATATAGATACCTATAATTATTAACTATTACAGAAAGAGAAAATTAACATAAATAGGAACAACATAGATTATTATAAAATTATAATGAAATTATATAAATAATCATTAAAGTTTTATAAATAACAAATGCATAGTTACAGTAACATTGTAATATAAAATAACAACTTCCAAATAATTAATAGGACCATAATAAAAATGATGCAGAACATAATTAACAATAAAATTTCTATGAACTTTTATTGGGTCTAAACCCTAACTTGGAAATTTTGTCAAAGAAAGACAAGTTATGTATTTTCCCTTCTAAGAATGGAAATCCTTAAATAAAACCCTCATTGTTTACAATCCTAGATATATATATATATATAAATATCATATTCAAATTTACACATCAGAGTAAAAATCTTTTAAAAATAAACACAGTCAGAAGGAATAAATTTAAAATTAATATTTTAAATCTTCCATAGGTTTAAAGGTCAAATCTCACGACCAAGAAGAATGTCACTTCTTCTATTTTATTTTCTCAACTTTTATTCATAATAAAAACCCTATAATAATATTTAAATAAAATACAAATTAAAATCGACATAAACATCTCAGAATCGAAGAGCCTAATTTCTTGGAAGGCTGTAAAATTTATTAAAAAAAACACGGGTTCTTTTAAAACCCAAAATATCTCTATCTGTTAACAATATTTAACAACCAAATGGTTGAGCCATACGGATATCAAAA
The DNA here is from genome assembly GCA_001517045.1 of Pseudotsuga menziesii. Taxonomy (NCBI): domain Eukaryota; kingdom Viridiplantae; phylum Streptophyta; class Pinopsida; order Pinales; family Pinaceae; genus Pseudotsuga; species Pseudotsuga menziesii. The sequence continues at coordinate 389,867 of LPNX010455480.1, read as the reverse complement.
TTACTCATTAAATACAAGGTTGTGAAATAAAACCCTAACATATTTTAAAAATTGCAACACTTCATAATGAAGTTATGGCCTTATGGCCTATCCAAAAATAATTACTATAAATCAATCAAGTTACGGCCACACGACATTTTCCAACAAAACATTGAAAAATGTAGCCACGGCATAAGGTCTCAAAACTCAGTGAGACCATATCATACAAAACCCCATACACCATCACAGAAGGAAACCTCATGCATGAAACCGAGGCTTACCTGGTTGTTGAAGAAATGTGGAACCCCTCTGCCCGAAGTCTTCCAGCTCACAGTCGTGAGACTCCACCTGTAGAAAATCCTGCACATTAAATTAGATAAACGTTAAATTATTATTTCAAAAGAAAACCTAGTAATAGTAATAAAGTTTATGACAAAATGTAGAAAGGATTAAATGAGTTACCTGGAGAATTACCCTCAGCCGCACAGTGTTCATGTTGCACATCAAACCCTAATAGAAAGAGGACTTCTTACCCTAGAAAACTAGTAGGATCACTGTCAAGAACCTTGATGATGTGAGAAAGTCACAGTAAAAACTATTTCAAACCTCCCCACTGTCAGCGAAAAACCACCATGTAAGCTGTGAGCTATAAACTGTTACCACACTGCTATCAAGACATAGTTTACAGCTTGGAAAACACACGGAGGAAGACACTCATGGAGCTAGATTTAGCATCGAAGGCCATCACTCACAGAGGAGAAACAATGGCATCAATGGCCATGAGGCCATGAGATTGGAGGATCTTTCAACAGCAGTGAAGGATAGGGTAAACAATGTGAAAATTTAGGGTTTTGAGACTTTTGTAGCAGGGTTTACCAATGTCAAAACCCCATCCAATAACCGACGACCACGTGGACTCCACTTTGTTTTTGATAATATGGGTTTTTTCTCTATAGTTTCGAGAGCCTTGGGTGAAGCCTGCAAAAAGAGGTTATACATAACCTTGTTATGATCTCCTTTGAAAAAAACACTTGATTTCTTTTTTCTTACAATATGCCTTAGTATAGATTGTAAAGATATTATAGTTATAAATTTTGTTTAAATAGGATCTATATCTATAAAATGAAAATCATATAATTAGTGTTAACACATGCAAAGGTTTTGGGTTTATCATTATTCTCTAGGTAATGAAATTTCCACCCATGAAAACAAAGCTTTGTTACTTCATTTATAACCTTTTAATGTAGTCTTTAGCATCTTCTTTTGGTAATTACTAGGAAGTTAATAAAACTGTATTCTACATGAAATCATTAGTACCATATATGTATAAATTCCATTTCTAATATACTGTATGACAATGCCTAGGCTTAGGTTTTACTTGTTTATATAACATTCGAATGTATGTTGAGAGAAATTCATATAAATTACCTTGGTAACGAGTAATAATGTATCACAAAACTTAGTTTGCAAAATTATCCTTCTCTAGAGTTGGATGTAGGACTTAATATAACAACAATTGGATAAAAATATGATGTACAAGTAATTGTCAAAGCTAGGTAGAAAACATCGATTTCTATGTTGTGCTTGGATTTCCAAGTACTTATGCTTATAAATAATAAATAAGAAGTAAATATATAGGCAAAATTTAGGTCCTTAAACCAAGAATAAGAAGGCTAACAACTTAGACCTCAATGTTGAGTAATGACTTAACAATTTTCGATACTTGGAAAAGATACAGGTTTGATGATTCCTTCTTTTTCTCAAAGCTGTAAACTAAACAAATATTATAGCATTTACTTTGCTAGTTGAGATAATTAAATCTCGATCTTGAAACTAGGATACAAAATGTCTTACCTATAATTAGCCCTGTACAAGAATCATCACTTCACTGCATTAGCTAAAAATCTAATTAACCCTCAGACATGAACTGAAGTTCCTTCAACTAAGCAGAAGACAAACTTTAGTATATAGTAAACAAACAGTTGATTCAGCTCAAACTATTCGAGATCTTTTTTCTTACTAAATCAATATTTCAATACTTAAATATGAATGCATATAGTGAAGTATGCAATCATAAAAATTAATAAAGGAATTAGTTTTAGTTTCTAGATTAGACCCTTTAAAATGATAGCTGTTAGTGGTTAAGTTAACCATGTCATCAATGTTTTTAAACATTAAATGTTGCAAAAAAAGTTTTAAATTTTTATGAAATTTTGGAGTATTACAGGTATTGTACTCCCCTATTGGTCATTTGGTGAGCTTAGGAGGAACTTGCTTAGGTCCCGCTACAAACAATCTTGAAGAGTACCATGGAGTGATTGGTTTGTTAATTGAACTTTTAGCTAGTGATGTGAGTCATATTAGGGATTATTCAGATTCAAAGTTAGTTTTCCATCAGTTAAACCGGGTCTACACCATCTATAACCCCTTACTTCTTTGGACATTCCAAAGAGTTCAACTTTCAGAGAGGTTTTTTAGCGTGTTTCCTACCATCACATCCCAAGACATTTAAATGCAGTGGTTGATTCATTAGAAAACTATGTTTTGGATTGGTACTTAACTCATGTTTAGACGTTCATTTTTAATTTTTTATCACATATAAAAGATCATAAAATAAAACACATATAGGTATCCATTCTTACGCATAACACATCACATACACACATATTTGTAGAAAATATCATTATATATATATATAACTGATACTGAGAAAAACCTGAAGCAATAAGCTCTCGGTATACCCAAAATATGGTACCATCAAGTTTCTAGTACATCAAAAGGGTCAAAATCTGAAGCTTTGAAGCTTTCAGTATCTATACAATACAAAAATAGGAAGTCACTCTGGACTAATCCTCATGCTCATGATAACACATAATGATAGGAGCACTCGGTGAAGTAAACTCCCGAAATGTCTTAACACTCTTGCAGTATGATGCTGATAACACCTAGGAAGGTCGCCAATGGAAATGTGAGGAACCCCTCCAATCAATATCTGGAGGTTATCTTCAATCTCTTAAAGCTCCTCCTCTACCTCTACATTCTTGACAAATATGTATCTGACTACACCTCACCTCTCAATACGTGAGGCCCTTGCAGGTCTCGACTAACCCATGTTTGCAAAATTGTAGGATATGTCTTAGTATATAAAAAATAATGGAATATGATATAAAAAAAAGCACAATGTGGTAGCATCCTTCTTACCTTGGTCATCCCACTTCTCTCCCTCAGGAAACATAAGATTAGGGTCACCCTTGAAGTCATCCCCTACATATGCATAGTCCTTGTTCATCAACAGTTGGCCTCGTAGACAATGGAAAAATGCGACACCATAGGTCATAGTAGGCCCTCCCCCACCTCCATGACGGGCCATATCCTTTACCCACTGCAACATCCTAGGATCCTTGGGGTCTATATTTTTGAGAGGCACCTACAGACGTAGAAAAGGAACCCTCTTCAAGAAGAAATATACCACCACCACCCCATAACCAAATTTCATTAGCTCACATCATCTACATTTTGTGAGATGATCCTTTAGGATTACAAGAAACCCCTCACTCCAGTTGAAGACAATTGGATCCATGCACTCCAACGCATACAAAATATGTTCCTGGGTAGTATGATGTGTAGCTTGGCTACCTGCTACCTTCTTTATGGTAAAGGCCACAATAATCAATGGTTGGTCCACAATATTTTTTATCAGGATCTTTCTCCCTTGGGACCTTGTTCCTACTACACAGTTGTCATCTATAAGGTCATCAATGAACATAACCCCTCCTCTAGTTACTGTGTTATAGATGATTTTACCACACCTGGTAGATCACACCTTTATGGCCTCCCATGTCCCTATGCAGACTATTTGGACCCCATGGACTTATATTATGAGTTTATGTTCCAATATTATCCCCAAAAATCACCTATTTATACCTATACACAACTTTTAAAGCCATACTCGCATGCATACGCAGTTTTTGACCTCAAACCCGTGTACATAGGGATGTGTGCATACAGACAAATATTTTTGGAGTTTTCCTCATAGTAGTCTAAATATATTGACTCTTGGCCTTCCATATTCCTTGAGAACGCTCGGACTTGACTCTCCATTACCTCTTTGGAGTGCTATATATTGAGCCTCTTGGATACATTGGAGAAGGAGAAATTGAAGAGTAAGGAAACTACAGTCCATTGTTTCCTTAGTCTTTATTATACTTGAGTCTGCATCCCTTTCTCTCTTTGGAGCACATAGTGTTCTTCCCAAGCTTGAATTTTATTTGTGAGATTTATATCGAGAGACAGAGGATTGAAGTGGTGGAGGCCCAGGCGGAGGACTCGGTTTCTCTGGTTCGTAGAAGTGCAGACAGAGTTTGTCACTATTGTATCTTTGTTTTATTAATAGAAATATCTTTTCCTATCCAATACATGTGCATTTTAAATATACATATTGTATCCATGGATGTATTTATTTTCTTATACATTATTGATTATATAAGCTAGAGTAGGTCTAACACATTATTATATATCATGCATTCTTTGTTTCTTGTTGTTGAGAGTGAATTTGGAATACAAGTGTGATTGGAAAATCTCAATGAGGATCTACTTCAACCGTCTGGAATAAGGTATGATTGTATATCCCTTAGTGTTAGATGATTTTACTGCTCTTGCATATTGGAAAGGATTGATTTTTGGTGTCATACTGTCTATTGTGGTACCCCCAAGCCATAGAAATTTTCTCTATGTAACAGAATTGGCGAATCTGTTGGGGATGTTCCTTGTTTTGATTTGGGGTTTGGGGGCACAATGTGCTTGATTTGCTCTCTGTTTCTCCCTATTTTTGTGTCTCATTTAGTAGTATGTTCATCCATTGACACTCCCCTAGAGTGGTTTGACCCTTAGCCTACATTTTACCACTTTATTCTCTATATACGTAGGTTTTTGGATAAAAGTCACGTACATACACAGGTTTTTGGCCAAATGTCATGTATACATGTAGGTTTTTGGCCAAAAGTCATGTACATACACTGCTATTCTTTAAACAGTCGCTTACATCCTCCCTTTTTTGGTTAGTTTGATGTGGGAAGTTGTTGGGTGGGTTGTGAGTGTGGCTAGGTCTTCTTGGATACTGATGTTGTCTGTTGACTACTTGTTTTGTGACCGGAGACCGCTTTTTCATTGATTTTTCTTTGAAAGTAGTTCTAGTCATTTATGTCCTTTTTTGTTTTTCTGTTAGTGCATTATTATTTTTGTCTCGGTGTCTTGCTTGGCTTGTGTTTGATGCTTGCTACAGAGACTGAGAATTTTAATGCCTTTTTTTGCATTTTCATTCTTTTATATTGAAAATACAAAATAATTATATAGTTGTATTCTTACTTGCATCTCACATATGGATTTAAGGAGGTACTTGCATTGCTTGGATGAGAGTTGTGTTTAGGATTTCATATAGGAAGGATTGCATTGGCATTTGTAAATGAATGAATATTTTGGGATTTCATGTAGTGGCATACCCCTTTATTCATATTTAAAGACAAAATTGCACTTGGCATTGTTTGTTAGGTGTGCACATTTATTTAACTATTGAGTCATAATACCATTGGTTGCACAGTCATTTCCCTTTGAGTAATCACAACCATTAAAATCAACGCTTAAATTAAAATGAACTACACATTTTTCTTTGTTAGGGTACACCTGTTACAGCTGATTTTACCACACATGGTTGATCACATATTTATGTCCTTCCCTGTCCCTCTACAGACTCTTTGGACCCCATGGACCATTATTATACTTTGATGTTTCTAATTTCATCCCTAAAAACACCTATTTATTGTTGTACACGACTTTTAATCCCATATTCATGCATATACATGGATATTGACCTCAAACCCATGTACATCGGGATGTGTGCATAAATCCAAATATTTTTGGAGTTTTCCTTGATGTGTTCCTGAATTACTTGACTCTTGGCCTTATATATGCCTCTATATCACTCATATTTGACCCTCCATTACCCCTTTGGAGTGCTATATAAGGAACCCCCTGGATACATTGAAGAGTAAGGAAACTATAGTCCATTGTTGACGTAGCTTGCTTATACTTGAGTTTGCATCCCTTTGTCCCTTTGGAGAACTTTGTGTTATTCCCAAGCTTTCCTTTTCTAGTGAAATTTCTATTGAGAGATGGAGGATTAAGGTGGCGGAGGCCCAGGTGGAGGACTCAATTTATTCGGTTCACAGACATGCCAACACNGAAATATCTTTTCCTGTCCATTTAATGTGCAATTGAATGAATATTGAATCCATGGATATGTTTAATTGTTTATACATTGATGAATATATATGCTATAGTTTCTCTAACACCATATTATATAGCATGCTTTCCTTGTTTACTGTTGTTAAGAGTGAATTGCTAAAGTAAGCGGGATTGGAAAAAGCTCAACGGGGATCTACTTCAACCGTCTAGAATAAGGTATGACCCATGATCACTTAGTGTGAGATATTTGGTTTCTCTTACATATAGGAAAGGATTGATTTCTGTGGTTTATGTCTATTGTGGTACACCCCAGTCCATAGGAAGTTTCTCTCATTAACAGAATTGGAGACTTCGCTGGGGAGGTCGCTAGTTGTTTCTCTTTGGGGGTTTTTTGGTATTCAATGTACTTGAATTGCTCTGATTTCTCTATTTCTGTGTCAGGTATGTGGGAATTTTTTTCAAGTAGTGTCCTGAAGGAGTAAATTTTTTCTCAGCTTGAATATTTACCTTATTTCTCTGTCTTTTTCTTCCTGTACACGGGTTTAGCTTTCACAGTCACGTATACACGCGAGTTTTCCTCGAACAATCGCGTATGTACACAGGTTTACTGAAAACAGTCATGCATGCCTTGGTTTTTTTGTTTATTGGGAGGATTAGGTGTTGATGGGTGATTTTGGATGATTGTCGAGTCTTCTTGGATGCTTCTAGAGTCTGTATCTACCCTCTATTTCTAACCAGAGACTGTTTTTAATTTGATTTTTAAAAATGTTCTTGTAATTTATTTTCTACTCTTTTGTTTTGAGATTAGTGCATTAGGTATATTTTACCTTGGTGCTTTACTTGGCTACTATTTGTGAGTGGTTTCAGATTCTGAGGGTTGTAGAGTCATATTTCTTTCTTTTATATCTCATTTAATTCAAAGATACAAAAATATTTTGCTTTTTGCATAGTTATGCATTGCTTGAATTTTGCATTAGCATGGTACTTGCATTAGGTTTTCTTGGTGAACCTTAGTCATATTTTCATATAGGAATGACTGCATTTACATTTGAAGGAAAAATTTTGCACTTCACGTAGTAACATACCCTGTTTTTCATTCTACACATTGCATTTGCATTGATTGTTAGGCATGCATTTTGCTTCATGTTGTGTCACAACATCATAAGTTGCATGACTATTACCCTTTGAGTATAAAAACCAACTAAAATTAATGGTTATTAAAATGAACTACACTCTTTTCTTTTCTAGGGTGCATCAACAATATTAGGTTTTAGGGTCTTGGAATAGTTCATTGTAAGTTAATTATCCAAGACCACTAAACAAAACAATTAGGTGTCTGTCCAGCTAAGAGTGTGAAACCCTTGGTATAATTAGTGTTTCTCAGGAAGATCCTCTTACATGGGATTTAAGCACGAGGAAGCGCACGTGATTGTGACTAGCATGACCCCTGGTTACTTTCTGTGAGCACCAAAGATATTTCTAGGATTGTATTCATATCTGGGGACCTTTGAGGTATTGGTTGGTGCCCCCCTAGAAGGGTACCAGTTGTGCTTTCAGGATTCAGGCTTTGCTACCCTGCCCATACGATCAATCCCACCTATGAATTTCTACTTGAGCATTGATTATATTGAGGTGACCTTAGTTTCCTTACCTAGGTTATTGAGGGGGTATTTGCAGAGGTTATTCTGTAGGTGTCTTGGCCAGGTAGGGGTCGAACGGCACAGTCACTATATACATTGAAGCTAAGGGCCACTATAATTGGTTATGAACCTCTGCTTGTTGTGTATGGGAGTCTCAAGCCTCTCCTAGGCGAGACATACCTGCTTCATTTGGGAGCTCACTTATCCTACCCTTGGTTTGCTTGTTGTTTGGCTTTAGATTTTCTTAGGTGTATGCTCTATGCACGCTAGTCTACCTAGGGTTGCATAAATAGATCAAGTATTTTATTTTTGTTGAGTCATTATGGATCCTAGTGGGGCACTTCTTCTCTCTCATCCTTTAGTAGGTCTTTCACCTTCTACGTCTCCTCCTCCCTTGGGAGAGAGATCCAGACAGTTCGAGCGGACTAGTCATCACATTGATTCACATAGAGATCTCGCCATGAGTCATCATGAGCCTGAGATCCTAGAGCTTCCACCCTCCTCACCTCCGATGGTGGAAGTTGATCCTTCAAGCACATATGGAACTTCACCTGAGTTTGGTCCTGATGGGACTAGACCGTCACAAGATGATTTATTGTTGTATCCTGATTACATTAGCTCTGACCCTCGGTATTGGTTATACTATCTGGGTGAAGAGACTCACCATGAACCCACTAGCACTAGCCACATTAGATATGGCATGCCTGATGTTCCTGATCCCAGTCTGACACCTCACGTTGAGTCGGTTGGTGACCCTAGTATGACGCCTGTGGGCACTTCCATTCCTTTCCATGAGGATATGTTTGGTCATAGTAGTGACATTGTGCCATCCACTCCTATGGTAGAAATTTCTTCACAAACACATCCCATACCTATTACTAGTGTTCCTCGTGGGGGAACTCAGTCGAGAAATGTGAATATTGGGGGTACAAGCTACATTCTTTCACATATTCCATCATCTTCTCAACCTGTTCCTTTGAATGCTTTTTTGATGCATCCTCTTCCTAATTATAGTGGTCCTTTAGGTTGAATTTCAAATTCAAGCCATGTTCATCCTACGACTGCTAACACTGTATTATCTCAAAGCCAAGTGCCTCCTATTGTGTCAGCAGGTCATGTACTTGTTTCTGGATCGTCTCATGGATTACCTTATGGATCAACTCATGGTCCAGCTCATGGTCCAGCTCATGGAGCTCCCCATATACCTAACTATGGACCATCTCATGGAACATCCCATGGGACACCTTATGGAGCTTCCCATGGATATTATTATGGACCACAGTATGGAAAAAACTATCAACCGTATGGGTACGGGTATCAACAACCTGCTTACTCTTCTAATTATGGCTTTGTAGCACCTCATAGTCAAGGTAATCCGCATCACAATGCTTCCATGTAGCCCTTCATGGGTCATATGGGAGGAGGTTATTATCCCACTGGCCAAGGCCATGGTGTGTATAGAAATCAACCTTATATGAATCAGTCCTACCAAGGAGCATGGAATCGACCGGCTCAACCTAGGCTCCCTTTCCTTGCGACCTTGAACCTTCCTGATTTGTTGAGATTGATGAATGATACTGTGTCTCATAATCCAACATGGACGGTATTCCCTAAAAACTTCCTTCGAGCATTCCCATGTTTGAAGGTAAGGCTGGTGAAGATATTGGTGAGCATGTCACAACCTTCCACCTTTTGTGTTCTTCTAATTCCTTCCACGATGATTTCATCCATTTGAGGCTATTTCAACGCACCCTTATGGGTCCTGTGGAGAAATGGTTTATAGAGTTACTAGGGGGGGTTATAATACATTTGATGTCCTTTCCATGACTTTTCTTAATCATTTCCAGCTACCTGTATGTTACAACATCAGTACCAAACTCTTATCGACCTTCCGGTAAGACAAATCCATGCATATTTCGGATCATATTCAAGAGTGGTGTAGACATAAATGGTTAATTAAAGCATTTATACCACCATAGTTTCTTTTAGAATGGTTCCTCAAGTCATTGTTACCTTACATTGCGAAGGATGTTTCTACATCCAGAGTTCAAAATGAGGACCAAACTATCTTTAGGGCTCAAGAGTTGGATTTGATCTATGCTCAGTTCAGACTCTTGTATGAGATTATCCCGAATGATCCAAGATCCAATTTCGACCCCAAGATCAAACCTGGGCCACATGCCAATGGTATTGTTGGCTCCATGAGTACCAAACCTGCAGACTCGGTTACGAAACAAGTGAGCTAGTTATCGATTAACCAGCCTACGTCGGGACAAGCTACAGCTTCGTCTCAACCTACCCAATTGGTGAGTGTACTCTCCATGAAAACATCGAACCCAAAAGGCAACCAGCAACCTGGAAGGAATAAAAAGAAAGGAGAAAATAATCGTAAGGGTGGGAATAAAAATGAAAATCGTAATAATAATGACAAGAACACGAATAATGCTGGGAGGGACAAGCAACCAAAGTGTAAGGTGAATTTTCCTTGTAAGTTGTGTAAGGATGATCACCTCACTCACTTGTGCCCTCGTATGGAGGACACCTCGAAGTTCATAGCATAAGGCCCAGCTGTGTTTACTAATCCTTTACCAAATAATAAAAATATGAACTTGAGGACCGTTGATCCTGGTTGTGCTTCTGGTGGAAATCAAAACCCGCTGGAGGCTTCTCCGGGTCATGGTTGCATCAGCATGGTGAAAGCTACCAAAATTGTGACATGTGTGAAAGATTATGGTTTGTCACAACCTAACCTTGGGAAAGAACCTGCTCCACTTGAGAGCCCTTTGCGAATTGAAAAACCTACGGATAAACTTGAAGTTCTGCCTCACATTCCTAAGGGATTATTGAAGCACTCGAGGCACAATCCTAATGCTTGAGCTGCCCATAACTATTCAGTTGTCAAGGATTTGGGCCAAACTCCTTGTGTGATGTTCGCATTAGAAGTACTTCAGACTTGTCCTTCATAGAGAAATGCATTGTTATCTGCTCTTGGGGTTAGTGATGATACCTCTTCTTCCATGATCAAATTTAAAACTCATGGAATCCAGCCTTGCTTGCCTTACTACGTGTCTCTTTTGATTCATGTAGAGTATCTCAACAACACCATCATGCATAATGTCATTGATGAAGGTGTTGCCGCTTCCGTGATGTCTTTGTCTTGTTGGAAGGGTTTAGGTTCTCCCACGTTGTCTCAATCTGCCACCATGTTGAGTACTTTTGATGGTAGTTCATTTCAGCCACATGGTATACTTCCTTCTCTAGAGGTCCAATTGGGAGGGAAGACTATCGTGATCGAGGTCGAGGTGGTTGATGCGCCCCTTGACTACAATCTTTTGCTGGGTAGGAATTGGATGTACAATATGCAAGATGTATCTTCTTCCCTATTTCGAGTGGTTTTCTTTCCGTTTAATGGGAATATCATTACTATTGATCAAAATTCATTCCATAATCTGAGTGTCAGCACATCATCGAGAGCTTCTATCCTGGTTATCGATCATTCTCAGCCGACAACCGAGAATGTGGGTGTGAGTATGTATCCTTCTCTTATGGGAACCTTTAGTTGTCCTGCACCTGTCCTTATGATTGGGTCTAGTCTTGGTGAGGCTTCATCCTCGTTGAATTTGGTATCTTTTCATACTACTCATATGGGAGATCCTTGGATTCTTCCTTCACTGAGTACTTCAAGTGTGACTGTCGAGATAGATGTGCCATTTCCTACAACAATGGTGGCGTATCAAGAGAATCTTGATCATGTTGTAGAGCCTAGTCCTTCCCTAGGAGGAGGACCCTTCTGTGCTTCCTGCATGGGCAATAGAGTCATCTCACTCTCAAGACTACCTTGATGATGTTTTTCCTTCAAATGAAGCTATTCTTGAGGCCATGTCTAGGATTGAACAAACTTGGGGAGAGTTGCACCATAGATCGTATTTCCTTCTCAAGCTTGATCGTTTAGAGTGTGATGACTTTAGGGAGATTCTTAGCGATAAAATTGGTAGCCCCATGGTCCCATTAAGCTCTCCTGGTTAGATTGTTGAAGGGAACATGGCTAACCTGTCACCAACGATTCCTATCAATATATCTTGTGATCCTGGTAATATTGAGAATGTCTATATTGGGGCGGGTTGTTCCCTCGATGAGATCAAAGAGTATACTGAGCTGTTTAAGGAATTTCATGATATTTTCTCTTGGTCATATGAATAAATTCTAGGTATAGACCGTTGTATTGTTGAACACAAAATCAAAACCTATCCAGAAGCAAAACCGGTTCGACAACATTCGCGTGCCATGAATCCTAGAAAAGCACCCACCATTAAAGCTGAGATAGAGAAACTGCTCAAAGCTGGTTTTATCTATCCCATTCCCTTGATGGAGTGGGTTTCAAATCTTGTTCTGGTGGATAAGAAGCAGGGAGCAATTCGAATATGCACTGATTTCCATGATTTAAATCGAGCCTGTCCTAAAGATAATTTCCCTACACCATTTATTGATCAAATTTTGGATGAGTGCGCGGGAAGTGAGGTATTTTGTTTTATGGATGGATTTTTTGCATATAATCAAATACAAATTAATCCTAAGGATCAACATAAGACCGCATTTATTTGTCCTTGGGTAACTTTTGCATATCAAAATATGCCCTTCGGCCTTAAAAATGTCAGAGCTTCATTTCAGCAGGCCATGACCTTAATCTTTCATGATATTAAAATGATTATTGAAGTATATTTGGATGATCTCGCTGCTCACTCTTGTTTGAGAGTGCGTCATCCTTACCATTTGAGATTAGTGTTCAAAATATGTCGTCATTATCAAGTTCATTTAAACCCTCATAAGTGCATCTTTTTCCTAACAGATGGTCATTTAATAGGATTCATCATGTCCAAAGAGGGTATTAGAGTCGATCCCTTGAAGGTTGAGGCAATACTTCAATTGTCTCCCTCGCATAACATTCGACGCCTTCAATGTTTACAAGGTATGGAAAAATTATTGTGAAGGTTCGTGATCAATTTTTCCAACTGGACTAAAGGCTTCATGCATCTGTTGAAGAAGGACACCCCTTTTTACTGGGATGAGTGAGCCCAGGAGTCTTTGGATGCTCTTAAGCAATCCCTAGCAATGGCCCCCATGCTTAGTCCACCAGACTATAGCCGTGATTTCTTGATTTATGTGGCTGTGTATCAAGAGATGATTGGTATGGTATTGGTTCAAAAAGATGAGGAGCTCCATGAGCATGTCATATATTATTTGAGCCCAAACCTTATTGATGCGGAACTTCACTATTCCCATGTGGAGAAGGTATCCTTAGCCACCATTCATGCAGTTTAGCATTTGACCCATTACATTCTCATTCACCAAACTTTAGTCATAGCTCACATCAATCCATTTTAGTTTGTCCTCACTAGAAGGATGATTGGAGGAAAATATAATAAGTGGATTGTGATTTTGCAAGAGTTTGATCTCACGTTCATTTCGGTGAAATCGAAGAAATTGTTAATCTTTGCTGAGCTCATATCAGATTTCCCAAATTTGGAGGAAGAGGAGGTTTATGAGGATTCTTTTGTTGATGAGCATATATTCCTCATCTCAACTGTGGACCCTTGGTATAGAGACATCATTGTGTATTTGCAAACATTGAAGGTCCCTACTCACCTCTCATGGGATGAGCGACAACGACTACATCATGTAGCGAAGAACTACCTCATAGTGGATGATACTTTGTACCATCGTGGGGTGGATTCCATTTTACGTCGTTGTTTAACTCATGATGAGGATGAGGTTGTGCTTAATGATTTTTACAGAGGGTCGTGTGGTGATCATTTATTTGGGCTTTCTATAACCTAAAAAATATTAAGAGCGGGCTATTTTTGGCCGTCTATATTTAAGGATTGCATTAATGCGGTCAAGAAGTGCCACCCTTTCCAGGTGTTTGCACATAATATGCGCTCACGTCCTACCCATTTGCATCATATTGTCACCGCTGGTCCCTTCACCAAGTGGGGGCTTGATTTTATGGATTACAACCTAGCTTTGGTTGGGGGGCACTGTAGTGAGAATTTCTCCTCACTACAGGGGCAGAAATGGCTCCGTTGTGCCTATAGGGCAAAAGGGTAGGTTTCTACCCTTATAAAACAGTAAAAAACAAAATGTAAAATGGTAAAAATAGAGCTACGAATTGAAACTAAGCTGACTAAGCTATGGCAAGTAAATGGAAGCTATTGTAAACTACATCTAAGAGAAAATAACAAAAAGAAATGTGGAGAATATGATGGATTATTGTTGAACCCCTCTGCACACAGTATGTTAGGGTTCCGCCTCCAAACCTTCAGAAATAAACTTATACTACCATGGAAACAACTTGCAAAATAATGTTAATGAAAAACCTACAAATGGAGATATTGGTTAGAAAACAAAATAAGCAAATAAACATGCATAAACAGAAGTTATACCTCACTTAGGTGGAAATGGGCCACCATGCCCTAGCTCATGGGAGCACCTCTCTCTTGTTTGGGGAGCAATGGCTTGGAGAAATGTAAATGGAAAAGAGGGAGAGTGGGTGGTTTGAGAGCAAGAGGTCTCAAAGCATCCACAGGAAGCATAACAATATGCAAATGAGGAGTGTTTTGAGAGTGACCCCCCACCCTCCTTATATAGTTTTTCCAAGGGGTTTTAGGGTTTTAATCCCTTGGTCAGGGCTTTAGCCCCTTCTGCCCTAACTTTAGCCCCTTTTAGGGTTTTAGCCTCTTTTTGAGGGTTTTAGCTCCTGGGGGTCTATTTTGGGCTCTTTTTGGGGGGTTTTATCCCTTTTCTTCATCCTTGGGCTCTTTTGGAGGTGTGGGGGTCAAATGGAAGGTCATGGAATGTCTTATGGAGTGAAATGAGTATTGTAAGATGGTGTCCTTGGGTGTTGTAGGCCATTGAGAGCTGTGTGGGGATTTTTGGGTTAACAGATTTCCCCCTGATGTGTGAGGGCAGGAGCTCAATGTATGGCCAATGGACGTCATAGGATTTGCTGTCGAGAGGTGGTGCTTCCGGGGCTAGGGCATGGTGGCTTTTGGTTTTGTATTAATTTGGTTCCCATCAATGGGTGAGATACAATAAATGTGTGACATGTATATGGATGAGGTGGGCATTCCCATGCTCGTGACAATGTCAAAATAATCATTTGATCTATGCTCTAAAATACAAGAGCTGATCATATACAATTGATGTTACAATGCTGGTTGCCTCCCATGTGAGGATGAATACAATACTAATCTAGTACATTGGATCCATGGCATTCTCATGGAATGATATATCTTCATGAATAATGGTCTACTAGATCTGGAATGGTACATAGCTGTATGAACTCACTGTTTGAGAGTCAGAGTCTTTGCGGTACAAGTATGCTGCATCAATCATAAAGGTATATCGAAGCGCTGCTGGGGCTTTTGAACACTGTCTCCATCCCAACCTAGAAATCACAAGGGACATAACCTGTTTAGGTCCCTCGAGTGGACTCACCAATGTTCTAGAGTCGGGTGACATCTGGGGTCTTCGACCAAATATTGTGCGGAACAAACCCTGTATGAATCTCAACGGTGCGATGATGGTGTTGAAGTCAAGCACGTGAGAAACAACCACCCAAGAGGCACTAAGGACTCTTCTCGAGTGGTCCAAGGAACTCATCAATAATGTTAATGAAACCAACGTACAGGGACCTCTGGGTCTATCCTCTGGAATATGTGTGTTGGTGTCTATAGAGGGAGACATGCCCCTAGCTAAGGCAATGATGTTTCCTTGACCAGGAGCACGAGGGATAACCGAAAGGTGTGAAGCAATCTGTGGACTGACTCACTGAATTAGGGGGGGGTAGGGGGTGGAAAGGAAAAATGAATAGGGGCAAGGGGGGAGGGAGACTCAAACTTCCTTTGTTCAGAGTATGATGACAGGGCTTGACCAGGTAGCAAATGAAACTGACTCAAGGGAGTGGGATCATAGCTGTAATACCGAGAATGCCACTGTAGATAGGAAATACTTGGAGGAGGTGGACACTTTCAATACTGATGGGATCCAAGGAAGACACATTGCAGAGTACTACAAACAAAGGCGACCCAATGTGGGGATGTTTCCAAACTATTTTCTGTGGGGTAGTGTCTATGGACACCATTATGGTACGATCTCATGGATTTTTGGTGAGCTCGAGAAGGTAAATGCTCGATGGTGCTTTCAGTTTTAGAGAGTCTGAAAGCACGAAGAAGACTCCAGTGGGGGCTCTTTTTCATTGGTAGTTTCCTATGTCCAAAAAAGGATAAAAGTATACATAGGATAGCTTTCCCATCCTGGAGGGGATGAGAGACTTATTTACCGTTGGTAGTCCAATCAGGCCGGAAAAGGTTAAACCTATACTAACTGGACAATCATTCAAATAATTTCACGAGCATGAATGAAACCAATTTTGCTTGGCGATCTTTTCTTGTTGAAATGGATGGAAAAGAGCTTAACGACAACCAGTGGTGAGATTTTTAGTAGAGTGCGGCCCCTCTACCCAAGAAAGCACAAAAGTAGTATGTAGAGGGGAATGGTCTTGGCTTGAGTGTGCCAAGGAGGTCCTTTTCATGAAATGGTCTACATAGTCCACAAAAGGAGGTAAAAGAGACGATGTAGATGCCCTTTCCTATACTTTAGCGAGCGGGAAAGGAAGTATCTGTGCTCGACGATCATTTCATTGTTTTAAGGAGTCAAAAAAGAGCTTAAGCGGAACTCCAATGTGGTCAACCGACTGCGGTAGCACATGCGGTGCCCCATGTTGGGACGGTGGACAGAGGTCCAAAGGTCATCCGCGTAGTATGGATGAAGCAAAAGGCTCTCAAACATACCAATACATGCATGGGATAGATCACGACAGAGGCTTGCAAGATGGTGTGGCAGAGGCACGCAAACCGAGGTGGATCTCGAACAAAGGTCAGGAGAGCATGTGTGTGTGTTGCGGTGCATGGACTTGACTACATGCGATGTGAGTGCAATTCCAGGGGGACTTATATGCCAAATACATATAAGAAAAGAAAATGTTTTGTGGACAGTGGTCCAGAGGTCCGAGTAAGGTGCGGTAAAAAGAAAAGGCAATCTAGTGTTACAAATAAAATAAGAGCTAAAATTACAGTCCTTGACGGGCGGCAGCCCGAGGACGCTTCTATGCCAAATACATGGAAGAAAAATACAGGGTTTTTGTGGATGATGGTCCAAATGTCTGCATGTGTTGCGGTGAAAAAGGCAATTATAAATGCAAAAACAAAAGTATAGTACAATCCTTAACAGGTGGCGGCCTAACAGCTTGCATGAGTAGCGGTCGAGCAGTGTGATACGAGTACTGGTCTGTAGACACTCGCATCATCATGTCATGGCTCGTGAATCGAGGTGACTTGTAGGAAATGATCCCAAAATTGACTAATTAAACATGAGACATTGGTCTCATAAGGAAATGAAAATTTGATCCCGAAGGTGTGAGAGGTGTCTCGAACAAGTTCTGGGTGACTTTTGACTAGCAGCTGATGGTGTTGCCTTTGGTTTTTGCTGAAAAATGTTGAAAAACAGGAAAAAGAAAATGAAGTGACTCATTGGTGGTGTTAAGTGAAAATCTCTTAAGGTAGAGCCCATTGTGGGGGTTCTCCAAGAGTTGTCCATCAGAGTCAATAAGGGTGTATGTCCCCTTGCCGAGATGAAGGTCATTGGTAAGGTAGGGTGATGGAATCTATTCTTTTATAGGAAGAACCGATTCCACACTATGGTTTAAAGGGAATGGTGTAAAACCAGAGGTGGTCTTACAGATCTCTCTGTCATCGCATAAGTGGTGCTGGGATAGATTAGGTGGATCTTCCACAGTTGATGAGATGGAAGGGAGATTGGTGCTGGAGATCATGTAAATGGTATTGGTTGTGGTTTTTGTGGCCTTGCCCCCAGTCACTATTGGAGGAAGAGGGGTAGGCCTGGATACAAGAGGAGTCTTTGATGGACCTGGAGGTAGGTGCAACATCATCTCAATTGGCTGGACATGAGTCAACACATCCTGGGGCCTCAGAGGTATGGTAGATTGTTCAAGGTACCACAGAGGATCTCCTAGTGTGAAATATTGTAGATTGCGGGTTTCCAAGATAGAATTACTCATGATCTTAGATGGTAGGAAAAGAAAAAGGAAAAGGAAAAGGAAAATGATCATGTTGATCGGGAATGAACCCCACTAATTCCCTATTAAATGAGGTTGAGTTTGCGGTAGTTGTGGTTGGGTAAACAATGGAAGAGACAAGTCTAATGGACCGTCAATGATGGTGGAGACAAGTGAGTCAGTTGAACTAGACATCATGTAAATGGACATGGTGTCTAAAGAAGGAGGTGGTGGGTGAACTTCTTCGATCAAGGTGATCTCAGACTCAAGGGAATGTTGACGGAGGTCAGCGAGAGCCATTCGAAATACAAGCAGGTCTTGGAAATGGTGGGAGTAATGTCTATACAAGATGTAAAGGGTGCAAGCATGGTTTGTCCTCAATGCCTTGTTCCTGACTACTGGCATGGTTGGGAGTTCAACCACAAGGATTTTTTCATTCGTATCCATGGCATCCAAATGTGCACGAATCACTGGGATTTCAGGGCAATTCTAAGTTGGATGGCCATGTTGTTCACAGATGGCGCAAGGTGGAACTTGTCGTGGTTCTGTGGTGGCTTTGGTGTTCTTTACCCTGGCCCTTTTGGGTTGGGGTGGTGCAGATGCGAGTGTGACGGTTGGTCTATGCGGACTGGGTGGGGGGTGAGACTCAACTGCAATAGGTTGTACTGGAGTTAGCACAACCTGGGGCATTGGTGGTTGAGCTAGTGGATCTAGATACCACACTAGGATCCCCAATGTAAAGTTGGGTAGGCTTAAGGTGGCCATGACCGGCTTGCTCATGACACCAGGTGGGGGAAAGAGGAAGGGAATCATGTGGACTGGAGATGAGCCCACAAAAATCCCAGCTGGTTGCATGTGGGGGTGAGGTTGTGGTTGCGGTTGCACGTAATGTTGCTGCTGCGGGTGATGCTACGGCTACTATTGGCATTACGGCTATGGACATTGTTGTGGTTGTGGTTGGGACTGTGGCTGCGGTTGCTATTTGGGTGCAGCGGTGCTTGATGAGACCATGCACAAGTCCGTAGTTTTCTTTTGTGTCGGTGGTGGTGACACCAATGGGAAAGGAGGTGTCATGGTGGGATCGGTAAACAACCTAGGGCCCACATTCAATGGTGGGGAAGCTGGTGTGTTTTCAACCATAGTGTTAGTTACAGGGATGACGTTAGCATGTGCGGTCGCCCCTTGCGACTCAGTGGTGGTAATGGTAGGGATAATGTTGGCAGGTGCTGTTAACCCTTGTGGATCATGGTAGGTGAGCTGGTCAACCGTCACAATCTTCCCTTCATGGGGGAACATCATGAGGCAGAAGATAGTTGACGCGACTGCTCGCATGGCATACATGTAACTCCTCCCAAGGAGGAGGTTGTAATCCAGTTGAGCATTGATGACCTCAATGTCAATCATGACTGTCTTCCCAGCTAACATGATGGGGAGATGAGGGAGGATTCCTTGGGATTTAGTGGGGTGTCCATCATAATCCTGCAGAGTCATGGAAGATGGTTGCAGAATTGGTGATCCAAGCTTCTGCCACACCAAGGTAGACATGACACATGTGGATGCCCCCTCATCCACTATGCATCGGTGCACAACCAAGTTACGGATGGATACCAGGATTTGGAAGGCGATAGTGGAGGGCATGCGTGCTTGTCCGTTTTCTATGTCAAAGGTGATAAGCTTGGAATCGGAGGGGTCTACTACCCCTAGAGTGGCTAGTATGACTTTCCGTTGCATTGGGCACATTTTAAGTACCTCAAGAGCGGACATGGCGATTGGCGTTTGGGCCAAATCATCGACTATGCTATAGTTGACTGCAGCTCTAGCTGTGGCATTATCGATGATTCTGCGTATGGGGGGGTGCGAGAACAGGGCTAACTAGAGAGGTAGGTTGGTTGTATTAGACGTAGATGCTGCTGATGAGTCAACAAGTTTGGTAGTCGTATCGTATTGGTTTCGTCTAGTCTGTAAGTTGACCTCTTCAGTGGTCATGGTCATCAGGTGGTGGACACCTGTTTCGGCCTTGGGCGGTGCCCCCAGATCATTGGGATTGGCCTGGGGAGGGGTAGCAGTTTCCACCAATCCTTGGACTGGTAGTGGGTTTTGAAGCACCATGGGAGGAGGTCCTTGTGGTGCTAGGTTGGATTGTGCTTCATTTGCAGCGTTAGCAACCTGTTGGGCCTTGTTTCGAATGGCCTGCTTCGTACGACCCATGAGGGGACACTCAAATGTATAGTGCCCATAGACCTCACAGAGTGTGCATGGTTGGTTTGTGTGCAATGGGACATTGCGCATTGATGGATTTGGTCATGGGGGATTCGGGGCTGGCTGGTTTGCTGCGACATTGTTGGGAGGATTCGGTTGTTGACCGCCTCTTTGTGGTTGGTTGTTACCTTGGTTGCGGGGCTAGTTATTTCTAGCTTGCCCTTGTTGGTTGTTGGGGGTGGGCTGGTTGGGATGGTTTTGCTATGCAAACACTTGTCCAATTGGAGCGGGTGGAGCGGGTTGACCGAGGGCGGGGGCTTGGACTTGCTACACTAGTGGTGCATAGTAGATTTGTGGGGGTGGCGGTGCCACAAATGTGGGAATTTTCCCCACATACTGCTATGCTGGCCAAGCCATAGCTTGAGCCTGCTGTGGTGGCATAGGTTGTGCATAGGAAGTTGTCGTTCCAGACTGAGACATCATTCTAGCATAGTCCGGAGCTTGGTTTTGGTAAGCAAAATTAGCAGGGTTGCTTGGTTGTGGTGCAATGGCAGGTGGTGTTAGTTGAGGTGGAGGTTGTTGGGAGACTGAACCTATGATGCCATCCACTGCGTGGGATTCCCCCAGTGCATCACGGTAAGAGGTACCTAGACGGGGAGCATCTGGAATGACAGTGTACAAGTATCCCAACTAGGCATAGATGAGGTCAAATTGTTGGGCCTTCAGTATGGCCTCTTCTTCAGATTGGGGACATTTTGATGCGACGTCCTTTGTGATGGATCTTACACAAGCTACGATGCCGCCACCACTCATGGATATGATCAGTGATGTGAGTGGCGGTGTTTTGGCGACAGGATAAAAGGATACCCACCCCCTCGTCATATCTGACAGGGAGTTGGAAATACTGTAGGAACATAAAGGCTAGGGAGTTGAAGTCGGGGTACTTGGCTTGTGGCAGCTCAATGTACCATTTGGATGTGGCACCTGTAAGGGTGCATTGGAACAGCCTCAGTCTAATGGAGTCTTCTACGATGCTATTGGATGAGCACCATAGATGGAATGTCATTATATGATTTTGGGGACATTCCCCGGCTTTTCCTTCAAACTTAGGGATTTCTGAAGGAATATTAGTTGGCATGGGTGGCCAAAAAGATTGGTGACAGATGGGGTCATTCGTCAATCTTTCCAAGTTAGGCAAGTTCAAATGAGCCATGAATGGAAGATTTGACCCCAAGTTGATGTGGGAAGGGGCTGCAATGGGAGTGGGGTTTGCAGGTGCATAATGCATCTGCATGGCTGGGAGTGCTTGTGGTGGCACCATGACGGATGGGCCAATGCCCCCAAGTGTTGTAGGTGGGATGGTATGGGTAGCAGGGGAATTCCCCCTTGTATGGCGATGGGGGCAATGTGGGTGGTTGGTGCACTACCCCCCTGTGTGGCAGGGGGGACAACATACGTGGAGGGGCCACTGCCCCCATGAGTGGTCACTGGACCAGGTTGGCTATTCACTATGGGTGGTGGAAATTGGATAATGACATTCTACATGAATGTACTTGGATCGCTTGCCACGTTTTGGGTGACTGGTTGTGATGTGGACATGGGTCCACTTCCTAAGGTTAGACCGAAAAATGGTCTGGATTTGTAGTAGCCATGGGGCTATATGGTGCGGTGTGGAGGTCTGGTTCAGACTGATATGGGTCTGAATATGAATCAGAGGATGTGTGGTCTTATGATGGTGTGGGAGATCATTGAGAATGGATACGATGGTGCCGACTGAGTGTTCCAAATGGTGGTGGTTCACCTCTTAGGCGTGAGGAAGATCGTGGAGGATCAATTTTGTTGGCTTGTGTGTATGAAACTGGTGGGTATGAAATTTGGAACCCGGTTTCAATGGATTCCTACTGGCTGAAGGTGGTCTCTCGGCCACCAATACTGCCAGAAGAGAGCACTTGGCTTGTTCCTCACGGGTAACTCTACACAATCAGAAGGGGTCTTGCCCATTTCGCTTGGCAATTCCTCTCAGCAACCAACTACTTTTGGGTTCTTGTGGTACTCCTCACAATGAGTTTCTGGGCAAAGCCCAAGTACTTCCCATAGTTGTAGCAGTCAGGGACTTATGTCCTAAAATACTGCAAAGTTGATTGAACTTAGTGTAAATTGGGTAAATTTTAAGGCTCACTCAGCGTCATGAACTGAGTTGGGTTAATTATGTGGTATGGTGTATTGGTTTGCTTGTTTGTTCTGGTATTTGGTTTGCATTATGGTTTATGAATTCATGGTAGAGTCCACATCATGGTTTGGTATGCAAACTTGAACAGAAATTTGTAACAAATGTCGTGATTAACCCTGAATTGTTGGCCTAACTAAATGCCTGCCTCTCCCTGGTATTCTTCTTCAACCAAGAGAAGGTGCTAGGCTATCAACACAATGGGACTAATCCCATCCATATATCCTTAGGTCACCTCCTAAGTTCTAGGTTGGTCAAGCAGGTAGGTCGCTTAGCACCATGAGAAGCCCTCCTTCTCTACCCCGCATACCTTCTAGGTCACCTGGTTTTAGTGGTTTAGAAAAAATGCCATGGAGTTCCTAGATCTATTTGAGCTGTCCCTTCATCGTATCCCAGAATACCGCAGAGGGTGATGACTGGGTAGAGGAGTAAGGAGGTAGCAAGTGGTTAATTTTATGTTAATTTTAGTTAGGCTAATTCATTTTATTGAACCTTAGTGATTGGATTAACATATACACATTGTTCATTGATTTATTTGCAAAAATTGAAAACTAAAATAAACAGAGACCTATAATGGTGGATAGAGTTCGCTGGGCCACACTAACAGTCCTATAAAACTAGAAATTATTTCTAATTAAACTGAAAAACAACTTCTGTGTGATAGGCCGCACATTTATGACTAAATCCCGCGAGGGGGCCATGAGATTTTTCCAGAAATGAGCGAGGGGGTTGCACAAAATGCCAAAACAGACACAACTTGAGATTTTGGGATGAAGCCATGCCCGTCTAAGGATTAAGTGTGCCCTGGGCATGCCTGTCTTCCAATTAAGTGCGCCTTCCTGCACCTTTTCCCCTGATAAGAGCGACCTGCTTCGTAAAGGGGTGTTTTTGGTGCTCCAGGGTCAGATCTGGCCGATAGTAACTGGTACTGGGTCAGTCTGACTCGACTCGGCCTAGAAGAGGCTTCGACACTAATAGAAAACAAGAAATAAAGTGGATTTAAACAGATCTACACTAACATTTCTGAAAACTAGGGTAAAAACTGAAAAACTTGAAAAAACTTGAAATTTTTGCCCAGGGATCCTCTGGGATCGACCCAGGGGAGTCACCAAAGCTGTAGTGAGAATTTATCCTCACTATAGGGGTGGAAATGGATCCCTTGTTCCTATAGGGCACAAGGTTAGGTTTCTACCCTTAGAAAACAGTAAAAAACGGAATGTAAAATGGTAAAAATAGAGCTGCGAATTGAAACTAAGCTAATCTAAGCTATGGCAAGTAAATGGAAGCTATTGTAAACTATATCTAAGAGAAAATAATAGAAATAAATGTGGAGAATATGATGGAGTATTTTTGAACCCCTCTGCACACATTATGTTAGGGTTCCACCTCCAAACCTACAGAAACAAACCTATACTACCATGGAAATAACCTACACAATAATGTTAATGAAAAAACTGCAAATGGAGATATTGGTTAGAAAACAAAATAAGAAAATAAACATGCATAAACAGAAGTTATACCTCACTTAGGTGGAAATGGGCCACCATGCCCTAGCTCATGGGAGCACCTCTCTCTTGGTTGGGGAGAAATGGCTTGGAGAAATGGAAATGGAGGAGAGGGAGAGTGGGTGGTTTGAGAGCAAGAGGTCTCAAAGCATCCACGGGCAGCATAACAATATGCAAATGAGGAGTGTTTTGAGAGTGACCCCCCACCCTCCTTATATAGTTTTTCCAAGGGGTTTTAGGGTTTTAAGCCCTTGGTCAGGGCTTTAGCCCCTTCTACCCTAAATTTAGCTCCTTTTAGGGTTTTAGCCCCTTTTTGAGGGCTTTAGCTCCTGGGGGTCTATTTTGGGCTCCTTTTTGGGGTTTTTAGCCCTTTTATTCATCCTTGGGATCTTTTGGAGGTGTGGGGGTTAAATGGAAGGTCATGGAAGGTCTTATGGAGTGAAATGAGTGTTGTAAGATGGTGTCCTTGGGTGGTGTAGGCCATTGAGAGCTTGTGGAGATTTTTGGGTTAACAAGCACCATCATATTATTGTGGTTGTTGATTACTTCATTAAATGGGAAGAGGCTATGCCTATAGTTAAATCTGATGGTGAGATAGCTACGCATTTCGTATTCAACCAGATTATCACCCGGTTTGGCATTCCGAAAGAGCTTGTCATTGACCATGGTAGGACCTTTCAGAACAAAATGATGGAAGATTTGGATTCCAAGTTAGGGTATAAGAAAGAGCACTCCTCTTCTTATTACCCTCAAGTGAATGGACAGGTTGAAGTAGTGAAAAAGTCACTTAAGTCTATTCTCCAATGAACCATCCCACAAAGAAAGAATAATTGGCATATCATGTTGTATCTTTCTTTGTGGGCCTATAGAACCATAGTTAAGACAACCATCAGTTTTTCTCCCTATCAGCTTGTGCATGGGGTGGAGTCAGTATTACCAGTTGAATGTGAAATCCCTTCTCTGAAGCTAGATGTGGAGATTTTACCAGACACTTTCACATTGGAAGAGCCTTTGGCACACTTAGAGCAGCTTGATGAGAAACACTGAGATGCCGTAGTGGCTCTAGAGGTTAACAAGCATTGGGTTAAGGTCCAATATGATAATTCTGTCCATCCTAGGAGGTTTAGTGAAGGTGACTTGATCCTTTTGTGGGATAAAGATAAGGAACCCTTGGTGGCAGGAAAGTTTAATGCCATATGGCATGGTCCTTATGTGGTTAAACATGTCTTAGAGAAAGGTGCCTATGAGATGGTTGATTATGAAGGGATAGCCTTGGTGGAGCCTAGAAATGGGATCTATCTCAAAAAATACTATGCATGATCTTTAGCTAGGGCTGATTTTTGTATATTATTGTATAGTTTTGCATTACATAGTTAGGTTTTCTTATGGTGATCGGGTTTGTTGATTATCTTTCGTTTGTTATGGAAGATGTCAATGGAGTCTTCCGTTTACATAGGATTCACTGATGGTGCTAGCCGTCACACTCAAAACTCAGCTTTGATTGCTTGGGTGATCTATACTCCTATGGGTCAAGTGTTGTCTTCAGGAGGTGTATGTTTATGGCCTTTGTCAAACAATGTTGCTGAATATAGTGTCATTATTGTGTTATTGCATGATGCCATTTCACATGGTGTTCATTCTCTTGAGGTACGTCTTGATTTGTAGTTAGTGGTTTCACAACTTAATGGCTTGTATCATATTAGGGATCTGACATTATTATGAAGAATCTTATGTGTTATATTGCTAGAATGACAATTTGAGAGTATAACATACATTCATGTTCCAATAATTTTTAATCAAGTTGCTGACTCATATGCTAACTATGTGTTAGAGTGGAATTTGTTTCACAGACCATAATCATATCACAAACACATTTTAGACACATGTAAATAAAATAGAAATAGACCATCATAAAAAAAATTTCATTAAGTTCAAAAAGTGACGTCATAATACATAAGTGTCATATACAAAATTGGGGATTTCGAGCCACCAAAATATACTACATGGTCATACAAAAATGAGTACTCTCAGGTCTCTAAGCCTGAGGAGGAGGAGGGTGCTGATCATGATAGCACACTATGGCTCTAGCTAGCTGATGAAATAGTCAAACCCATGCTCATGGCACTCCAACCACCTGGCACTGCATGGCCTTAGGAAATTCCTTGACTTACACCATGGGTAATCTATGTGTCAATCGAACAAAGTTTGTGTGAATTATTTGGAGCATCTGTTTTGCATCTGCACCCATAATCCGTGGGTTTGGGATTCTTTACCTATGTCTCCATAAGCTAATCCTAGAGGTAGGTGCATGTATGGATCACCACGAAAGTAAATCCCTGCATAGGGATAGCCATATATGGTGATCAGCTGTCTCCGCCACCATGGAAAGAACTCTACTGGATAGGGGTTAGACACCCTGCCACATCCCATTCTATGCATGAAATTATCCTAGCATCATTGAGATGGATCCCAAACTGTATGTGGAGAAATGTCTACCCTAGGGCTTAGCCCTAGCACTCGCTCAAATAAAAATGTGCTTAGTATGCTTCCAAACCCGAAGTTCCACACTTGGCCCATCTTGCAGTCACTGAGTTTTTGTTTCATGTTGCTCAGTAGCATAGTACTCCATTCATATACTGTAGGTCGCATACACTCTACCACATAGAACATCATTGTTCATGAGGCATGGTGGAGTGAAGCCAAACTTGCAATCCTACCTAAGGCCAAGAGTATGCCTTTCAGCCCCAGAATATGAATAGATTTTGTTGGAATTTGACTCCCAATGAATATATTTTGTTGGGATTTGAATCCCAACCTTCTCAGTATCCAGAAGACAATACATAGCTATGTACTCATCTATCATCATCCCTCCACCTGGCCCATGGGATCAGAGGTTCACCACCTCCCCTTGTCGGGACAAACATGTGATGAAATATATGTCCTCAGCCTCAATGTTGAGCGACATCCCATCTATCTGAAATGTTTCATACTCTGGATCCCAATAATCTACCAACATCTGGAGTAGTCTTGGTTTGGCCCTCAAGCTGCCAAGACACCAAAACTTGTATAAGACACATGCCCGTAATGCTTGTTGAGCCATGAGATCAGCTTGAACAGCTTCCTCAACATCATCGTGTTCTCTCTCTCACCACTCTAGTACCATCCTACACAAAAAACCAAGTTTTTTGTCATTATTTTCCTATTAAATCCTTGTCCGTGGCCCTATACATGACTGTTTTCAAAACAACCATGTATGTACGTAGGTTTCAGGTAATTTTCCGCATATGGTGAGCCCTATACACAGAAAAAATCCCGATTTCCACGTGGGCCAAAACGCCCAAGCTGGGATGGCCCAAAAAATTAATTTGACCATGGAATTTGAAATTTTTTATATCAAAATGCAAGAGAGAGGCAAGGGAATCTACCTGGATCAAATGGGGAGGAATTCCGTCAGACAATCCTCCTGGAATCCACTTCTGAAGTTCTGAGTTCAAATACACTATCCTGGGTAAAAATAGAAATGGTATGAAAAATTTTAAATTTTTTACTATTTCTAGAAAATTTGTGAAATTTTTACCCACTTTCTATAGTTTTTGACTGTTTCTAACCATTTTGGACCGTTTGAACTAATTTGATGTTGTAGGGGCCCATTTTGAGTGCAGTTTGATTGTGTCTTTGACTCATTTGTGTCTATTTCAGGTATTATGTCTAAACTGGCATTTAGGTTAGGATTCACATCTGTTTGCACTTTGCATGACCTTATGACCATTTCATCTTAACCCTAGGTACATACCCATTCTATCTTGTAACATAACCTTCTTGCTTCTTTTAGAAGTGACATGCCATGAATGGTAGAGGTTTCCCAAACATGGGTACCCTAGTTAGATCTTGTTTTGCATTTGGTTCCCATGCCAACATTTCTCCTTTAGGGTGTTGGAGTCCTTTGTATAGTATCGCCATGACTTTGAGCAAGAGCTTCATATTCTTCTTGCACTTTATGTTGGCATTTTTCCTAGGACTCCCTTGTATATGTCAAGTTTTAATTGCATTATCATGAGTTTTTCTTGCCTTATTGAGCCTTATGCTAACTTCCCTGACTTTGATTATCAGCCATATGGACCGAGCTTATCTCATGTCTAGCAAGGTAGAGCCTTTTTACATATCTTTTGTAGCTTGATACCCCATTTTTTTTAGGAGGGTACCTTACCCCGAGTGTCGTTATCCTGCACATGTTTCCTTGCATTAAGCATAGGTATGTTTCACTGCTTGGAACTAGCTTGTTTGACCCCTGACACTCGTCTCCTCCTAGATTTGTAACTATAAAGCACTTTTATTCCTTTTCAATCTTTTCAAAATATCTGAAAAAGTCCAAAAAAAAAAAACCAAAAATATGGACAAGAAAAGACATTATATTTGGCAACAGTCGAGTCGTGTCACCTTCAAACAAGAGAACTGTATATCACATCTGTTGGTTGGGTTATAAGTTTGAATTTAGGAGCTATAATCGTTACTCTGAGTTTATCTCCACTGACTGGTTAAGCTTCTAGTCGCTATGGCGCCTCTGTTGATGCCTCCTGCATCACAGAGATGTCCCAGTTTGCATATCGAGTCCATGCTACTTATCTTCAGTCACCATTTTCCTTTATGCTCTTGTTTGAAGGAAGTTGAAACCTGAGTCAACCATTCCTCAGTTGTCTTGAATTTGCATGTCATCCATTCCCGGTACTATTACTGGTTTGTGCACATCTTGTTTGAGTCCTTCCACATTATACAACGTTGCTGAGTACCTCGTGTTGGTTGATGGGGGATGCCTTAATTCCCTCCTTCCAATGGATTCCATCCCATTGACTTCAGATCATTTATTTTGGGATACGAGTCTAGAGTCATTTGAGTGCCTTGAGACTTATAGCCATTAGTGGTAGGTTCTCTCGCCATCGATAGTTTTGGGAATACATCAATGTCCCCTGATCGATGGATTCTTACAAGTGTTTGACCTCAACACATCTATTCACACTTGTTATATTGCACTCTAGTACCTTGATTTCCATTTTCATTATCAGTGGGTGATCTCGCGTTTGTTAATGGTATACATTAATGACTAGTAATCAGACGATGGACTACTATGTTCGACCTCAACACCTCTATTCACATAGTAGGACATGTACTCATAGTGGTTTGTGTAGAAGACTTTCCTGATTGGTGGAATTCCACATATGCTACCTCCTTGATTGTGCCAGTGTTCATGAGATTTCAGCTCTTGTGATTTGATTCCAGTGTATGTCAGATATCTTCAGCCATTATGGAGATCTTGATCCATTATATATCTTCTGCTTCTATGAAGATCTTGATCCATTTGTATATCTTCATCATGGAGATTCTGATCTATTGTATATTGTACGTGGTGATGACCACACATGTCACATTTTGTATATCATGCCTATT
The DNA here is from genome assembly GCA_001517045.1 of Pseudotsuga menziesii. Classification (NCBI taxonomy): domain Eukaryota; kingdom Viridiplantae; phylum Streptophyta; class Pinopsida; order Pinales; family Pinaceae; genus Pseudotsuga; species Pseudotsuga menziesii. The sequence continues at coordinate 360,503 of LPNX010455480.1, read as the reverse complement.
CATGGCCATTGTACTCTTATGTATCCGAGACTACTATATGTATTTGCAGTCATATGCAGAGATTGATTATTGTACTATACTGATGGATGGCTGGTTCTTCCACTTGGTTTTTCATCACTCCACTTCTAGGTTGGATTTATAATGTACTTTAGCCATCATGTTACCCCTCTGACCTCACAAATTGGGGGGCATCTGTTACAGCTGATTTTACCACACATGGTTGATCACATATTTATTTCCTTCCCTATCCTTTGCAGACTCTTTAGACCCCATGGACCAATATTATACTGTGATGTTTCCAAGTTCATCCCTAAAAACACCTGTTTATTGTTGTACGTGACTTTTAATCCCATATTAGCGTATATACATGGATATTGACCTCAAACCCACGTACATTGAGATGTGTGCATAAATCCAAATATTTTTGTATTTTTCCTTGATGTGTGTCTGGTCTGAACCACTTGACTCTTGGCCTTCTATATGCTTCAATATCGCTCGGATTTGACCCTCCATTACCACTTTGGAGTGCTATATAAGGAATCCCCTAGATACATTGAAGAGGAAAAATTGAAGAGTAAGGAAACTATAGTCCATTGTTGTCATAGCTTGATTATACTTGAGTCTGCATCCCTTTGTCCCTTTGGAGCACTTTGTGTTCTTCCCAAGCTTTCCTTCGGTTGTGAGCTTGCTATCAAGAAATGGAGGATTGAGGTGGTGGTGGCCCTGGTGGAGGACTCAGCTTCTCTGGTTCATAGACGTGCCAACAGAGGTTATCACTTGTGCAATCTCTGATTTGATTAATAGAAATATCTTTTCCTGTCCATTTAATGTGCAATTGAATGAATATTGATTCCATGGATATGTTTAATTGTTTATACATTGATGAATATATATGCTAGAGTATATCTAATGCCATATTATATAGCATGCTTTCCTTTTTAACTGTTGTTGAGCATGAATTGCTAAAGCAAGCAAGATTGGAAAAAGCTCAACGGGGATCTACTTCAACTATCCGGAATAAGGTATGACCCATGATCCCTTAGTGTTATATATTTGGTTTCTCTTGCATACAGGAAAGGATTTATTTTTGCAGTTTCTCTGTCTGTTGTGGTACACCCCAAGCCATAGGAAGTTTCTCTCCATAACAACACCAACAAGATTGGGATTTAGTGTCTTGGAATAGTTCATTGTGAGTTAATTCTCAAAGACTACTAAACAAAATAAGTAGGTGTCTGTTCAGGTGAGAGAGAGAAATCCTTGGTATAATTAGTGTTTCTCAGGACGCTCCTCTTACACAAGAGTTAAGCATGAGGTAGCGTACATGATTGTGATTGGGATATCCCTTGGTCACTTTATGTGATCGCTGGAAATATTTATAGGATTGTATTCGTATCTGGGGGATTTTGAGGTACCGGTTGGTGCTTTCGAGCTTCAGGGTTTGCTACCCTACCCATACGGTCGATATTTCCTGCGACTGTCTTCCTAAGCATTGGTTATATTGGGGTGACCTTAGTTTTCTTACCTAGGTATCGTAGGGGGTAATTGCAAAGGTTATTCTGTGAGTGTCCTGGCCAGGTACGGGTCAAACATCACAATCACTTTATGCATTGAAGATGAGGGCCACTATAATTGGTTACATACCTTCGCTTGTAGTGTATGGGAGTCTTGACCCTATCCTAGGTGAGACATACCTGCTGTATTCAGGAGCTCACATATCCTCCCCTTCTTTTGCTTTTATTTTGGCTATAGATTTTCTTAGGAGTATGCTCTTTGTGAGCTAGTTGGCTTTAGGGATTGCGGTTACTTGAGTTTATTTATGTTCTCTTGATTTTGGATCCTTTTCTGTTTGGCATGTTTGATATCACTACTAGTATCTCATCACCCACTCTAGTTCTTTGTGCGTACCCTGGTGTTGGACTGGGGGGCACCATAACCCCTTACCTTGTTCATAGATTCAGGAGTGGTCATATTCCACCCTCTACTCCATTTGGGGAGTATTTTCACTCCCTTTGCCCGGTCTCAACACCAGTGTTCACCCTCACGGGGGTGGTAGTGGATACGTGAACGTTGGGTCTACACCTTACTTTCCTTCTTATGTCCCATCTGTTAGTTTTGTACCTAGGGAAGTGCTCCCCTAGTGACTTTTTCCTTAGTCACTTAGAGAGGGGACATAAAGTGACCTTTGAATTAAATGACTTAAGTAAAAGCATTTAATTTGACTTTAGAGCATTAAAGTCACTTTTTGACAAATTTAAGTGGGTGAGTGAAATTAATATTTTAGAAATAAAATATGAGCATTTAATTTCACTCCTTGATTTAATCTAATCTCCACTGTTAGATTAGACTCACCCTAGGTTTTTCTCAAAAAGGCATGGGAAGGCCATTTTACCTCTCGTTTGCAGATTGAAGTGAGAAGAGCGAGCTGAGAGAGAGAAGAGAGAAAGTTTCCATTTTTCCTAAGCAAGAGGAAAAATTTTGCAGCATGCAAATTGAGGGAAAGCACAGCAGTAAAGAGGGCACAAAAATCAAGGAGAAGACAACAACATTTATTGTTGGTCCATACAGTCTGTATGGTATGATTTTCCAGGCAACATGCATGATTTTCGAGGCAAATTTATGGGTACAATTTTTGAGAAAAAAATTTGGGCACGGATATTGAGGTTCGTATGGTCTGTACAATGGCATGGAAATCGAGGCATAAAACTAAAAAAAATCAGAGTTTGATTTTTGTTGCTCGGCACGCAAATCGAGACAAAAATTTATCTTCTGGGTTGAGATAAGTTGGTTTGATATTTTTTGTGTATTGCTGTAAATGATAAACTTCTCCTGAAAAATAAAAATACTCTAGCTGACTGGTTTTCCCCTAGTGGGTTTTTCTAGGGACATGGGCCAAAATTCCCAGTGTTCTGTGTGATTAAATGGCGTGCTGATTTTTATTTCTTGTCACTGAAACGATTGTTTACAGCAGTGTTTTAAGTTTGGAATTTTTTGTTTATTTCCAGCACTTTAATTTTCTGAGAATGTCATAAACAGTGATATAAATTTTACTTGAAACCAGTGGCTGAAAACTAGTGAAAAATCTACATGGAATCAGAGCGGGTTGTGGTAGAAAATTAAATTTCAGTGGTGAAACAGTCATTTCCAAAATTCAGAAAACATTTGTGATAGTAGTACACTTTATTGAAACTTGTTCTTTGAGAAAATGACTTCCATGGGGTTGAGAACTGAGGATAGGTTGGATGGGGCAGTGAAATTTGTCTCATGGAAAGCCTGGATTTTACTTGTGCTGAGGGAGAATGAGTTCTGGGAGGAACTAGTTAGAAACACTACAACAAATCCCGTTACTATTCCCCCTTCTATTGATGCAACGTTACTTGCAGCCTTTAATAAGAAAGATATTAAAGCCATGAGGATAATCTTAGATGTTGTTAAAGATCATGTTATTCCTCACATTTTCGAGAAGGATCATGCACATGAGATGTGGAGTGCTTTGACCGGGTTGTTTTAGAGTACTAATGAAAACAAGAAGATGGTGCTTAGAGAGAATATGAATAACATCAAGATGGTCAAAGGTGAGATGTGTATGACTTATCTTACTAGGATCTATCAGGTGAGAGATGAGCTTGTAGCTGTTGGTGAGGCTATTACTGGTCCTGAGTTAGTGCAGGTAGCCCTGAATGGGGTGACTGCACCTTGGGCTGTGTTTTTTCAGGAGTTGGTGGCCAGAGAGAACTTACCTGATTAGGACAGAGTATGTGATCACTTTGTTCAGGAGGAGCCTCGTAGGGGTTTCTTATAGTGCAGTGGTTCTACTAGTAGGGGAGATGAAGAAGATGTGGCATTGATAGCAAAAGGGAAGAAGAAGAGCAAGAAGGGTCCCAAGAAGGGTGGGGCCAAGCAGCAATAGGATGAGCAGAAGAAGGATGTGAGCACTGTGAATTTATTTGCATGTCACAAGATGGGACACTATGCTGCTACGTGTCCAAACAAGAAGAAGAAGAAGCAATAGACAATCGCTTCAGCTGAGAACAATGATTTTGCAGCTAGATTTTAGAGTGAGTTTTCACTATGAACTGGGCATGTTGAAAGAGAGAGAGCATCCATTCTCACTAGTGTGGATGTTGACAAACAAAGGGAGTTTTCCTATGTGACAAACCATTCTTATAGTACATCTACTTCTACCACTTGGTACAAAGATAGCGGATCCTCGAGCCCCATGACAGGTGCTTGTGATATGTTCTCCGAGCTTTCACAGGAAGAGACAGATGTGGAGGTTGTGTTGGGAGATGACTTAGTAGTCAGTGCAGTTGGACATGGGACCATTACATTTTAGAGGGAGTCCATGAGTCCCATGGTATTGTGGGATGTATTGTATGTGCCTGGGCTGAAGAAGAGCCTAGTGTCAGTTTCCATGATCAAGGATCAAGGTCTTGCGGTGTCTTTCATTGATGGACACGTGCATATGTTTCCAAAGACTGCATGACCATCTGCTTCAGTTGCCATTGGAGCGAGATGTGGGAAACTGTATAGGCTCTTGTTTCAGCCACATCATGCTTTAGCACATAGCAACAATAGTGAGTTGTGTGAGCTTTTGCATAGGAGGATGGATCACTTGCATCATCTATCCTTGGGGTTTTTGAGGCACATGGTGACAGGTTTACTGGAGATCAGCACAGGGCAAAGCGATGTGTGCAGGGGGTGTGCTTTGGAAAATTACACCAAGACTGCTTTTTCAAGTAGTGATAGCAAGTTAGTTGGTACTCTTGACTTGATACATTCATAATTATGTGGACCTATGTCTTTTATGTCCCTAAGGGGATACGAGTATTATGTGGCATTCATTGATGACCATTCTAGGAAGACCTAGATCTACTTTCTGAAGAGTAAGAAGTCTGAGGAAGTCTTGCAGAGGTTCCAAGAGTTCAAAGATCTTGTGGAGAACCAAATAGGGAGGAAGATATGAGTCTTGAGATCGGATAAAGGGGGTGAGTATACCTCCAATGGGTTTGATGGATTTTGCAAACATGAGGGGATCAGGAGAAAATTGTGAGTTTCGTATACTCCAGAGCAGAATGGAGTAGAAGAGAGGAAGAACATGTCCATTGTTGGAGTAGCTCGAGCTATGTTACATGACTAGTCACTTCCTTTCTTTCTCTGGGGTGAGCCTTGCAGCACTGTTGTATACCTTCAGAACAGGAGTCCCCATCGGGCAGTGGGGAACATGACACCTCAGGAATGCTTTTCAGGAAATAATTCTGAAGTTGGCCATTTTTTGTATATTTGTTAGTTTGACTTACTCTCATGTCCCTTCATAGAAGAGGACAAAGCTAGAGCCCACTGTAGAGAAGGGCATCTTTGTGGGCTATGATGATATTGTGAAGGCTTTCCATATTTATCTTCCCTCTTAGCGGAAAGTGGTGGTGAGGAGGGATGTGAAGTTTGAGAAGGAGAAATCCTTTAGGAGGTCAAGAGAGTCAGATCAAGGAGAGAAATAGGTCCCTGCACCTCAGGTTGTGGCATAGGTTCCATCTATGTAGCAGTCAGGATCATAGGTTTTCAGGGTTACCGGACCACAGAGTGTTGGCATAGGTTCACCAGGTTCAGTGGTTAGGCCAGCAGGGTCTTCAGGGATAGGTAATGGGTCTATTATTACAAGTACACCTTACAGGGGATCGAGATTAGGATTATAGGGTACACCTAGTGTTGGCACACCAGCTTTAGGTTCATAGGTGACTTGGGCTTCTAGGTCTGATAGCTCTTCAGATGAGAACAACCCAGTGTGGGAAGAATGTTCAGGGAAGAAGAAGCTTAAGTGGCTTCGTGAGACCTTGAAGGATGCCTTAAAGGCTAGGAAACCCAATGACAAAGTGAGATCCATCAAGATGCTTGACAGATTGGGCATGGTGTTGGTAGCTTGTACACAAGATTCTAAGCCTTCTACTTTTGAGGAGGCCTCCAAGCATTCGGTATGGAGATATGCCATGATGGATGAGTACCATTCCATCATGAAGAATGATGTATGGGAGATTGTTCCGATACCAAAAGGGAAGTCAGTGGTGACTTCTTGTTGGCTTTACAAGTTGAAGCATGCGGCAGATGGGAGTGTGGAGAAGTACAAATCCAGGTTTGTAGCACGGGGGTTTTCATAGGTTGAGGGAATTGATTATGATGAGGCTTTTGCATTGGTTGCTCAGTATACGTCTATTAGGGCATTGGTTTCCATTGTGGTGGAAATGGGTTGGAATATCCATCAGATGGATGTGAACACCACATTTCTCAATGGGATCATACAGGAGGAGATTTACATTGAGTAGCCTTAGGGCTTTGAGATACATGATAGAGAGACACATGTATGTAGGTTGAAGAAGGCCCTTTATGGATGAAGCAAGCTCTAAGATCTTGGTAATCCAGGATTGATTCTTACTTGATGAGTATGGGGTTTCAGAAGAGTGAAGCAGATCCAAATCTCTACTTCATCATGGTTGGAGATGATCCACTTGTTCTTCTGTTATATGTTGATGACTTGTTTATCATGGGGAGAGAGAGACCCATTGCAGCTTGCAAGAAGGATCTTGTAGTAGAGTACGAGATGACTGATGTTGGGATGATGCATTATTTTTTGGGATTGGAGGTTTGGTAGGAGCCTAGACATATTTTCCTAGGGCAAGGAAAGTATGCGGTTGATATTTTGAGGAGATTCAGGATGGAGGATTGCAGGCTTATGTTGACACCTATGATCACCAATTGGAAGAAGCTTCATGCTTCTGAGGGAGAGTTGGTGGGTCCTACTTTATACCGTCAGCTTATTGGGTCATTGATGTATCTGGTCAACACTCGGCCAGATTTGTGTTTTGTAGTGAACACTCTTAGCCAGTTCATGGTTGAGCCTAGGAGTGTACGTTGGTTCACTACAAAACATGTGTTACGCTATCCTTCAGGGACAGTGAATTTTGGTTTGGACTACAGGAGGTCAAACAGGATCAGATTGGTTGGCTATATAGATTTAGATTGGGCAGGCAGTGTGGCAGACCAGAAGAGCACTTCCGAATGTTGTTTCAATTTGGGCTCGGCAGTAGTGTAGTGGTTCAATTAGAAGTAGAAGTCTGTTGCATTGATTACTATAGATACTAAGTACATGGTAGCTAGTTTGGCTAGCTACGAGGCCTTGTGGCTTCGCAAGTTGCTGGTGAATCTATTTGGTTAGGAGCTTAGGCCTATGGTTAATTACTGTGATAATCAGAGTTGCATCCAGCTCTCCGAGAATTTGGTTTTCCATGACATGTCAAAGCACATTGAGATTAGGTATCATTTCATCTGAGACTATGTTCAGAGAGGGGCAATTATTCTTCAATACATTTCCATAGATGAGCAGGTAGCAGATGTACTGACGAAGTCTTTGGGGAGTGGCAAGTTTGTCTTCTTTAGAGACAAGTTGGGAGTGGTGCAAAACACCTTCCTCGGTAAGAGGGAGTGTTAGTTTTGTACCTAGGGAAGTTTTCCCCTTGTTACTTTTTCCATAGTCACTTAGAGAGGGGTCATAAAGTGACCCTTGCATTAAATGACTTAAGTGAAAGCATTTAATTTGAATTTAGAGCATTAAAGTCACTTTTTTATTAATTTAAGTGGGTGAGTGAAATTAATATTTTAGAAATAAAATATGAGCATTTAATTTCAACCCTTGATCTAATCTAATATCCATCGTTATATTAGACTCACCCTAGGGTTTTCTCAAAAAAGCATGGGAAAAGCATTTTGTCTCACTTTTGCAGATTGAAGTGAGAAGAGAGAGATGAGAGAGAGAAGAGAGAAAGTTTCCATTTTTCCTGAGCAAGAGGAAAATTTTTGTAGCACGCAAATTGAGGGAAAGGACAGTAGCAAAGAGGGCATGGAAATTGAGGAGAAGACAACAACATTTATTGCTGGTCCATACAATCCGTACGCTACGGTTTTTTAGGCAGTAGGCACGATTTTCAATGTAGATTTCTGGGCATGATTTTCGAGAATTTTTTTTTTTTGGGCATAGATTTTGAGGTCTGTATGGTCTGTACCATCTATACATTTTGTGCATATCGTGGCATGGAAATCAAGGCAGAAAACAGAAAAAAAAAATCAAAGTTTGATTTTTGCTACTCGACACGCAAATCGAGACAAAAATTTATCTTCCGGGTTGAGATAAGTTGGTTTGATATTTTCTGTGTATTGCTGTAAATGATAAACTTCCCCTGAAAAATAAAAATACTCTCTCTATGACTGGTTTTCCCCTAGTGGGTTTTTCTAGGGCCATTGGCCAAAAATCCTAGTGTTTTGTGTGATTAAATGGCATGCTGATTTTTATTTCCTGCCATTGAAAATATTGTTTACATTAGTGTTTTAAGTCTGAAAATTTTTGTTTATTTCCAGCACTTTATTTTTCTGAGAATGTCATAAATAGTGATATAAATTTTACTTGAAACCGGTGGCTGAAAAATAGTGAAAAATCTACACCATCGTCCACCGCACTATTTCCTTTGAATGCAATTGTCATGATCAATCCTCCCTGTAGCCTATAGTTTGGACTCTTTATTTATTGTTTCCATCTATTTTGGACTAATAGTATTGTAATGTAGGGTCCATTTTTTGTACACTCTCTCTAAGGCTTTGACCCGTTCGTGCCCATGATAGGTATAATTTCAAATTGACATATAGGATAGGACCACACATCTGCTTGCATTATGCATATCCTTATGACCATTTCGTCTTGACCTTAGGTACAAACCCACTTCGTGATGTCATGAAACCTTCATACTTCTACTAGACATGACATTATGTGACTGGTAGATCTTTCCTATACATTGGCACCCTAGTTAGATCCCGTTTACATTAGGTGCCCATGCTGAGATTTCTCCTTTAGGTTTGGGGAGTTCCTTATAGTCCTGCCATGTCCTTGAGCAAGAGCTTCATACTCCTCTTGAAATTTATGCTAGCCTTTCCCCCAAGGACTCCCTTGTATATATCAAGTTGTGATTTCATTTCATAAGTTTTTCTTTCCTTATTGAGCTTTACGTCGGCTCCCTGCTTCTGAGTTATAAGCCATGTAGCCTAACCTTGTCTCATGTCTAGCCAAGCAAAGCCTTTTACATTTCCTTTGCAGCTTAATCACCCCTTTACCAGGAGGATACCTTCCCTCAAGTGTCGTTATCCTTCACATACTTCCTATCATTGAGCATAAGTATGTTCCACTGCTTGGAATTAGTTTTCTTTCCCCTGACACTCGTCTCCTCCTAGATATGTACTATAAATCACTTTTATTATTTTCCAATCTTTTCAAAATATTTGAAAAAAGTCCCCCCCCAAAAAAAACATAAAAAATCTGGACGGGAACGATATTATCTTTAGTAGTAGTCGAGTCATGTCACCTTCAAATAGAGCACTGTATATCACATTCATAGGTTGGGTTATTAGTTTGACTTTAGGAGTTGTACTCATTACTCTAATTTTATCTCCACCAACTGGTTATGCTTCCAGTCCCCATGGAGACTCTGTTGATGCCTCATGTGTCACATAGATTTCCCAGTTTTCATATCGAGTCTGTGCTGCCTACCTTCAGTCACCACTTTCCTTACGATCTTTTTCAAAGGAAGTTGAATTCTGAGTCAACCATTCCTCAGTTATCTTGACTTTGCATGTTAGCCATTCTCGATACTGTTACTGGTTTGTGCACATCTTATTCGTTGAGTTCTTCCACATTATACAGTGTTTCTAAGTACCTCGTGTTGGTTGATGGCTGTTAACCCAAAAAATCCCTCACTCATCTCTACATGGCCTACACCACCCAAGGACACCCATGCACGACCCTGATTTAACCCCATCTGACCCCCACACCCTTAAGAAGGCTTAAAAACAGGAAAAAGGGCTTAAAAACCCCTAAAAGAACCTAAATAGCTCTCATAGGGGATAAAGCCTCCAAAAAGGGGATAAAACCCCTTAAAGGATCCTAAAATCCTAAAAGGAGATAAAAATTGAGCAAAAGGCGATAAAATCCCCAAAAAGGGGCTAAAGCCCTGACCAGGGGCTTAGAACCCTAAAAAAGCTATAAATAGAGGGGTGGGGGGTCACTCTCAAAACATTCCTCCCTTGCATACTGTTATGCTGCCCAAGTGGATTCCTTGAGACCATTTGCCTCTCAAGCCACCCACACTCCCTCTCATCCATTTTTTCCTTTGAGCCATAGCTCCCCCATTGCCAAGAGAGAGGTGCTTCTCTAAGCTAGGGCATGGTGGCCCATTTCCACCAAGAGGTATAATATTTTGTTTAATGTCATTTTCATTTTAGTTTTTGTCTAACTTAGTTTGCTTGCAGGTTTATTTCATGTTCTAACAAGTGTATGCAAGGTTCTAGAGTCTAACCTTGCGTACAGGGTTTCCATCTCTTTCCTTTCTGTTATTTGCTTCATTCTAGTTTCATTTTTCTTGCATTACCATCAGGAAATATACCATTCCATCCTATAGATGGAAGATAGCCAATCCTGCCCTATAGCAAGGGAGAAATACCTGCTATAGAATTGGTGACCATACCAAGTCAATCGCACAGGATCCCTGGGTTTATTTTTCAAAGTTTCAGTTTTTAAGTTTGTTTTTTTCCCTAGTTTAATTTTCTGTTAAAATCTAGCTTAGATTCCTATTTATTTGCATTTCTAGTTACTACCGAGCCTCCTCAAGCCAAATCCAAGTCCATTTGGCCACAGTACAGGCTACTGTCGGTTGAATCTAACTCAGGACCAAAAGAATTTTAGTTTCCGGAGCAGGTCGCTCTTATCGAGCCGAGAGAGGGGACCAGGTCTCTCATTCTGGCCTCACAGATGCGACCAAGTCACCTATTTAGCCCCAAAAGGTGTGACCCCCTTCCATAAGTTAGTTTGATTCTATCTGCAAATTCTGAGCGACCCCCTAACCTATTTCTGGAAAAAATTGGTGACTCGCTCACCACATTTGACCCGAAAAGTGCGATCTGTCACTTAGAGTTTTATTTTTTAAAAGTTAAGGACTGTCACTGCGGCTCATCCACCTCTGTCCATCCAAACTGTTCTTGTTTCTATTCATTTCATTTGTAGAATGTGTAAACCAAAGTGTAAATCAATGGTTAATGGATTAATGAACATGGCTTGATTAAAATTTACTTAAAATAAACATCTTGCCTAGCCCTTCCTCCTCTACATAGTCATGACCCTTCGGGGTATTCTGAGTTAAGACGAATGGTGTATCTTGTATAGTAATAGGAACTTCACCTATTATTTTTCGAAGCCACTAAAAATGGGTGACTTGGAAGGTAGAGGGGGTAGAGAAGGAGGGCTTCTCACGGCACTCAGCGTCCTCCCTGTTGACCAACCTTGCATTCGGAGGGTGACCTGTGGATCTATGGATAGGCTTAGTCCCATTGTGTTGAGAGCCCAACACCCTCTCTTGGTTGAAAAGAAATATAGGTGCAAGGTAGTCACCTAGTCAGGCTATCATAGTCTAGGATCACAAATGGTACATGCCTAAAAATTTCTGATTACTATTTACTACTTTCATTCACAATGTTATGAACTCTGTGGAATATTCATAAACCATTTATGTAGCCACCAGATATAATAGAAAAATAAAAGACATACACACCATACCATATAAATCAACCCAACTCAGTTCATGATGCTGAGTGAGCCAGTAAAGTTAAACATCTGTAGTCTTTGAGGACATAAGACCCTGACTGCCTTAACCGTGGGAAGTACTTGGGATCAGCCAAGAAAATCATTGTGAGAAGTACCATGGGAACCCCAAAGTAGCTGGCTACTGAGAGGAATTTCCAAGCGAAACGGGAAACGACCCCCACCGATTGAGTAGCATTCCCATGAGGAAAAATCCAAGCGCTGTCTTCTGGCAGTCTTGGTGGCCGAGTGACCACCTGAAGCCAATAGGAAGCCATTGAAACTGGGGTCCAAAAATCATTACCACCATTTTGACATACAAATCTGACATGATTGATCCCTCACACTCTTCCTCACACCTAATAGGTGAACCACCATAGTATGATTCATTAAACCGACATCGTTGAGACCATTCTCAACAACCTCCTACACCATCAGAAGGCCACACAATCTCTAATTCAGATTCATATTCATATCAGTCTGAAATAGATCTGCACACTATACCATCAAGCCCCATGGTTGGTGCAAACCCGAATCCATTTTTTGGTGTATTAATTTCTAGTGGACCCATGTCCACACCACAAAACACCACCAACACCCCTGCAGGTGGCCTCGGCATGGTCATGCAAACTATCATAAGACAACTACCACCACCCATATTGACTAGTCAAGTTGTCCCACCTGCAACACATGGGGGCAGTGGCCCTTCCACCTACACTGCCCCTCCTATCATACATGGGGGCAGTTTCCCTTCCACTTACACTGCCCCTCCTACCACACTTGGGGGAACTAGACTGTCCACAATGGTGCCACAAGTACCCCCAGTTATGTAGGTGCATCATGTATGTACAAACCCCACCAACATGGCTACCCCATCTCACATCAACCTTGGGTTGAACCTTCCTTTCATGGCATGTCTCAACTTGCTTGATTTGGCTTGGTTAACAAATGACCCTATCTGCCATCAAACATTTTGGCCTCCCATGCCAACGAAATTTCCCTTAGACATTCCCAAGTTTGAAGGGAAGGCAGGGGAGTGCCCCCAAAACCACATCATGACATTTCATCTATGTTGCTCATCAAACAACATCGTAGATGATTCAATCAGGCTAATACTATTCCAACACACCCTCACAGGTGCTGCAGCCAAGTGGTACATTGAGCTACACAAGCCAAGTACCCAGATTTCAACTCCCTAGCTTTCATGTTCCTGCAATATTTCCAACTCCCCGTCAGATATGACGAAGGGGTGGAGAGCCTTTTATCTTGCCACCATAATACTGCGACCCACACAACTGACCACATCCATGAGTGGAGGCCACACCGTAGTTTGTGTAAGATCCAACTTGATGACAAGATCTTCTTGGATTGGTTCTTGAAAACCTTGCTCCCACCTATAGCAAAGGACCTTGCATACGAACGTCCCCAATCCGAAGAGGAGGCCATACTGAAATCCCAGCAGTTTGATTTGATCTATGCATAGTCTGGATACCTTTACACCATCATTCCAGATGCTCCCCATGCAGGCACCTTCTATCGGGATGTACCAGGGGCATCCCATACTGCAGATGGCATCATAGGTTCTATCTCTCACCAACCACAACACCATCCGACACCACCTGCAATACCACCACAACCGAGAAACACACCTAGTGTTGCTTACCAAAACCAAAATCTAGACTATGCAAGAATGATGTCCCAGTCTAGAGCCACAACTTCTTATGAACAACCTGCACCACCGTAGTAGGCCCAGGCATTAGCTTGGCCGACACAACAATACGTGGGACAAATTCCCACATTTGTGGCACCAACACCTACCCAAGTATACTATGCATTGCTGATGTAAGCTGTTCAATCCCCTGCCCCTACTTCATTGGGACAAGTGTTTGTACAACAAAACCGTCCCAACCAGCCAGCCCTTAATAAACAACAATGGCAAGCCAGGAATAACCAACCCTAGAACCAAGGCAACAATCAACCATAGGGAGGAGGTCAACAACGAAATCCTCCCAACAATGCCACAGTGAACCGGCCAACCCAAAATCCTAATTGACCAAATGCACTGTGATGCAACGCTCCGTTGTGGACAAACCAATTGTGCACATTATGCGAGGTTTACGGGCACTACACATTCGAGTGTCCCTTCATGGGTCACGCTAAACAAGCCATTAGAAACAAGGTTCAACATGTCACCAATACAATGAACCAAGCCCAACCCAACTTGGTACCATAAGGACCTCCTCCTATGGTGCTCCAAAACCCATTACTATTCCAAGGATTTGTGGCAACCGCACCCCCTCCCCAACCCAATCCCAATGCTCCGGGGGCACCTCCCATGGCAGAAATAGGTGTCCACCACCTGCTAGACATGACAACTGAAGAGGTCAATCTACAAACCAGATGAAATTAGTACGGAACCAACACCGAACCCGCTGACACATCAGCACATCTAAGTCTAAAATAGTCAATGCACCTATTCAGTTACCCCCTTTCCCGCTCCCCCCCATATGTCGGGTTGCCAATAATGCCATGGCTAGAGCTGTTGTCATCTACATCATTGTAGATTATTTGGCCCAAACACCTACCACCATGTCTGCTCTTGAGGTACTTAAAACTTGCCCAATGCAGGGAAAATCCTTACTAGCCTCCCTTGGGGCCGTAGACCCCTCTAACTCCAAGTTGATCACATTTGACACGGAGAATGGAGAACCGTGAATGCCATCAACCATTGCCTTTCAAATCTCGGTGTCTATCCAAAATTTGGTCGTACACTAGTGTATAGTGGACGAGGGGGAATCCACGTGTGTTATGTCTACCCTAGTTTAGCAGAAACTTAGATCCCCAATTCTACAACCATCCTCCACAACTCTGTGGAATTATGATGGCCATCCCACTAAAGCCCAAGGAATCCTCCCCCACGTCCCCATCACATTAGTCGAGAAGACAATCCTAATTGACATGGAGGTTTTCAACACTCAATTGGACTATAACCTTCTCCTCGAAAGAATTTATATGTACTACCTTCAATCGCCACTTTCCTTATGATATTGTTCGAAGGAAGTTGAATCCTGAGTCGACCATTCTTCAGTTATCTTGACTTTGCATGTCATCCATTCCCGGTACTATTACTGGTCCGTTCACATCTTGTTCATTGAGTTCTTCCACATTATATAGCATTGCTAAGTACCTCGTGTTGGTTGATGGGTGTTAACCCAAAAAATCCCTCACTCATCTATACATGGCCTACACCACCCAAGGACACCCATGCATGACCCTCATTTAACCCCATCTGACCCCCACACCATCAAGAAGGCTTAAAAACAGGAAAAGGCGCATAAAAACCCCTAAAAAGAGCCTAAATAGCTCTCATAGGGGCTAAAGCCTCCAAAAAGGGGCTAAAACCCCTCAAAGGAGCCTAAAATCCTAAAAAGGGATAAAGATTGAGCGAAAGGGGCTAAAATCCAAAAAAAGGGGCTAAAGCCTTGACCAGGGGCTTAGAATCCTTAAAAAGCTATAAATAGAGGGGTGGGGGGTCACTCTCAAAACATTCCTCCCTTACATACTGTTATACTGCCCAAGTGGATGCCACCCACACTCCCTCTCATCCATTTTTCCTTTGAGCCATAGCTCCCCCATTGCCAAGAGAGAGGTGCTTCTCCAAGCTAGGGCATGGTGGCCCATTTCCACCAAGAGGTATAATCTTTTGTTTAATGTCATTTTCATTTTAGTTTTTATCTAACTCAGTTTGCTTGCAGGTTTATTTCATGTTCTAACAAGTGTATGCAGGGTTCTAGAGTCTAACCTTGTGTACAAGGTTTCCATCTCTTTCCTTTCTGTTATTTGCTTCATTCCAATTTCATTTTTCTTGCATTACCATCAGGAACCTTGCCCTTCCATCCTATAGATAGAAGGTATCCATTCCTACCCTATAGCAAGGGAGAAATCCCTGATACAGAACTAGCGACCATACCAAGTCGATCCCACAAGATCCCTGGGTTTATTTTTCAAAGTTTCAGTTTTTAATTCTGTTTTTTGCCCTAGTTTAATTTTCTGTTAAAATCTAGCTTAAATTCCTGTTCATTTGCATTTCTAGTTACTGTCGAGCCTCCTCAAGGAAAATACGAGTCCATTTGGCCACAGTACAGGTTACTGTTAGCTGAATCTGACTCAGGACCAAAAAGACTTTAGTTTTCGGAGCAGGTCACTCTTATCGAGCCTAGAGAGGGGACCAGGTTCCTCATTCTGGCCTCACAGGTGCGACCAGGTCACCTATTTATCCCTGAAAGGTGTGACCCCCTTCCAGAAGTTAGCCTACCATACCAACGAAACTTCCCATCAACCATTGCCTTTCAAATCCTCGTGTCTATCCGGAATTTGGTCGTACACCGATGCATAGTGGATGAGGGGGCATCCACATGTGTTATGTCTACCCTAGTCTGGAAAAAACTTGGATCCCCAATTCTGCAACCATCCTCCACAAATTTGCAGGTTTATGATGGCCATCCCACTAAATCCCAAGGAATCCTCCCCCATTTCCTCATCACATTAGCCGAGAAGATAGTCTTGAATGACATAGGGGTTGTCAATGCTCAATTGGACTATAATTTTCTCCTCAGAAGAAGTTATATGTACGCCATGAGAGCCATAGCATCAACTGTCTTCTGTCTCATGATGTTCCCCCACGAAGGGAAAATCATGACGGTTGACCAACTTACTTATCACGATCCGTAAGGGCTAATGGCACCCGTCAACGTTATCCCTACGATCAACACCATTGATCTGCAAGGGATGACCACACACGACAATGTTATCCCTGCGGTCAACACCATGGTTGACAACATACCAGCCTCCTCATTGTTGAATGTGGGCCCTAGGTTGTTTGTTGATACCACCATGATGGATTCTTTCCCCTTAGTGTCACCACCACTAACACCAAATGAGACTGTGGACTTGTGCATGCTCTCATCTTGCACCGCTGCACCCAAACAACAACCAAAACTGTAGCCCCAACTATAACCACAACAACATCTGTAGCCGCAACATCAACATAAACTGCAACACCATCCGTAGCCGAAGCATTACATGCAGCCATAACCACAACCTCATTCCCACATACAACCAGCAAGGAGTTATCTAGGATCCTCCTTAGTCCACACAATTCCCTTCATTTCCCCCCCACCTGGTGTCATGAGAAAGCAAGTAATGGCCACCTTAAACTTACCCAACTTTACCTTGGGAATTCCCATGTGGTATCTTGATCCACCAACTCAACCACCAATTCCCTAGGTAGTCTTAACCCCCATGCAACCCATTGCGGTCGAGTCTCATCCTCCACCCGGCCCGCAAAAACCAACCACCGCACCCGCACTGCCCCACCCAAAAAGGGCCAGGGGTAAGAATGCAAAAGCTACCACTGAACCTCGACAGATCCCTCCTTGCACCATCTGTGAAGAATAGGACCATCCAACTCAAAACTGCCCTGAGATTCCTATAATCCGCACACATTTGGATGCCATGGATACAACCGAAAACCTCCCCATGGTTTAACTGCCAAGCACGCCAATAGTGAGAAACAAGTCATTAAGAACAAAGTATGCTTGCACCCTCTATGGTTTGTATGGACACTATTCTCACCACTGTCAAGACTTGTCCAAGTTCTAAATGGCTTTAGGTGACCTTCAACAACATTCCCTTGAATATGAGATCACCCTGATCAAAGAAGTTCACCCCCCACCTCCTTCTTCGGAGACCATGTCCATTTACATGATGTCCAGTTCTACTGAACCTCTTATCTCCAACACCAAAGATGGTCCATTAGACCTATCTCTTCGTTGCTTCCGCAATGATGAGGAGATACTAGAAGCCTTAACCGCCCCAGAATACCCATAGGATGACATGCACCATCGTTCGTTCTTCCTCCCCGAAGAACTTGTGTTGCAGTCTGACCATTTTTCTATGGAAACCAAAGATTTCATTCATGGTAAAGTCGACTGGTTCAAAAACCCCATCCGACACCAGACGCTTTAGAAGAAGGTAACATGGCTAACATCTCGCCAACCACTAAAATCAACATCTCAACCAACCCCGAGGTTGTTGAAGAAATCATGCTGGGGCATCCTGCTCCTCGGAAGAAGTCGCTGCCTACAAAGCTCTCTTCCAAGAATTCTGCAAAATCTTTTCCTAGTCTTACACTGAAATGCCCGGGTTGGATCCATCCATCATGGAACACCACATCGACACATGGCTCAATGTGGCCCTCGTGCACCAAAAGCAATGACCCATCCATCCTTCCAAAGCGGCCGCAGTCTAAGCCGAGATAGAGAAGCTGCACACAGTCGGCTTCATTTACCCCATTGCTTACACCACTTGGGTTTCTAATCATGTTCCCGTGAATAAAAAATAGGGTACCATATCTGTTTGCACAGACTTTCGCGATCTAAATGGGGTGTGTCCAAAAGACAACTTCCCAACACCCTTCATCAATCAGATTATCGATGCATGCATCAGACATGAGGTCTTTTCCTTCATGGATGGCTTTTCCAGATATAACCAAATCCAGATCCAGAAAGAATACCATTATAAGACTGCATTCACAACCCCGTGGGGTGCATTTGCAAATTGAATCATGCCCTTTGGCCTGAAAAATGCTGGAGCCACCTTCCAGCGGGCCATGACACACTATTTCTGCAACTTCATTCACATCATGTTGGTTTATCTTGACAACCTCATTGCGTGGTCACAGAAGCAAGCACAACACATAGACGACTTACGACAAGCCTTCCTACGATGTCGCAAGTATGAAATCTGCTTGAACCCTTTCAAGTGTGTTTTCTGTGTCCCAACAGGTCGTCTCCAAGGGTTCATCATGTCACACAAAGGAATGACCCTTGATCCCCTGAAAGTCCAAACCACTTTCCCTCTAACATCACCTCTTTTAGTGACGGTAGTATAGCTTGTATTATAGTATTTTCCTTTTTTGTTTTACACATTTTTCAAAAGTGAGACTTATATATTGTTTCCCCTCATTGCTCCAGATGGATCCTACCTCGGACCAGTACATCTGATTTGTTGATGGAGCAAGCAGATGGTCTCTGAACCTTTCCTTGGCTGCATGGGTTATCTACTCCCTATCACAGTAGTTGATCCTGTTAGAATAATCAACCCATAGTTAGCTACCTTAGACATTAATTTCATTATTTTTGTCTTATTTGCCTAGTTCATGTGTCCCACCTTGTGCAAGTTGTCATTTACCTATCCATAGTGGTCAAACTTGCCTTATTTGACTCATGTAGCGCTTGGTAAACCTCAAGGAATCAAATATGCTTTATTCCTGGCCTCCTAAGCGCCCTTCTACTTTTTCTGCTTTATTCCCTACTTTTTCAGTGTTTTAAGGCAAATGGAAAAGCTTGACTAGGTGAGGTTGACTAGTTTTTTGTCCTACACATCCTCCACTCTTTTCTCCTTGTAAAAGCATGTATGAGTTGTCATTCCATCACTCTTTAGCTTGCCTAAGTGATTTTGCCAATTCGTGAGCTCCATGACTGATTTGGGATCAACTTTTTGCACCTATGGGGGATTTGCTTAATTTTAGTAAGGCTGCTTTATGCTAGATTCGAATTGTTCCTCATGCATTCGAATCCCTTATATAATTATTTAATGCAGCAACCTATTATGTTACAGGGTTGGCTATTGTACACTTATTCAATACAGTTTAGTGTTCAGCTCATTATTCAGTCACTTTTGTGAGTGATTTTGCATGTTCAATTGATAATTGTTGTGAGTAAAATTAATCTATCATTGGGTTCAATTTCCACATGGTATCAGAGCCATTGTAGATTGATTTGTCTCCTTCAAAATTGTTTTGCAGGTTCGACATCAGTGACTGGGATCCTTCTACTAATAGCCGGGACAGATTTCTAAGCTATGGATCAATCTCAGAAGATCATCTTGACTCCTTTCAATTTATTTGAATGGAAAGCAGAGATGGAGATACTGTTGAGAGAGAAACGCCTTTACAGGGTGACTATGGCAATAGAAGCAGAGCCCAATGCAGCTGCAAAGAAGATAAAATGGCACAACAGGAGGGATGATGCCTATGGTCTCCTGTGTCTGAGTATTTCCAGAGACCTCATTTTCCATCTTGATGGATTGACATCACCGAATGAAGTATGGGAGAAGCTTACTGATATTTTTGGAAAGACAGACGAGATGAGGGGACATCAAATCGAAAATGAGCTGATTTCCCTGAGTCCAAATAGCTTTGAATCTCTGCAACTCTATTTCTCCAAGTTCAAAGCACTTGTTTTGCAGCTGAAACAGTGTGGGATCAAAAATAAGGATGATCAGCTGGTCTTGGCCCTAACTATTCATTGTTTGTTTCGACCTTCTATGCCACAAAACTGACAGCTCGAACCTGGAAGATGCCTAGCCTTGTAGATTTCATGGAATCTCTCACACAAGAACAAGACAAGCTGGTGATGATGGGAACCATCAAACCATCCAAAGATCAATCTCTGATTCCTAAATATTCGAGGGTGGATTCAAAAAGCAAAAAGAAAGCTAAAAAGCCACCTGAGCAAAAGAGAGACAAGAAATAGTCTCCAGAGGAGCCACAAGGTTCCAAGAAGACTAACCAGAAGAAGAAAAACAAAGTAGAAATGAGCAAGTGCGCATACTGCAATAAGGGAAATCACACTGAAAGCTCTTGTATGAAGAAGCAAATAGACATGCTGACCCAACTCCTAGAGAAGAATGGCATCTCCCTTCCAGAAAGCTCAAAGAAGAGAAAAGGAGGATTAAGTTCAGATGATAGAGAGAGAGTTCATGCATTGGTTTCTGGCACATCAAGCTCACCTAGTTTTATCATTGATTCTGGAGCTTCAAAACACATGGTTTCGACCAAGGAGGCATTCTCCTCACTTGACATGTCGAAGGGACCACCTATAGTACTGGGAGATGACCCTCTCACTGAAAGTTTGGGCAAAGGGAGGATTGATCTTGATCATGGTTAGTTCAGCAATGTGTTGTATGTGCCTAGTATTGCCTCCAACCTCTTATCAGTGTACCAGATGAATCACACTGGGTCTCCAAAGAAGGTCATATTCTCCCCTGATGAAGTTGAGATCATAGGTATCTCAAGTGGTAAAGTCATTGCAAAAGGAGTTGCGAATCATGCTCAGAAGGTATACATGTTCTCACACTTCCTACCCTACTCAAACCCCTCTGCTCTTCTGATTCATGCTAATGAAGCAAGCAAGATTTGGCCACCTAAATTACAAGTATCTTTCTGATCTTAGTGAAAAAGAGATGGTCATAGGGTTTCCCAATATAAAATTTTCCAAAGGAGTCTGCCAAGCTTGTATCCTAGGAAAACACCCAAAGCATAAATTTGAGAGAGCTATTCATGAGAGAACCTCTGCACCCCTCGAGCTGATCCATAGTGATGTTGCTGGCCCATTCCCTCATATGTCCATGATTCAGGCCAAATATGCACTGACTTTCATAGATGACTTTTCTAGGTATTGCTGGGTTTACTTCCTGAAACACAAGTCTGAAGTTTTTGGCCTCTTCAAAGTCTTTATGGCTTTGGTTGAAAACTAGTCTGGGAGGAAAATCAAGGTCCTTAGATCTGAAAATGGTGGTGAGTATGTCAAGTCTGAGTTTATTAATTATTGTGTAGATGCAGGTATTTAGATGCAACATTCTATCCCTTACACACCACAACAAAATGGTGTTGCTGAGAGGAAGAACATATCACTGAAGGAGATGGCAACATGCATGATGGAGGCCAAAACCTTGCCACCAAAGTACTGGTCCAAAGCTATCAACTGTGCAGCCTATATCCAGAATAGGGTGCCTCATAAACATCTTGAAGTTATGACTCCTTTCGAGTCATGGAGTGGGCACAAGCCAGATGTGACCCATTTCAGAATTTTTGGCTCAAGGGCTTGGGCTAGAATTCCAACAGAAAAGAGAAAGGCTTTGCAGCCCCAAAGACAAGAGTGTCTATTTTTTGGATACTCTGAAGATTCAAAATGGGTACAAACTGATAAATTTGAGCACAAATAAAGCCTTCATCGAAAGGTGTGTTCAGTTTCAAGAAGAACCCCTTGCAGCAGTGGAAGTTGGAGAAACCTCTTCACCACCTGAACCTCTGAAAGTAAGTGAAGAGTTTGTTGAACATGCTGATTATGATTTTTCTAATGGAGATGAGTTTATTGCAGACCCTAACAGCCCTACAAGGCCAAAATGGGAAGCCAAGACACTACATGCAGCAGGAGAGCTAGCTAGGGATCCCAATGACCCAAGGAGGACTAGATCTCAATTTGAGAGTGGTCTGTGCATGAAGGATCCTATGTTTGCTGAAAAATGATATTTGATGGTGGAATCTGATCCTCAAACATATGAAGAAGCAACAGGATATCCAAGATGGAAAGAAGCCATGAAGGAAGAGTTCAGCTCACTCCAGAAGAGCAACACATGGGAGCTAGTGGATCTTCCCCCCGAGAGGAAGTTAGTTTAGTGTAAGTGGGTCTACAAGACCAAATTTGCTGTTGATGGTTCACCTCTAAAGTACAAGGCCATATTGGTAGCCAAGGGCTACTCACAGGTTCATGGCATAGATTACAATGAGACCTTTGCACCAGTGGAAAAGATGGACTCCATCAGGCTAGCCTTAGCCATTGCAGCCTCAAGGCAATGGGAGGTACATCACATGGATGTAAAATGTTCCTTCTTGAATGGAGATCTCACTGAAGAGATATATATGCAGCAGCCTCAAGGTTTTTCTACTAACCCTTCTCTTGCGTGTAGGTTGAGAAAGTCATTGTATGGGCTAAAGCAAGCCCCCAGGGCTTAGTATGCCAAGATCGATAGCTTCTTTCTATCACTGAATTTTTTTTGGTGCAAATCAGATACAAATGTCTATTTGAAGTTAATTAATGGTTCATTAATGATCATTGTGCTATATTTTGATGACCTCCTCATTACAGGAAGCTCAAAGGATGAGATTGCTTCCTTAAAGGGTGCAATGAACCAAGCCTTCTCCATGACAGATTTGGGGCTCTTAAGTCAATTTTTGGGGCTTGAGATTGCTCAAACCAAAGCTGGAATCAAGGTGCACCAGTCCAAATATGCCTTGGACTTGCTGAACAAATTCAGAATGAAGGATTGCAAAGCAAGCAAAACTCCTTTCCTTTCAGGAGTGAAGCTGGAAGAAGCTGATTCTTCACTGATGGTAAACAATACACTATATAGGCAATTGATTGGATGTTTATTGTATCTGACACATACTAGACCTGATATTTGTTATGCAGTAAGTGTGGCTTCTAGATTCATGGATCAGCCTCAAGAGATCCATTAGAAAGCAGCCAAAAGGATCCTTAACTTTGTTCAGGGAACAAGGACACATGGGATCTTCTATAAAGCAAAATCTGATCTTGATTTGATTGGATTTACTGAAAGTGATTGGGCCGGTGATAGCACAGATAGAAAGTCCACATCAGGATATGTGTTCATGCTTTCATAAGGGCCAATCAGCTGGTCAAGCAAGAAACAGAGTGCCATTGCACTCTCATCTACAGAAGAAGAGTACAGAGGAGTTGTTAATGCAGCAACTCAATGTTTATGGTTGTAGGGTTTACTTGGAGAGTGTGGTTTTGAATCAGAGTACTCAAATACCATCTACTATGATAACCAAAGTACCATTCAAATCTGCAAAGATCTAGTTCAGAAGCAGAGAACCAAACAAATTGAGATCCATATGCACTACATCAGAGAGCTTGTGCATGATGGCACCATTTACCTACTCTTCTGTTCATCTTCAGAACAAGTAGCTGATATCTTCACCAAAGCATTTTGTGAGAAGACCTTCAGCAATCTCAAATCACTACTGGGGATTTCTGATCATGCTGTGAAGCATGAGTGAAGACAAGATTTCCAAATTTTGTTTTACAGTCCATGTTTAAGGGAGGATTTTCCCATGTGGTTTTTGCCTCATTCCTTGTTTAAATGGACATGTAGTATGTAAAGGGTGACTAAGCCTTGTTGCTAGGCCCTATAATTTTCTGATATATTACTCATAATTCAGGCTTAAGGGGGGTTGTTAGAATAATCAACCCATAGTTAGCTACCTTAGACATTAATTTCATTATTTTTGTCTTATTTTCCTAGTTCATAATCCCACCTTATGCAAGTTGTCATTTACCTATCCATAGTGGTCAAAATTGCCTTATTTGACTCATGTAGTGCTTTGGAAACCTCAAGGAATCAAATCTTCTTTATTCCTGGCCTCCTAAGCACCCTTCTACTTTTTCTACTTTATTCCCTGCTTTTTCAGTGTTTTAAGGAAAATGGAAAAACTTGACTAGGTGAGGTTGACTAGTTTTTTGTCCTACACATCCTCCACTCTTTTCTCCTTGTAAAAGAATGTATGAGTTGTCATTCCATCACTCTTTAGCTTGCCTAAGTGATTTTTCCAATTTGTGAGCTCCATGACTGATTTGGGATCAACTTTTTGCACCTATGGGGGATTTGCTTAATTTTAGTAAGCCTGTTTTATGCTAGATTCGAATTGCTCCTCATGCATTCGAATCCCTTATGTAATTATTTAATGCAGCAACCTATTATGTTACAGGGTTGGATATTGTACACTTATTCAATACATTTTAGTGTTCATCTCATTATTCAGTCTCTTTTGTGAGTGATTTTGCATGTTCAATTGATAATTGTTGTGAGTAAAATTAATCTATCACTGGGTTCAATTTCCATAGATCCATATCAACGGAATATGCATGGGAAGTGTGACTAAAAACCAGGATGAGGATGATGGTGTCAATGGCCTTTTGGCCGGTGCTCTCCAGTTAGGCGTTCACCATCTCGATGTCTTCTTAGACTCCCAGCTGCTTGTTTCTCAGTTGAACAACTACTACTTGGTACGCGATACTTGCCTCTTTAGAAAATTCCTACGCACTAAATAGATGGTTAGAACATTTGAGTCCATCACATTCACACATGTTCCCAGAAACCTCAATAGTGTAGCAGATCGAATGGCTAATGAAATTCTAAATTGGCACATTCATAATCGCATATAGGAAACATACAACCATAACATCATGCATAATCATATATAAAATACACACACAAGTGTAACAATACATAATCTAGGCATTGCATCTCATATCATCATAAAAATACTCACATATAAAACCATAAAAAGTGCATCCACGTGCATCAAAAATATATATAGATAGATAAGTCGCATGTCCAAAATATGTCCTATACAAAATGAGAAGCCACATATGCTTTCTCAGCTGAATATACATAGCGATGCGAAAAATCCTAAGTGCACCAATGCACTAGGGGCAGCCCCACTAGGTTGCTAATATGACTCAGACTCATCATTTGGCTCAGTATCATCATCTTCCTTAGAAGACTCATCCTTTGCAGGAAGATCGCCTCTCATCACCCGACAAAGGTAATCACAGGCCACGACCACCCTCCACATCACAGAAGTACACTCTGGAGGAAAACTATGAATGAAAGCACTCAGATCATTGTTCAAATGATGCCAGCCATCATTAGAGATCCGATTAGCAAGCCACTTCAGATGTGGCAGAAACTCATCCACCTCCCGCTGTCGCCTGCAAGGATTCCCCGTAGGAACCGTTGAAGGTGCCATAGCAATGACTCGCCTCTGATACCTGGGCAGTGAGTGAGGACCAATATCTGCATACACAAACAAGGACACCCTTAATCTATACATATAAACATACAACTATCAACCAGATCAACTACACTATGTATAAAGATGAACATAAAGACATCACACATACATACCAGCTGGTCCCCATGCTTGACTTGCACGTCGAGGCATCTCAGGGTCCCCATGATAGTTCATACCCACATATAGGTACTCCTCAATGACCACTAGAAGCTGACATCACTGCTCCAATAGCTCCTCAGTGAAAAAGTGGTCCACTCTTCCACCACCCTCTTGTACCATCATCTGGCACCACTTGTGCATCCGCGACTCCCATGGACCACTATCCTGCACTGCGCAGTGCGGATGTAGAGTAGGTACTTTCTCAAAAAAGAAAGCAAATAGAAAGGAGCCAAAGCAAAAGCCTTCCCCAGATGCCTTCACATTGTTCACCTAACACCGAATAGCCTGAAGATACATCTAGGCCCACCCATAGTATGTGCCCCCCATAGCATGCTCTACCAACTGCAGCTGCCCTCCAGATATCTTGTGGCTTCTCATGGAACCCAATATAAGCAGCAATGATGTTGCCACCGCCCATGTCAACAAGTCCTCAATGTCACACATCAATATGTATGAGCCACGCACATATGCAATAGCATAATAGTGCCTATCACACATCTCCTCCAATGTCTCCCCCTGAGACAACACCGGTGCCAAGTCACCAACAACTCCCAACATAGGGAGCCCATTCAATAAGTACACATCCATGAGCATGATCTCAATACACTGGCCCTGGAAGAGAAAGGCCTCCTCCCCAATATCCCAAAATCTCACCAATGTTTGCAGCAACAAACGCAAGCTCTTCATAAGGGGTATCCTCATGAACTTCAGTAAACCACAATGGGCTAGTGTATCACACACATTCCTGTCCCACAATGATGCCTCCCGAAGTTCTTTATAGTCTCTCTCCCGCCACTTAATCTCAGCCATCCTGCATAAGCAAAACACAAATGTCAGCCACTGCTCTCATCAAAAAATGTCACCTAGAGGCCAAGTTGCACCTGTTTGGGGAAAGTGAGTGACCAGGTCACTCAAAAATGCCCCATAGGTGCAACCAGGTCGCTCTTTTTCCCTCGAAAGGTGTGACTTGGCTCCATGAAACCCCAACAGGCTCATGGAGGACCTCCAGGTGTCTAAATGCATAATGTAAACCACCAAAAAGAAGAGATTTGGAAAGAGCTCTTATCTGTAAGTTGCAGAACTCGAAACCACCGGTCAGAACAGAAGAAATAAGAAAAAGAAAATCTAGGGCCCACCTCTCCAACTCTGTAGTGAATAGTGACAATGACACTTCACAAAGTGGTCCCCACCCTTATATAGGCCCTATTTGACCTAATTTCTCCTATTCGACACAACAAGACCATACGGAGTCCATTTGAGACACCGTTCACGCCATTGGTTTCAGAATTCCATCGTCTATCTCCTTATGAGACCATCATCTCATGTTTAACAAAAAAAAATTGGGACCGCTCCCCAGAACTTACCTTGATTAAGGAGCCACATCATGGTGATGCAAGTGTCTACGGACTTGTGCTTGCATCACACTTTCCTACTGCTACTCATGCGGGTTCTTGGGCCACCGCCCATCAAGGAACATCATTTTGGTTTTTAACATAGAGTTGTCTACTCTGTCCACCACACCTTATAAGGACCTACGGACCATCATCCAAAAGACAGATCATTTCCTTTGCATGTATTTGGCATATAACTGCCTCTGGACTTGCACTCACATCACATGTAGTCAATTCTGTCCACCACAACTCACACATGACTCTCTTGACCTCTTTCTGAGAGCCACCTCAGTTTGCATGCCTCTTCCACACTGACTCAGGTGCCTTTGTTGCGATCTATCCCATGCATGTATTGGTATGTTTAAGAGCCACCTGCTTTGTCCATACTGCACGGATGACCTTTGGACCACTGTCCACCATCCCGACATGGGGCATTTCCTGTGCCACCGTAATTGGTTAACTATACTAGAGTTTCTTTTAAGCTCTTTTCTGACTCCTAGAAGAATGAAAAGATTGCCAAGTGCAGCTGCTTCCTTTCCTGCTCGTTAAATTATAGGAAAGGGAATATACATCATCTCGTTTATCTCCTTTTGTGGACTATGTAGACCATCAAATGAAAAGGACCACCTTGGCATATTCAAGCCAAGACCGTTCCCCTCTGCATACGTTTATGCTTTCTTGGGTAGAGGGGCAGAACTTTACGAAAAATCTCACCATGGGTTGTTGTTAAGCTCTTTTCTAGCCTTCTCAACAAGAAAAGATTACCGAGCAAACTTGGTTTCATTCATGCTCATAAAAGCATCTGAATGACTCTCCAGTCAGTATAGGTTTAACCTTTTTCACCCTGACTGGACTACCAATGGTAAAGAAGTTTCCCATCCCCTAAAAAAGGATGGGTGAGCTCTCCTGTGTATACTTTTATCCTTTTTTGGGCACAGGAGACTACCAACGAAAAATATCCCCCATTGGAGTCTTCTTCGTGCTTTCAAAATCTCTAAAATTGAAAGGACCATCGAGCATTTACTTTCTTGAGATCGCCAAAAATCCATGAGATCGTACCACAACAGTGTTTCTAGACACTACCCCATAGAAAATAGTTTGATAGAATTCCCACTTTGGGTCGCGTTTTTTCATATTACTCTGCAATGTGTCTTCCTTGGATCCCATCGATATCAAAAGTGTCTACCTACCCCAACTATTTCCCATCTGCAGTGACATTCCCAGTATTACAGCTATGATCCCATTCCCATGAGTCAGTTTCATTTGCTGCCTGGTTCGCCCTAATGCCATACTCTGAACAAAGGATGTTTGAGTCTACTACACTCCCTCTGCCCTTGTTCAACTCTCTCCTCCCCCCCCTTCCCCATTTAGTGGTTCAATCCTCATATTGTCTCACATCTTTCGTTTATCTCCCTCGCACTTCTAGTCAAGGAAACATCATTTCCTTGACTAGGGGCAGGTCTCCCTCTGTCGACAACAACACACATATTCTAGAGGATAGACCCATAGGTCCCTGTATCTTGGTTTCATTAACCTCATTTATGAGTTCCTTGGACCACTTGAGAGGAGTCCTTAGTGCCTCTCGGGATGGTTGTTTCTCACGTGCTTGACTCCAGCTACATCATCGCACCGTTGAGATTCGTACAGGGTATTGGTTCATGCCGTATTTGGTTGAAGAATCCAGATGTCACCTGACTCTAGCACATTGATAAGTCTATTCGAGGGACCTAAACAGGTTTATGTCTCTTGTGATTTCCAAGTTGCAATGGAGATAGTGTTCAGAAGCCCCAACAATGCTTCTATATAGATTTATGATTGATGCAGCATACTTGTACCATAGAGACTCTGACTCTCCATCAGTGAGTCCATACAACTATGTACCATTCCAGATCCAACATGCTATCAGTCGTGAAGATATAGCATTCCATGAGAATTCCATGGGTCCAATGTAGCATTTCTTCAGATCAGTATTGTATTCAGCCTCTCATTGAGAAAACCACTATGTATCATCAGTTGTATATGATCAACTCTTGTATTATAGAGCATAGATCACATTATTATTTTTACATTGTTACGAGCATGGGGAGTCCCGCCTTGTCCATATACATGTCACACATTATTTGTATCTCACCCATTGATGGGAACCATATTAATAAAAAAAACAAAAGCCACCATGCCCCATCCCAGGAAGCACCACCTCTCAACAAAAAATCCTATGATGTCCATCATCCATACGATGAGATCCTACCCTCACACATCAGGGGGAAACCTGTTAACCCAAAAAATCCCTCACTCAACTCTACATGGCCTACACAACCCAAGGACACCCATGCATGACCCTCATTTAACCCCATCTAACCCCCACACCCTAAAGAAGGCTTAAAAATAGGAAAAAGGGTTTAAAAACCCCTAAAAAGATCCTAAATAGCTCTCATAGGGGCTAAAGCCTCCAAAAAAGGGCTAAAACCCCTCAAAGGATCCTAAAACCCTAAAAGGAGCTAAAGATTGAGTGAAATGGGATAAAATCCCAAAAAAGGGGCTAAAGCCCTTACCAAGGGCTTAGAACCCTAAAAAAGCTATAAATAGAGGGGTGGGGGGTCACTCTCAAAACATTCCTCCCTTGCATACTGTTAAGCTGCCTTAGTGGATGCCTTGAGACCATTTGCCTCTCAAGCCACCCACACTCCCACTCATGCATTTTTCCTTTGAGCCATATCTCCCCCATTGCAAAGAGAGAGGTGCTTCTCCAAGCTAGGGCATGGTGGCCCATTTCCACCAAGAGGTATAATATTGTGTTTAATGTCATTTTCATTTTATTTTTTGTCTAACTCAGTTTGCTTGTAGGTTTATTTCATGTTCGAACAAGTGTATGCAGGGTTCTGGAGTCTAACCTTGTGTACAGGGTTTCCATCTCTTTCCTTTCTGTTATTTGCTTCATTCTAGTTTCATTTTTCTTGCATTACCATCAGGAACCCTACCCTTCTATCCTATAGACGGAAGGTAGCCATTCCTTCCTTGTAGCAAGGGAGAAATCCCTACTACAATGAGGGATGCCTTAATGCCCTCCTTCTAGCAGATTCCATTCCATCGAATTCGTATCATTTATTCTAGAATAAGAGTCTAGAGTCCTTTGAGTGCCTTGATACTTATAGTCATCAGTGGTAGGTCCTCTCACCATCGACATTTTTGGGAATACATCAATGTCCCTTGATCGATGGATTCTTTCAAGAGTTCAACCTCAACACATCTATTCACACTTGTTATATTGCACT
This sequence comes from Pseudotsuga menziesii, assembly GCA_001517045.1. Taxonomy (NCBI): domain Eukaryota; kingdom Viridiplantae; phylum Streptophyta; class Pinopsida; order Pinales; family Pinaceae; genus Pseudotsuga; species Pseudotsuga menziesii. The sequence continues at coordinate 330,296 of LPNX010455480.1, read as the reverse complement.
CTGTACCTTGATTCCTATTTTCATTATCAGTGGTTTATCTCACATCTATTAATGATATACATCAATGACCAGTAATCAGATGATGGAATACCATGTTCGACCTTGACATCTCTATTCACATGGTAGGACATGTACGTGTAGCGGTTTGTGTAGAAGACCTTCCAGCTTGGTGGCATTTCATATATGCTACCTCCTTGATCGTGCTAGTATTCATGAGATGTCATCTCTCATGATCAGATTCTAGTGTATATCAGATATTTTCATCTATTATGGATATCTTGAACCATTGTATATTGTACATGGAGATGACCACATATGACACTTTGTATATCATGCCTATTCATGGCCATTGTACTCTTATGTATCCGAGACTACTATATGTATTGGCAGTCACATGCAGATATTGATCATTGTATTGTGCTGATGCGTGGCTAGTTCTTCCACCTAGGTCTTTATTACTCCACTTCTGGGATGGATTATATAATGTATTTCGGCCATCATGTTACCCCTCTGACCTCACACATTAGGGGGCATCTGTTATAGCTGATTTTACCACACCTGGTAGATCACACCTTTATGGCCTTCCATGTCCCTATGCAAACTCTTTGGACCCCATGGAATTATATTATACTTTTATGTTCCAATATTATCCCCCAAAATCACCTGTTTATACCTATACGTGACTTTTAAATCCATACTCGCGTGTATACACAATTTTTGACCTCAAACCCGCATACATCGGGATGTGTGCATAAAGAAAATTATGTTTGGAGTTTTCCTTATAGTAGTCCAAATATATTGACTCTTGGCCTTCCATATTCCTTGAGAACACTCAGACTCGACCCTCCATTACCTCTTTGGAGTGCTATATATTGAGTCTCTTGGATACATTGAAGAAAGAGAAATTGAAGAGTAAGGAAACTACAGTCCATTGCTGCCTTAGTTTTTCTTATACTTGAGTCTACATCCCTTTGTCCCTTTGGAGTACATAGTGTTCTTCCCAAGCTTTCCTTTTCTTTGCGATATTTCTATCGAGAGATGGAGTATTGAAGTGGTGGAGGCCCATGTGGAGGACTAAGTTTCTCCGGTTTGCAGAAGTGCCCACATAGTTTGTCACTATTGTATCTTTGTTTTATTAATACAAATATCTTCTCCTATCCAATACATGTTCATTTTAAATATGAATATTGTATCCATGGATGTATTTATTTGCTTATACATGATTGATTATATATGCTAGAGTAGGTGTAACAAATTATTATATATCATGCTTGCTTTGTTTGTTGTTGTTGAGAGAGAATTTGGAATACAAGTGTGATTGGAAAAGCTCAATGGGGATCTACTTCAACCATCTAGAATAAGGTACGATTATATATCCCTTAGTGTTATATGATTTTACTGCTCTTGCATGTTGGAAAGGATTGATTTTTGGTGTCATACTATCTGCTGTGGTGCCCCCAAGCCATAGGAAGTTTCTCTCCGTAACAACCTGTGAGTGACACTAGAATCCCTCTCTTGGATATCCCAGTAAGAAAATAGATGTCCTCAACATATATCATCAGAATATGAGTCCCAACCAAAAAATGCTGCTGGTTTGGATCCCACATCCATATCAGATGATCCAACTAACGTACATGGGCTCTCATGCCTGAAAATCCTGAAATATTTTAGGATCCCAAACTCCCTTAGAGCCCTCATAGTCATAGGATCATTGGTTTCCTGAGCATCATCTATATTATGTTCATGTTCCTTCCAAATCACCATGTTTTGGTCCAATACCTATGGGGAATCCATGAGGTAATCATTATAACCTTCATATTGAAAATTTTCTCAAGATGTTTTGCTTAAAATTGATTTTTTGGAAGCCCATGGTTGTTGATGCTCTTTCCCTTAGGGAACATCGCAATGGTGTTGCCTCTCATAATATATAGAGCACCCCTGACACTCTTTCCCCTTTTGAGGAGTGCACCAACACACCTCTCAAACGGAAGAAGAGTGTCACACTGAGCACGCTCTTCCATTTGAAAAATCCTCCCAAAATACTTAAAAAGAATGATAAAAATGAAATTTTCAACCATGAAAAGGAAGGGAAAGGTGTTAGCTCTTACCTAATTCTAATGATTCGATGAATGGAAGCTTGAAACTATTAGAAATTCCTTCACAAATTCATCTCCTAAATACAACTTTCACCCTATTCACTATGGTAAATAACACAATGGTTAAATTTTTTTACTATTTCACTATTTGTATATTGCTTTTTAGTTTTTAATTAAACATAATTAGTGGAATATTTAAATATCATGGGTTTTCATTATGTTTTTCCTATAGTTTTCATGGTGAAAGTGTTCTAACATCATTTTTTAGCATTTCAGGACACTATTGGGCATTTTTTGTTGTGATAGAGTTTCTTTTTGTCCTTTTCGCACTCTAAATTAAGATGAAAAAGTAATGAATGCCTTTTATACCCTTGGCATTATCGCTAAAAATCCAGTGAAAAGGTATAGAAGTGTGTTTTTACCTCTTTTTCAAACGCGTTAAAATGGATTACGAAAAGGGAAGACCACGCGAAGTCATCTTTAAGCTCTTTTCAAACTCTCTAAATAGGAAAATATTTTCAAGTGAGCTTGATTCTTTCATGCTTGTAAAAATACTTGAAAGGTAGTCTATTCATTTATAGTTTACCCCTTTTTTGGACTGCTTAGATCCATTTATGAATAAACTATACTCCAGTTTTTCACGGCTAGAAGAGTTCTCCTAAGTATCAGTTTATACTTTTTTGGACCTTGGGGACTAAATCTACGAAAAATTCCATTTTTGGAGTCTCCTTAGTCATGTTAGACTCTCTAAATATGAAACAACGACCGATTTTACCTTCTTCAAACTTGTAAAATTAAGTGTTGAAGGACCCTTTTGGGGGAATGAACCACTTCTTTCTTAGGTTCATAAAACATATGAGAATGGACTCGTCCTATGATGAGATGAACCGAGTGTTTTTTACCCTTTTCAAGATCGTTAAAAAGAAAAGAGGTACTCATACATTATGATGGGGAAATTAAGGGAATGGGTAATATATTTCATTTGTATTAATGGCTGCTCATAGTACACCCTTGAACATGGCACCTGTTTGCATTTTCATTCAAACAGTTGTGTATTCAGCCTGTCATCGAGTCGATCCACTTTCATGAGTCATTTAACTCCTTTGATTCAATTCAAAGAATGCATTTTCTCGCCCTTGCATTATGTCTAATATCTACTTTGGTTGAGTCAATTATCCCAAGTCACTTGTCGTGTCATTCAATGTTCAAAAGGGAGTGTTTATTACAGTCTATCTGTGTAGTTACTTTACCTTCCTTCGAGTCAGTCATATCTGAGTCAATCCCATGGTTGTTTCTATTATCATGATCACTTCAAAATCAATTTTATTCCAAGTTTCATGTCGATGATGGAGGAAAAATCATGGCCCTCCTTCGACGAGTCTATTCCTATCGACATCGAAACATCATTTGGGAATTAGTTTTAGAAACTAGTCAAGTACATTGAAGGCTGCATGCTTCAATGGTAGGTTTCCTCGCTTTCATTAGTAGGATTTCATCATTGGCCTCTGATTGAAATATTTTTCCAATTGTTTGACTTCAGCTCATCTATTCACATTTAGAGGAATGTACTAGGATACCTTGGGGATCATTGACATTAATGGTGATTTCCCTCGTACTTGTTAACGATATACATCAATGACCGGTAATCAAGTGGTTTCTACCATGTTCGACATCAGGACATCTATTCACATGGATAGAATCGTATCGTTTGGATTTGAAATGAAAACCCTTAATGATTAGGTATTCACTTGAGTATGTGCCTATCTTCAGGTTACGATGGAGTATTTCTTGAGTCATTTCATGGATCCACATTTTATGTTTGTTGGCTATGCTCAAATTTGGGTCAAGATGACATAGAAATATAGTGTATACTCTATATCTATGTCCCAATTTGAGTCTTTTCGATAATGGATCTATAGTGTATTGTCGGTAGACATGACATGGTCATTATACATGGATCTGTAGTTTTTGGTGAACAACCATGATTTGAGTCAGATATTTTGTAACTGGTCTTATGTCGAATCTTCACTCACCACTCTTTTGTCTCTAGCAAAGAATTTCACCTATCATCCCCTTCTATATTCATACTTTGGGGGGCATTTTGTTACACCTAAAATTGGTTTCTATGGTCAATCCCTTGAAGTGATATGGCCAAGACATCTTTTTGAGAGATTTTTTTCCCAGTTCTAGGATGTCTGACACATGTTGTCTCTTGACATAGGGTGTCAGACCCTCCTGGTGCCTCTTTCCCACTGCTATAGTGAACCGATGACACTTCTATATTTAATACAAAGAGAGCCGACGCAACTTTCCCATATGCCAAAAGAGTCAATACTATCAAAAAGGAAAAAAAAGATATTTTGAGAACCTTCTACATGAAAGTACTCATGGAGGCTTATCCCAACTGCTTAGAATAGGTTTCATGTGAGTCCCTAAGCTCTAGAGATCATTCCACAACCCCCTTGGGATTCCTTTGGCCTATTTATACAAGCTTCCCCTCATGGGTAAGTGGAGGGGAGAGAACCAAGAGAGCACCTTTAGGCTGCTGGAATCATTGCATGTATAGGAGGAAAAAGAGCGTGGTTGTGAGTGAGGCTTGTAAATTTTGTAGTGTGTATATGGAATTGATGTCAAAGGCATTATGAGAACGAGGCTTCAACATCAAGGCTTTGGTTGTAGCTTCCTCTTCTTATATTACTAATACAAACATGCTCTCCTTTTCCATGAACAATTTGTGTCAATATCAATTGTTCATTACTTTTCTCCTTGACTATTAGTATAGATCTTTGGAATTTCATGTTCCTTTCACCATTTTGTCTTGTTCTTCATGTTATTTGTAGGTACGCCTGACCATTAAAGGATCCATAAGGCAAGTAAAAAATTCAACATGGATGTAAGGAAAGATTAACATTCAAGTAGTTCAATTATCTAGGAGAAGGATGCATTGTTGTGGCTTTTTGTTCTGGTTTCACCCCATGCATACTAGGGGAACGATCTTTGTCTGCACTAATTGAAAATTCCTGGTAACAGTAAGCTCCTTTGTCCATCTAGTTTTTATTGCATTTTTTTACACTAATTTTTGTGTGTATATATTTAATATTTTTGTGTATATTTATTAAATATATTAAAAAAAACTAAGTTGGAAAATTTAAGGGTTCCATAAACTAATAAAAAAATACATTGTCCATCCAGTTTTTATGGTAGAAATAATGTAAGGGTTGCATAAATTAATAAAAAAACTATTGTCCATCCATTTTTCATGGCACTTCTTTGCCATAAAATTACACTATATAACACAATGAAATAGTTTTTGGTTTTTGTATAGTATATGATAATTATATTTTAAAAAACTAACTTGAAAAACTAAAGGATTGCATAAACTAATAAAAATACCATTTTCCATCCAATTTTCATGGTAGTTATTTACCTTAAAAATGTACTGCATAATACCTTGAAGTAGTATTCAGTTTTGTGCATATATATAATAAACATAGTTGAAAAAAAAACTAAGATGGAAAATTTAAGGGTTGCATATACTAATAAAAATTCCATTGTCCATCTAGGTTTTGTAGTAGGGATTTCTCCTTGCTATAGGGGCAGGAATGGCTCCCTTTCGTCTATAGGACAGAAGGGTAGGTTCCTGTGTGTTAAAATGAAATAAACGTAAACAGAATAGAAAGGGAGAAAATATGGACAAGAAATGGCCGTGAGCCCCTTTGCAAACAAGGTTAGGGCTTTGCTCCAAGAACCTGTAAATAACTATTAGAGACAATAAACTTGCAAAAACATGTTAGAAATAAACCTGCAAACAAGCTACGAATTAAACAAAAGAAAAGAAATGAAACAAAACACACAAGTATACCTCTTCTTTGGTGCAATGGGCCACCATGCCTTGGCTGGAGGAAGCACCTCTCTCTCTCTTGGCTATGGAGGAGCTATGGCTCAATGAAGGAATGAATGGATGATAGGAGGGATGTGGGTGGCTTGAGAGACAAAGGGTCTCAAGACATCCATGGGCATCATAACAGTATGCAAGGGAAGAGTTGTTTGGGAGTGACCCCCACCCCTCCTTTTATAGTTTTTTTTGTATTTTTAGGGTTTTAAGCCCTTGGTCAGGGCTTTAGCCCCTTTTTTGGGATTTTAGCCCCTACTACCATAAATTTAGCTCCTTTTAGGGTTTTAGGCTCCTTTGAGGGTTTTTAGCCCCTTTTTGGAGGCTTTAGCCCCTAGGAGAGTTATTTAGGCTCCTTTTTGGGGTTTTTAAGCCCCTTTTACTCATTTTTAAGCCTTTTTGAGGGTGTGGAGGTCTAATGGGGAAATACGAAGGTCGTGCATGGGTGTCCTTGGGTGGTGTAGGCCATGTAGAGCTAAGTGAGGGATTTTTTGGGTTAACAGATTGCCCCCTGATGTGTGAGGGCAGGAGCTCATCGTATGGCCGACGGACACCATAGGATTTGCTGCGGAGAGATGGTGCTTCCGGGGCTGGGGCATGCTGGATTTTAGTTTTTGTATTAATATGGTTCCAATCAATGGGTGAGGTACAAATAATGTGTGACATGTATATTGACGAGGCAAGCATCCCCATGCTCGTGACAATGTCAAAAGAATAATTTGATCTATGCTCTAAAATACAAGAGCTGATCATATACAACTAATGATACATAGAGGGTGCCTCAATGTGAGGCCGAATACAATACTGATGTAAAGAACTGGTACATTGGACCCATGGCATTCTCATGGAATGCTATATTTTCATGACTAATGGCCTGCTGGATCTGGGACGGTACATAGTTGTATGGACTCAATGATTGAGAGTCAGAGTCTCTGTGGTCTCTGTTTCCAATGCAACCCAGAAATCACAAGGGATAGAACCTATTTAGGTCCCTTGAATAGACTTATCACTGTGCTAGAGTCAGGTGACATCCAGGGTCTTCGACCAAATATTGCACAGACCAAACCTTGTACGAATCTCAATGGTACGATGATGTAGTTGAAGTCAAGCACGTGAGAAACAACCATCCCGAGAGGCACTAAGGAATCCTCTCAAGTGGTCCAAGGAAATCATCAATGATGTTAATGAAATGAAGGTACAAGGACCTCTGGGTCTATCCTCTGGAATATGTGTGTTATTGTCAATAGAGGGAGACTTGCCCCTAGTCAAGGAAATGATGTTTCCTTGACCAGAAGTGCGAGGGAGATAACCGAAAGGTGTGAGACAATATACAGACTGACCCACTGAATTTGGGGTGGGAGGGGGAGGGAAAGAATTGAACAGTGGCAGGGGGAGAGTGGTAGACTCAAACTTCCTTTGTTCAGAGTACGACGACAGGGTGGACTAGGCAACAAATGAAACTGACTCATGGAAATGGGATCATAGCTATAATACCGGGAATGTCACTGCAGATGGGAAATACTTGGGGGGGGTAGATACTTTTGATATTGATGGGATCCAAGGAACACACATTGTAGAGGACTCTAAACAAAGGCGACCCAATGGGGGAATGCTGCCAAACTATTTTCTGTGGGGTGGTGTCTAGGGACACCGTTGTGGTACGATCTCGTGGACTTTTAGTGAGCTTGAGAAGGTAAATGCTCGATGGTGCTTTCAATTTTAGAGAGTCTGAAAGAATCAAGAAGACTCCAGTGGGGGATCTTTTTCATTGGTAGTCTCCTGTTCCTTAAAAAGGATAAAAGTTTACATAGGAGAGCTCTCCCATCCTTTGGGGGATGATATACTTCTTTACCGTTAGTAGTCCGATCAGGCTGAGAAAGGCTAAACCTATACTGACTGGATGGTCATTCATATACTTTTACAATCATGAATGAAACCAAGTTTGCTCGGCAATCATTTCTTAATGAGAAGGATTGAAAAGAGATTAACGACGATGTATAGTGAGCTTTTTCGTAAGGTGCAACCCCTCTGCCTGAGAAAGCATAAAAGTATGTAGAGGGGAATGGTCTTGGCTTGAATATGCCAAGGTGGTCCTTTTCATTTGATGGTCTACTTAGTCCGCAAAAGGAGGTAAACGAGATGATGTAGACGCCCTTTCCTATACTTTAGCGTGCGGGAAAGGAAGCACTTGTGCTTGGCTATCTTTTCATTGTTTTTAGGAGTCATAAAAGAGCTTAAACGAAACTCCAGTATGGTCAATCGATTGCGGTGGCACACACGGTGCCCCATGTCGGGACGATGGATAGTGGTCCAAAGGTCATCCATGCAGTATGGATGGAGAAGAAAGCTCTCAAACATACCAATACATGCGCGGGATAGATTGCGGCAGAGGCTCACGAGTCGGTGTGACAGAGGCATGCAAACCGAGGTGGATCTCGGACAGAGGTCAAGAGAGTTGTGTGTGAGTTGCGGTGGATGGACTTGACTACATGTGATGTGAGTGCAAGTCCGGGGGTAGTTATATGCCAATTACATGCAAAATAAATAAATCGTTTTCTCGACAATGGTCCAGAGATCCGCGTAAGGTGTGGTGGATAAAGTAGACAATTATGTGTTAAAATACAAAATAAGAAGAAAAATGGTGACCCTTAATGGGAAGTGGCCCAAAAACCCGCGTGAGTAGCGGTAGGAAAGAGTGATACAAGTATAGGTCCTCAGACACTTGCATCACCATGCTATGGATCCTAAATCGAGGTAGCTTCCGGGAAGCGGTCCCAAAATTTGTTTGTTAAACATGAGACGATGGTCTCATAAGAAGATATAAATTTGAGCCCAGAGGTGTGAGGGGTGTCTCGAACCGGTTCCAGGTGACTTTGGATTAGCAGCTGATGGTGCTACCCCTAACTTGTGCTAAAAAATGTTGAAAAATAAGAAAGGGAAAAAACTACGGTATAAGGGACTCATAGTGGTTATATCAGGCATAGACTCTCTTGAGGTGGAGCCCATTGTGTGGCTTCTTCAAGAGTCGACCGTCTGAGTCAGCAAAGAGGTATGCCCCCTTGCCAAGATGAAGGTCATTGGCAAGGCAGGGTGATGGAATCTGGTCTTTTATGGAAAGAACCGATTCCACACTATGGTTTAAAGGGAATGAGGTAAAACTGGGGGCAGTGTTACAGATCTCCCCGTCATTGTGTAAGTGGTGCCGGGATAGATCAGGTGGATCTTCCATGGCTGACAAGATGGAAGGGAAACTAGTGCTAGAGATCATGTAAATGGTATTGGTTTTGGTTTTTGTGTCCTTGGCCCCAGTCTCTATTGGAGGAAGAGGGGCAGGCCTAGAGACAGAAGGAGTCTTTGATGGACCTGGAGGTAGGTGCAACATCATCTTAATTGGATGGACATGAGTCAACACATCTTGGGGCCTTAGAGGTAGGGTAGGTGGTTCAAGTTACCACACAGGATCTCCCAGTGTGAAATACTATAGATTGCAGGTTACCAAGGAAGACTTACTCACGATCCTAGATGGTAGGAAAAAGAAAAGGAAAATAAAAATGAAGAGGATCATGTTGATTGGGAATGAACACCACTATTTCCCTAGTAACTGAGGTTAAGGTTGCGACTAAGGTTACAGCTATGGCTGGGGAAACAATGGAAGAGACAGGTCTGATGGACCATCAGTGATGGTGGAGACAAGAGGGTCGGTAGAACTGGACATCGTGTAAATGGACATGGTGTCTGAAGAAGTGGGTGGGGGGTGAAATTCTTCGATTAGGGTAATCTCAGACTCAAGGGAATGTTGACAGAGTTCGGCTAAGGCCATTCAAAACTTGGGAAATTCTTGGCAATGGTGAGAATAATGTCCATACAAACCATAGAGGGTGCAAGCATGGTTTTTTCTCAGTGACTTGTTTTTACGGTTGGCGTGCTTGGAAGTTCAACCACGGGGAGGTTTTCGTTTGTATCCATGGTGTCCAAATGCATGCCTATGATTGGGATTTCAGGGCAGTTCTGATTTGGATGGCCCTGTTGCTCGCAAATGGCATAAAGCAGGATCTATCAAGGTTCTATTGTAACTTTCGCATTCTTGCCCCTGGCCCTTTTCGGGTGAGGTGGTGCTGGTGCGGGTGCGATGGTTGGTTTTTGCAGACCGAGTGGAGGATGGGACTTGACCGGAATGGGATACATAGGAATTAAGACTACTTGATGCATTGATGGTTGAGCTGGTGGATCAAGATACCATATGGGAATTCCCAATGTAAAGTTGGTTAGGTTCAGGGTGGCCATTACTGACTTGCTCATGACACCAGGTGGGGGAAAGAGGAAGGGAATTTTATGGACTGGAGAGGAGCCCAGATAACTCCCTAATGGTTGTATGTGGGGTGAGGTTTTGGTTGCGGTTGCACATAATGCTACAACTGTGGATGATGTTGCGGATGCAGACGGTGTTGTGGTTGCGGTTGGGGCTATGGCTACAATTGTTGTTTGGGTGCAGAGGTGCTGGATGAGAGCATGCACAAGTCCGCAGTCTCATTTTGTGTCGATGATGGTGACACTAAGGGGAAATGAGCCATCATGGTGGTATTGGAAAACAACCCAGGGCCCACATTCAACAATGGGGAGGCTGGTGTGTTGTCAACCATGGTGTTGATTGTAGGGACAACATTGGCATGTGTGGTCGTCCCTTGTGGCTCAATGGTGTTGATGGTAGGGATAAAATTGGTGGGTGTCATTAACCCTTGTGGATCATGATAAGTGAGTTGATCAACTGGCATGATCTTCCCTTCATGGGGGAACATCATGAGATGGAAGATAGTTGATGTGACAACTCTCATGGCGTACATATAACTTCTTTCGAGGAGAAGGTTATAGTCCAATTGAGCGTTGACAACCTCTATGTCAATCAGAACTATCTTCCTGGTTAATGTGATGGGGATGTGGGGGAGGATTCCTTGGGCTTTAGTAGGATGGCCATCATAAGCCTGTAGAGTTGTGGAGGATGGTTGCAGAATGGGAGATCCAAGTTTCTGCCAGACTAGGGTAGTATTAATGCAAATAGATTCCCCCTCATCCACTATGCACCGGTGCACAACCAAATTTCAGATGGACATTGAGATTTGGAAGGCAATGGTGGATGGCATGCACGGTTCTCCATTATCCATGTCGAATGTGATCAACTTGGAGTCGGAGGGGTCTACGGCCCCAAGGGCAGCTAGTAAAGATTTCCATTGTGTTGGGAATGTTTTGAGTACCTCAAGAGCAGACATGGCTGTTGGTGTTTGGGCCAAATCATCCATGATGCTATAGCTGACTGCAGCTCTAGCCATGGAATTATTGGCAACCCAACGTATGGGGGGTGCAGGAAAGGGGGTAACTGAAGAGGTGCATTGACCAATTTGGACATAGATGTCACTGATGTGTCAACGGGTTTGGTGGTGGTTCTATACTGATTATGTCTAGTTTGTAGGTTGAAATCTTCAGTTGTCATGGCTAGCAGGTGGTGGACACCTGTTTCAGCCGTGGGAGGTGCCCCTGGAGCGTTGGGATTGGGTTGGGGAGGGGGTGCGGTTACCACCAATCCTTGGACAGGTAATGGGTTCTGAATCACCATAGGAGGAGGTCCTTGTGGTGCCTGGTTGGGTTGAGCTTGGTCTGTTGTGTTAGTGGCATGCTAAAACTCATTTTGAAAGACCTGTTTCACGCGACCCATGAAGGGACACTCGAATGTATAGTGCCCATAGAGCTCACAGAGTGTGCAAGGTTGGTTTGTACAAAACGGAGCATTGCATCTCGGTGCATTTGGTCATGGAGGATTTTTGGTGGGTTGGTTTTCCGTGGTGTTGTTGGGAGGGTTTGGTTGTTGACAGTCTCCCTGCGGTTGATTATTGGCTTGGTTCCGGGGCCGGTTATTCCTAGCCTTCTCTTGTTGGTTATTGGGGGCTGGATGGTTGGGATGGTTTTGTTGTGCAAACACTTCTCCCAACGAAGTAGGCGGATCAGGGGTGGGGGATTGAACCGCTTGCACTGGTGGTGCATAATAAATTTGGGTGGGTGGCAGTGCCACAAATGTGGGAATTTTCCCTACGTGTTGCTGTGTCTACCACACCAAAGCATGAGCCTACTACGGTGGTGCAGGTTGCGCATAAAAAGTTGTTGCTCTGAACTGGGACATCATTCTCTCATAGTTTGGAGTTTGTTTTTGGTAGGAAACCCTAGCGGTATTGCTTGGTTGTGGTGGAATTACAGGTGGTGTTGGACGATGCTGTGGCTATTGGGAGATCGATCCTATGATTCCATCTACAGCATGGGATGCCCTTGGTGCATCCCGATAGGAGGTACCCACACGGGGGCCGTCTGGAATGATAGTGTAAAGGTATCTAGACTATGCATAGATCAGGTCAAACTATTGGGCTTTCAGTATGGCCTCCTCTTCGGATTAGGGACAGTTGGATGCGACGTCCTTTGCTATGGGTGGGAGCAAGGTGTTGAGAAACCAATCTAAGAAGATCCTGTCGTCAAGTTGGATCTTACACAAACTATGACATTGCCACCACTCATGGATGTGGTCAGTTATATGGGTCACAGTGTTCTGGCGGTAGGATAACAAGATATCCACCCCTTCGTCATATCTGATGGGGAGTTGGAAATATTATAGGAACATGAAAGCCAGGGAGTTGAAATCTGGGTACTTGGCTTGAGGTAGCTCAATGTACCATTTGGCTGCCACACCTGTGAGGGTGCATTGGAACAGTCCTAGCCTGATCGAATCATCTACAATGTTGTTTGATGAGCACCATAGATGAAATATCATGATGTGGTTTTGGGGACACTCCCCTACCTTCCCTTCAAACTTGGGAATGTCTGAGGGAAGCTGGGTTGGCATGGGAGGCTAGAAGGTTTGATGGCAGATGGGGTCGTTTGTCAATCGAGCCAAATAAGGCAAGTTAATATGAGCCATGAAAGGAAGATTTGACCCCAGGTTGATGTGAGATGGGGTTGGTATGGTGGTGGGGTATGCAGGTGCATAATTTACCTACATAGCTGGGGGTACTGGTGGTGCCATTGTAGATGGGCCCATGCCCCCAAGTGTGGTGGGAGGGATAGTGTGGATGGAAGGGCCACTGCCCCCATGTGTAACCAGATGGGTAGTGTAGATGGAAGGGCCACTGCCCCCATGTGTGACAAGAGGAGTAGTGTAAACGAAAGGTCCACTGCCTCCATGTGTGATAGGAGGGGTAGTGTATGTGGAAGGTCCACTTCCCCCAAGTGTTGCAGGTGGGATGGTCTGAGTGGTCATTATGGGTGGTGGTAGCTGACTGATGACAGTTTGCATGACCATGTTGGGGCCACCTGCAAGGTTGTTGGTGATAATTTGTGGTGTGGACATGGGTCCACTAGCGATTGCTATGCCAAAAAATGGATCCCAGTTTGCACTAGACATGGGGCTTGATGGTGCACTATGAAGGTCTGGTTCAGACTGATATGGGTTTGAATCTAAATTAGAGGCTGTGTGGCCTCCTGATGGTGTGATAGGTCGTCAAGAATGGTCTCAACGATGTTGGTTCAATGAATTGAATTGTGGCAGTTCGCCTCTCAGGAGTGAGGAAGAGCGTGAGGGATCAATTGTGTTAAATTTGTGTATCAAACTAGTGGGAATGATATTTTGGACCCTGATTTCAATGGCTTCCTATTGGCTGTAGGTGGTCACTTGGCCACCAAGACTGCCAGAAGACAGCGCTTGGATTTTTCCTCATGGGCATTCTACTCAATTGGTGGGGGTTGTTGGTTGTTTCGCTTGGAAATTCCTCTCAACGGCCAGCTACTTTGGGGTTCCCGTGGTACTCCTCATAATGAGTTTCTAGGTAGAGCCCAAGTACTTCCCACAGTTAAGGTAGTCAGGGACTTATGTCCTCAAAGACTGCATATTTTTGAACTTAGTGTAGATTAATCAATTTTAGTGGCTCTCTTAGCGTCATGAACTGAGTTGGGTTGATTTATGTGTTATGGTCTGTATGTATTTCTATGTTTCTGTTATTTGGTGGCTACAAATGGCTTATGAATTCATCATATTGTGGTTGAAATCAGTAAATAAATATAAACTTTATATAGAGATACCATTTTTTCCCCTGATTTGTGATAGCCTAACTAGGTGACTACCTTACACCTATATTCTTCTTCAACCAAGAGAAGGTGTTGGGCTCTCAACACAATGGGACTAAGCCCATCTGTAGATCCACAGGTCACCTCCTGGATGCAAGGTTGGTCAATTGGGAGGACGCTTAGCACCATGAGAAGCCCTCCTTCTCTACCCCCTTGACCTTCCAAGTCATCCGGTTTTAATGGTTTCGAACAATATTGGGTGAAGGGCATATTACTATACAAGCTGTGCCCTTCTTCTTATCCCAGAATACCCCGAAGGGTGATGACTAGGTAGAGGAGGAATGGTAAGCAAGACTATTAATTTTACGTCAATTTTAGTTAAGCTATGTTGATTAACCAATTAAAATTTGTGAATTTACATTTTGTTTGTACATGAAATTGCAGTAAACTGAAACTGAAACAAAAATGGGACTATTGTGCTGGATAGAGGTGGATGAGCTACACTAACAGTCCTTAGTAAATTGAAAATTAACTTCTGAGTGACAGACTGCACATTTTGTGTCAAATGTGGCAAGGGGGTCACCAAATTTTTCTAGAAATAGGCGAGGGGGTTGCACAGATTTCACAGAAAGAAGTGGTCTGCCTTTCTGAAGGAAGTCACACCTTTCGGGGGAAAAAGGGTGACCTGGTCGCACCTGTGAGGCCTAAATGAGAGAATTGGTCCCCTATTTAGGCTCGATAAGTGTGACCTGATCCGGATTGCGGTTTTTTTTATTATCTTGAGTCAGATCCGGCCAACAGTAACCTGTACTATGGCCAAATGGACTCGGATTTTCCTTGTGGAGGCTTGGTAAAAACAATAAACTGTAAATAAACAAGATCTAAATTAGATCTAACAAGAAATTTTAAACCTAGGGTACAAACTGAAATAAAACTTGAAATTTAAAAAACTGAACCAGGGATCCTGTGGGATGGACCTGGTATGGTCGCCATTTTTGTAGCAGGGATTTCTCCTTGCTACAGGGGAAGGAATGGCTCCCTTCCATCTATAGGAAAAAAGGGTAGGTTTCAGTGTGGTAAAATGCAAAAAAGTAAACAGAACATAAAGGGAGAAAATATGGACAAGAAATGGCCATGAGGCCCTCTACAAACAAGGTTGGGGCTTTTCTCTGAGAACCTGCAAACAAATATTAGAGACAATAAACCTGCAAAAACATGTTAGAAATAAACCTGCAAACAAGCTACAGATTAAATAAAAGCAAAGAAATGAAACAAAACACATAAGTATACCTCTTCTTTGGTGCAATGGGCCACCATGCCCTGGCTGGAGGAAGCACCTCTCTCTCTCTTAGCTATGGAGGAGCTATGGATGAATGAAGGAATGAATGGATGAGAGGAGGGATGTGGGTGGCTTGAGAGACAAAGGATCTCAAGGAATCTACGGGCATCATAATAGTATGCAAGGGAAGAGTTGTTTAAGAGTGACCCCCACCCCTCCTTTTATAGCTTTTTTGGGGATTTTTAGGGTTTTAAGCCCTTGGTCAGGGATTTAGCCCCTTTTTGGGGATTTTATCCCCTTTCACCCTACATTTAGCTCCTTTTAGGGTTTTAGGCTCCTTTGAGGGGTTTTAGCCCCTTTTTGGAGGCTTTAGCCCCTAGGAGAGTTATTTAGGCTCCTTTTTGGGGGTTTTAAGCCCCTTCTACTCATTTTTAAGCCTTTTTTAGGGTGTGGGAATCTAATGGGGCGATACGAAAGTCGTGCATGGGCGTCCTTGGGTGGTGTAGGCCATGTAGAGCTGAGTAAGGTATTTTTTGGGTTAAAAGGTTTTATGGCAGTTCTTTGTACGACATAACATAGTGAAGTAGTTTTTGTTGTGTATATCTACTAAATATATTTAAAAATATATATAGTTGGAAAATTTAACTGTTGCATAAACTAATAAAAAATCCATTCTTCGTCCAGGTTTTATGCCAAAACACCATGAAGTAGTATTTTTTTTGTGCATATATACTACTTTTTATTATTATAAATAAGATGCAAAATTTAAGGGTTGCATAAACTAATAAAAAAAGTCATTGTCCATCTAGTTTTCATGGCATCTTTTTTACCCTAAAATTGTACTACGTAGTATAACATGGTGAAGTATTTTTTGTTTTATACTGCATAGCATAACACAGTGAAGTAGTTTTTATTTTGTGCATATATAGTAAATATATTTTAAAAAAAACTAAGTTTTTGATGGCACCTTAGAGAAATTAGATGGAACTTGTATTACATAGCATAACACATCATACTAGGGTGAAGTATTTTTTGTTTTTTGCATATAGATTCGAAATATATTTTAAAAAAAACTAAGCTTTCAATGGCACCATAGAAATATTAGATCGCACTGGATGAAGAGAAAGAAGTTCACAAATTGATGGAAACTCATGGATTTTATTATGTTTGGTTATAACTAATAATATTTTAATATGTATATATTAAAAAATTAATAAGAATGATTGGGTTTTTTTTAATATTATAATAAAAAATGTGTTGTGAATTACCAAAAAAAAAATGTAAACAAAAAATGGGCTTACTACTCAGGCAATCAAAGAATGAAAAAAAAAATCCAAATCGTAACCTGTTAGAAACAACTAAACTGGTTATCAAAATCAAATGTGACTGGATACAAATTTCATAACCTTCTATTCAAATTACCATAATTTATAGAATAGTGGGATGCAAAAGCATGAATAATTCAAAGTTCAATTAAAAAATTATCTTATTAATCCCAACCACACAAGATGAGGTGATAAAATTAAGTGAACAAAAGATCAAAGTGTCAACCAAATTACTCACAACTAGTTATTGAAATTGAAAAATGTCTGACCTTTTTTTTCTATGAGAAGAGGTCATTTTGTCAATATAATTAACTACCTAGAAACCACCATTAAATCTATATGGAACATGACAATAAGTAGAGTTTTAATATTTCTGGAATTATTGTCTCTTGCATAACTGGTAATATGTAACTATAACCCAAGACAATTTAAAACTGCAGAAAAAAAAAAGTGCCATAAACAACAAGTAGATTTTACATGAAAGAAAACAAAAATATGATACATTTGGGATGATGAATATTATATTTTTTCCAAATATATAATTTGGTTGATCTAATGAGGACATGTAAAAGTTATTAAAAATTAGAGAAAATTGGGGGGGTTTTGGTGCGAAGAAATGTAAAAATAAGTTATAAAATTTTATAGAAAATTGGGGGCTTTTTTGCGCGAAGAAAAGTAAAAATTTGGATCAAAGGAAAAAATACGGAGAGCTAAATAAGTGTTGGAAGTTTCCAATACTAAAAATAGGGGGCAAAGGAATGATTAATAGGGGGAGGGATATTTGTATTTTAATTATTATTATCCCATATTGTATTTTTAAGGTATTAAAATTTAAAAATAACTTTTCATATTAAAATTATCCCATTAGAGTTTTATAACATCCTTAATTTCACCCATGGGAAAAATTTCGTACCTAAAAGTTTCCTTGCTTGTTGCCACTCTTGAACAACTGCTTCGAAATCATCTTTATTCAATTTGTAGTCAGTGACTAGATGTTGGACCTAAGGAAAGGAAGCAAGAATTCACTTAGAATTATGCCTAAGTATGGAGAAGAGCTAAAGAACAAGAGAAAGGAGTTGCGACACAAGCAACGGAAAGAAGGAAGAAGAGAAAGTAGTTGCGGCAAAAGCAATGAAAGGAAGGAAGAAGAAGGAATATGCGTGGCAGAAGGATAAAGTGCGACAATGAAATATGTGACAGAATAACAGTATCAGAAGGTGTGCAAGTGGCATAATATCTGGAAAATGATAGTAAGGTGTAATGGTTAGAAAGTGACAGGTCATAAAGATCATGGGTACGAGTTTGGCTAGAGCTGGCGGAAACCACATGTATGGAGGTATCTCTGTAATTTAGGCCATTAGTGCCTCCCATTAGGTGTTACTAGAATAGGAAAGACAACCTGTTGGCTAAGTATAGGAAGTTGATAAAGAAAGCGACTGTAAAAGAGTCTGCAACGAGTATGTAAAAGAGTCTATAAAATAAGGAACCCAAGTTGTATGTGGGTTAGATTCTCTGTTGTTAGCTCTGTATTGTTAGATTGTTAGTTTCTTTGTATTTTGTTGTCTATTAGTGCTGCTGAGTGTATATGAGTTGAAGAATATGTAGTTGAGTGCACAGAAGTATAAGAGAGGTTGAGTTGATCTAGGTTGTGTGTCGATCATTAGTAAAGCTGAGTAGAAAGAAAGCAGAGAGAAGATCAGAGAGCATGAGAGGAAGAAACAGTATGTAAAGATAGAGTAGAAGATCTAGAACATAGTCTACAGCTTAGTGCACAGATGAAAGGTGCATATATTTCTCATGCTAGATGAAGAGTACCTTTGTGATTTTTTCCTGGATGGTTTTCCACATTATATTATCATGTGTATATGTGTGAATGATGAATGTTTTTGAGTTACCTATGTAAATGTTGCATTGAATGGATTATTATGGATTTTATTATAAATGAATAGATGTATAACATTCACATTGTATCAATTGAATACTATTATGTTGCATGAATGTTGTTGTTATAATAAGTTTCATAATGGAACTTGTGTCGCGATCTAATTGTTCAAAGTAAGCATAGATAATCCACCCAAATGCTTTGTTGAGTGCCTTGGTAAGGGACCGAGGTACCAGAGATCCCACACCCAACTGTGGAAACATGGTTCTGGTAGTTACCCATTAAGAGAGATATCTCGGGTGATATTGCATTTGCATCGCAGGTGCTACCGACTGAGCTCTACTATGTCAGAATGATATCTTGGGATTTGATGTGCTAAGAAGAAGGGGCTAAACCTGATTTAAGATCCTTGGAGGAGGGATAAAATCCAACAAATGGTTCTATTGTCGGGACTCGAATCATTTTGGTGAGGGATATGTTTTGGAAACCAACGAAACCTGATATCCAATATTGGGTGGATTTCAAAGCCTTAGAATTCACACGAGAAGAAAGTGAAGGATATCAGTGTAACCCAACAAAGTGGTTGGGATGGTACCTCTATATGAATATACACAAGATTTTTTGTTATGAGTTTCCCATTATGTTGCATGAGTGGTTGTATAAGTCGGAAACCCAATAAAGAAATTTCCAAGGAAGAGAACCGAAGGAGTGGAATCCTCAGTTGATTGAGTGACTAAAAAGAGTAAGAAAACCCATGTCGAGGGCTGTGTATTTTTGGATAGAAAGTGTCTTGGAGGGATATATTACTGATTTTTTTGTTGACACAATAACCTCATACAATAAGGAGGAGCAGAATGTTTTTCAAGGACCACATGATAGATATTTGTCATCTTTAAAGACGTGGATAAAAATGCTTATCTGTGAAAAAGGCATTCTTCGAATGTGACAAGTGAATACTCTATAAAAAAAGAGTGGTTATGTTGCAGTAGGACTCTATGAAAAGTGATGCAACCTAAGTTGAGATGTTCCCTGGAGATAGTGGAAGTGAACTAAAGTCTGGTTGTTTAAGAAGAATAAGGTTTAGATACAGAAATAGAAGACATAATCTGTTAAGATGAGGGAGTTGCAACACATCCATAGAAGAATAAGACTACGAGCTTGCCTCATATTTAGATGAAGGGTCTTGCGACGAAGAAGAAGAATATCAACCGATATATGAAGAAGATGAAGAATATGAAAATTCGACTAAAGCTCCATATCAGGAATGTGGTTACAACTCACCTACAACACCACACACATCTCTAGAGGTAAGATCTAGAGACTTATTTCAAAGTGCATTTGTAAATACAAGTAGTAATAATGCTGTAAATAGTGGAAAAGGGAGTTCTACTAGCCAAAATTTTGTTCCAACTGTACCAACCGTAAATACAATGGATGGGGATAACATTAAGTTACCAATATTCAATGGAAATGGGTTGGAGGACCCAAAACAATATTGGTTTCTTTGTGAAGCTGTGTGGACTATGTGATAGATCCAAGATGAGAATATGAAGAAAGAACATATGCTCATGACTTTGCAAGGATGTGCGCTTGACTAGTACATGAAATTTTCTATAGTGCAAGTAGGATTTTCCCAGAAAACACTCAAAGAGATTTGAGTGTGCATGATAGATGAGTTTAGGAAGCCAAATTATGATTCACAGTGAATTAATGAGATCAAATAAATTAAGTAGCTACCGACAGAGTCTGTCTGGGACTTTGACCAGATATTTAAGACATTAATGGCCAAAGTGAGCTTCCAAATGTTGGACGTATAGCATAAGGAGTGGCTAATTGCCTCCTTGTTGCTGCACATCTGAACCCCATTGATGCAACATAATATTGTGTCACATATAGAGGCTCTTTATATAGAAATGAATATAGAATTCTCATCGATTGGAGACAACGACACAAGAATGCTGCAAATTCAGTCACAGCTGGCCAACCTTACAGTGAAACTCCAGGACACTAAGAGAGGCAAGGTGTTAAAATTGTTGTGCCATTTATATCATCAAGCAATGAGTCCAAATTATTGATGCAGTGAATAGGAATGAATTTTATAAATTGAACAAATCAAATCTCACAGGAAACATACAAGTATCGCTCAAAGAATTACAGTATTATCTTCATTACATAATCCGATGTTACAATAGTGTTACATAGGAAAAGAATTTGAATCATTAGGGATGAATTTGAATCTCCCAACTAGATGTGACTGAATCTGACTACATATCTAACTAAATATGTCTAAATCACTATCGGAGGCGAAGTAGTTAACTCCAAGTGTCTAACTAAGTCACAAAATCAGTTATAATCAGTTAACTCAGTATAACTAAAGTGCTAGATGAGAAAAAGCACCTTATCCACATGCAATCATGCATAATTGGATCTAAATGAACTGATTGTGATCTAACTGAAAGTAACTAAAGAATAACTAAGATTAACTAGTTCCAACTCCAACTAACTGAAAGAGGTTGGTGTCGAGGCTCCCAATGGCTCCTAAAATGTAGGGATTGGCTTAGGAGGTGCCTAAACTGATGCATTAAAGTGTAGCCTGTGGCAGTTATCCTCTATTGATGTTCCCCACACTCTAGTAACTAGTACATGTGGCCCCATTAGGCCAAGTGGACCCAATGGTACTAGTTGAAAAAATAATTAAATAAAGACTCTTAAGTTAGGATAAAATAATCTAATAGATAGTTTGGTCAAGGGAGGATTATAAATCCTAACACCCCCCGTAAATCCTAACTTGGAAAACTATGGACCTTGGAAATAAGGCCAAAAGTCACCCATATACAATCTAAAAGATACAAAACATGATTGTTATTGAGAGAAATTCCTATGGCTTGGGGTACCACAACAGACAGATTAACTCCAGAAATCAATCCTTTCCTATATGCAAGAGAAACTAAACATCTAACACTAAAGGATCTCGATTCGTACCTTGTTCCGGACGGTTGATGTAGATCCCCGTTGAGATTTTCCAATCTCGCTTATATTAGCAATTTGCTTCATCAACATTCAACAAACAAGACAAGCATGCTATATATAATTGTGTTAGAACTACTCTAGCATATATAATCAATAACATATAAGCATTTAAAAGAATCCATGGATCAAATACTCATTCAAATACACATTATTGGATAGAAAAAGATATTTCTATTGATATAAAATAGATATTACAATAGTGACAACCTATGTCGGCACGTCTGCGAATCGAAGAAACCGAGTCCCCCACTTGGGCCTCCACCACTTCAATCCTCCATCTCTCGATAGCAAGCTCACAAGCAAAAGGAAATCTTGGGAAGAACACAAAGTGCTCCAAGGGACAAAGGGATGCAGACTCAAGTATAAGCTTCAGCAACAATTCACTACAGTTTTCTTGATCTTCAATTCCTCTCCCTTCAATGTATCCAAAGGGTTCCTTATATAGCTCTTCAATGGGGTAATGGAAGGTCGAATCTGAGCGATCTCAAGGCATATGGAAGGCCAAGAGACAAGTGACTTAGATCCACATCAAGTAAAAATCCAAAATCATTTGGCCTTTTGCACACATCCCACTGTACGCGGGTTTAAGGTTCAAATCCGCGTATATACGCGAGAAAGGGATTAAAAGTTGCATATGACAATTATTGCATGTTTTTAGGGATGATATTAGAAACATCAAAGGTACAAAAATGGTCCATGGGTTCTAAAGAGTCTAGAGAGGGACAGGGAAGGCCATAAAGGTGTGATCCACCATGTGTGGTAAAATCAACTGTAACAGATGCCCCCTAATGTGTGAGGTCAGAGGGGTCATACGATGGCTGAAATAAATTATAATTCCATCCTAGAAGTGGAGTGATGAAGAACCCAGTGGAAGACCCATCCATCCAATTAGTACAATACAATGATCAAACTCTGCACATAACTGCAAGTAGATGTAGCAGTCCTAGATACATAAGAGTACAATGGCCATGAATAGGCATGATACAAAATATGACATGTGTGGTCGTCACCACTTATAATATAGATAGCTCAGAATCTCCATGATGAAGATATACACATGATCATGATCTCCATGTAGGCTGAAGATATATAATGGATCAAGATCTCCATAATGGTTGGAAATATATGTCATATACTGGAATCAATTCATGAGAGCTGAAATCTCATGAACACTGGTACGATCAAGGAGGTAGCATATATAATATGCCACTAGTTTGGAAGGTCTTCTACACAAACCGCTACATGTTCTACTATGTGAATAGAGGTTTCAAGGTTGAACATAGTAGTCCATCGTCTTTTTACCGGTCATTGATGTATACCGTTTACAGACGCAAGATCACCCACCGATAATGAAAATGGGAATCAAGGTACTAGAGTGGAAACTAACAAGTGTGAATAAATGTGTTGAGGTTGAACACTTGAAAGGATCCATCGATCAGGGGACATTGATGTATTCCCAAAACTATTGATGGCGAGAGAACTTGCCACTGATGGCTGCAAATCTCAAGGCACTCAAAAATGACTCTAGATTCCTATCCCAGAATAAATGATCTGAAGTCGATGGGATGAAATTGTTGGAGCAGGGCCCCGCAGCTACAGGAAAAGCTTCTATATCGGAAGAAGAAGTCAAAGGAAATAGTACCCGAGTGGCCGAGAAGAGAGAGCTCAACCACTACACTTAAGGAAATGGCGAAGATAGGAGGGATCAGCTGCCCTCATAAAGGAAAAGGAGCAACAGGCCAAGGTATTGAAGACAAAGGACAGAAGAGGACTGTAGAGGAAGTGGTGCCCATACCCATGATTAGCGCTGAGAAGCATGGAAGACTGTAGAAAGCTGTGGTGTGACGGAAAGTGGCAGTTCAGTACAGATGCGCCGACTGTCACAGTTAGGGTTTTTGGGTTACTGTTGGGAAAGGCCCATAGTGTTGTAACAGAACGAGACCTTCGGGATGCCTATATAAGCATGTATTTTGTATTGTAAAAGGTTAGACAGTTGGTCAGTTAGTTAGATAGTGAGACAGAGAAACAGTTAGATAGTAGCCAATAGCTATTCTTCGAGTCAAGCACTGGTTCTGCTATTCAGTATGTAGTTATCTTACTGTAACCAGTAGCTAGCTCCTTGAGCATGAATGTAACAATCCATAGGGATTGAACAATCCACATGGATTGAGAGAGAGAGAGGAAGAGTATATTGTAAGAAGGAAATATAAGAAGAGAAGAGATCTAAGAGAGAATGGCTCCCGGTTGTGTGTGTGGAGTTTCCTAGAAGATCTCAAGCTGCATAATAGGTTGTAGCAGAACTGTGTTTACTCTCTCAAGATATAATCTAAAAACCAGTTCCCGTGGACGTAGCTTCCCCCCTGGAAGTGAACCACGTAAAACCCGTGTGTTGTGCGACTGTTCATGTGATTGTGTTTTACCTGTTTGCTATCTGTTATTTGTTACATGAATGTTTCTTATCAGTTGATGAATGTATGTATGTTATGCTTCAGTTTATAGCACATTAAAGGTTAAAAGAAAGTTAAATGTATCAAGTATCTTGTGTATGAGTTTATCAGTGCTTGATTCATGATAGTTGACAGTACAGCATTAAGTGACTCCGGTATATGAGTTCCGCGAGTTGAGGGTAGTTGATGTTAGCATGTTAAACTGAAGAAATGTAAATGAAGTGGTTTAACCCCCTTGTGAAGGTTAACAGAGTTAGTAGACCCAGGAAGGAGGTCATAGGACCTTGAGGGTTGATACACATATTGAGCCTCATTATAGGACATATTACAACATAGGAAGGTGATATCACATCGTCTGAGGAGCTGCGGTGTGAGATATCGCAGGGAAGGAGTTGAGTAGAAGAGTAAGTTTGTGCATCACCATAGATGCTGCGATGCGATAAGAGTCTGCTCCCTACCAGCGCCAGCTAGAAGGAGAGATCGCCCTCATAGAGAGATCCCGCTGGCTAAGGAGAGTCGTGAGAAACCTAGGATGCTACAGAACCTAGTTGAGGACACCTAAGTCTTCAGCCACCCCATCTAGGATCACTTCGGGTGAGACTTCAGGCCATTTTGCGGTATGTCATCAAAAGGGCCAGTGAGCTAGGGGTATTGTTGGTACATTAAATTAAACCCGGGTCTGCCCAAAGTCAAACCAACAGAAATATACTGGAAGGAGGGCATTAAGGCATCCCCCATCATCCAACACGAGGTACTCAGCAAAGCTGTATAATGTGGAAGGACTCGATCATAATTTGCTTGAACCAGTAACTGTACCGGGAATGGCCAACATGCAAAGTCAAGATAACTGAGGAATGGCTGACTCAGGTTTCAAATTCCTTCGAACAAGAGCATAAAGGCAAATGGTGACTGAATTTAGGTAGCATAAACTTGATATACAAAACTGGGACATCTCTGCGACACAGGAGGCATTGACAGAGGATCCATAGGGACTGGAAGCTTAACCAGTCGATGGAGATAAACTCAAAGAAATGAGTACATATCCTAAAGTCAAACTATTAACCCAACCAATGGATGTGATATACAGTGCTCTGTTCGAAGGCAATACGACTCGACTGCTGCCAAAGATAAAATCTTTTCTTGTCTGGATTTTTGGTTTTTTTTTTTTTTGGACTTTTTCAAATATTTTTAAAAGATTGAAAAAGAATAAAAGTGATTTATAGTTATAGACTAGGAGGAGACGAGTTTTAATAGGAAAACAAACTAGTTCCAAGAAACAAAACATATCTATGCTCAGTGCAAGGACACGTGTAGGATAGCGACACTCGGGGGAAAGTCCCCTTCCAGTAAAAATAGTGAATCAAGCTGCAAAGGATATACAAAATGGCTCTGCGTGGCTAGACATGAGACAAGATTGGGTGATATGGCTGATACCCAAAGTCAGGGAAGACGATATAAGGCTCAATAATGTAGGCAAATCTCATGATAATGCAATTACAACTTGACATAAGGGAGTCCTGAGGAAACAGGCCAGCAAAAGATCAAGAGAAGTATGAGGCTCTTGTGAAATGACATGGTGATACTATACAATGGACTCCCACACCCTAAAGGACAAAGTGTCAGTATGGGTGCCAAATGCAAACAAGGAGCTAACTAAGGCACCCATGTAAGGTCAAATTCTACCATTCACATCATGTCACTTCTAAAACAACAAGAAGTTCTGTGACAGGATAGAAGGGGTTCGTACCTAAGTTTATAATGAAAAGGTCATAAGGTCATGCAAAATGCAAACAGAGGTGAAATATAACCTATATTCCAGTTTAAATATCATACCTGAGATCGGCACGAACGGGTCAAAACAATGGTCGAAACGGCGTTCAAAACGGTCTCCTACATCATCATATTAGTAAAAAACGGTTCAAAAGGGTTAGAAACGGTTCAAAACTATAGAAAAGGGGGGAAAATTTTGAAAAATTTTGAAAAATTTCTATAAATAGTAAAAAATTCAAAACATTATATATCATTTAAAATTTTTACCCAATTGAGCTCAAAACTTCAAACACGAATTTCAGGAGTTTCGTCCGGCAAAATCTGACACCGTTTTTTCTAGGTAACTTTCCATGCCCTGCTCTTCCATTTGCATGTAAATTTTTTGAATTTCCATGGTAAAAATAAATTTTTAGGCCATTCTAAGATAGTCTCATCGGCCCATGTGGAAATCAAGGATTTTTTTGCATATGGGGCTAGCTATACGCAGAAAAATGGCTCAAAGTCACGTACATACGCGACTGTTTTACAAACAGTCACGTATGCGGCCATGTTTAATGTTTTTTAAGACAACTAATGACCGAAACTCAATGTAAATGTGCATGATGGTTCTATAATGGAAGGAGGGAAAGAACACGAGGATGCAAAAGAGTCTGTACGGGGCGATCTAATAGCTCAACAAGCTCTTCGTGCATGCGGGATATACAAGTTTTGGTGTCTTGGGGGCTTAAGGGCCAAACCAAGACTACTGTAGATGCTAGTAGACTACTGGGATCTTGACTTAGAGTCATTCCATATCGATGGGATGTCTCTCACTATAGAGGTGGAGGACATATACTTCATTACAGGATTGTCCCGACGGGGGGAAGTGGTGAACCTACGTTCTCGCAGGCTCGGAGATGGCCTCACCATTGATGAGTATATTGCTGTATACTATTATCCAGACATGGAGAACATTGGGAGTTAGATCCCAACAAAATCCATACAGGTACTAGGCCTAAAGGCCATACTATTGACACTCGGTAGGATAGCAGGGCTAGCCTCACTCCACCAGGCCTCGTGGCCCTTGATGTTCTATGCAGTGGAGTGCATGAGACCCACAGTTTACGATTGGAGTGATGTGCTGTTGAGTAACATGAAGCTTAGTGATTGCAATATGGGAAGGGTACAAAACTTTGGTTTCAGCAGTACACTGAGCACGTTCTTCTTTAAGTGTGTTCTGGGGCTCAGCCCTAGAGTTGACGTTCCTCCTCATGGGGTTCGAGATCTGGCCCAACAACGTTGGGTAGATGCGATGTGCAGACTGGGTGGAGGTAGGGTGTCCAACCCCTACCCAACTGATTTCTTTCCATGGTGGCGGTGGCACATAGTTTCCATCGATGATTACCCCTATGCGGGGATAGATTTTTAGGGAGATCCCGACATGCCCCTATCACCAGGATAAGCATACGGTGACATTGGTAACAAATCCCAACCCTATTTTTAATTTTTTTTAATTATTTAATTTTTTTGTGTTTTTTGATATGTGGAACCAAAAGACATGTTTTTGTGTGGTGACACATAGTGACAATCTATCATATGTATGCAGATGTAGGACCATGGTGGCCTGATGGTTTCCCTCGTCATAGACAGAGGGGAAGAGGAGATGAAATTATGGGTGTGGATGCGGAGTGGATGCTCCAAAGAATCCACACAAACTTTGTGTGTCTGACACATAGGGTACCTGTTATCTCTAAGGTTGTTTGACCTTTTTACTTTAAGGTTTTTTATTGTCATGTGTTTTGACTTTTTAAATCTTTCTTTGTTTTACACCTTATGTTTGATTGAATGCTATTATGGTTTTATTTTACTCTTTTGAATCATCAAAATCTTCATTCATTAGTCATGAACCTATGTATGTGCAAGAGATTTTATATTATATGGTGGATTGTTAAAACTGGTAGCATTATCCAAACTGGCAGCATTTCATGAACTGGCAGCATTTTACTTACTAGCAGCAAAGTTTCAAGGGTATTTCATTAAAAAGTTTGTTATTTATAAATACCATGGAATATAAAGGGGTAATAAACTCTGGATATATTGATGATTATTTGGCATTAGGTATGAATATGCTTTAAAGGCGCCCCTGTCCATAAAATGATGGGTTTTATCGTGTCGTTTATGAAATTGTACACCTATTCTCATTTTGAAATTTAAACACTACATGCAATGAATGATAGTACTCATTGTGGTAGAATCGACTTAATTCATCCTTTTCCCTAAAAATATGTCTCATTATTTTGTTGGTTAACTGGATAAGGGCATGCAGAGAGTCGTTTCATATACTGTCAATGTTCATTGATCACGAACAGCAACACTAGGGTCTGAAGCAGCTAGGGTTTGTTTTCAAACTCTGATAGATTTTATGTTCAAGGGTCCGGATTACATCATATACGCTTCCCTGCATCTCAAAGCAAGCGGTTGCAGCAAAGAATTCCCTATTTAAGGTAGTATAGTGTAAAGGGTTTTAAATGTCAAAGACAACAGACAAAGAAGAGCCAGAGGCTATAGTAAAAAGAAAGCCAAGAGGTTTCATTTGCAGGTTGGAGCCAAACAATACACACTGGATAATGAAATTTCCCAGGTCTACTAAATTAATGAAGAAGGCCGGATGGTTTAAGTTATGTCAAAAATTGCAAGGTTACCACTCACAGGTAATCACATTATTTATTGAAAATTATAGAGATGAAAAAGTGCAGCTGCAAAGCCTAACAGTTAGGGTAAATGAGGATTCTATTGCTGAGGCAATAGGAGTTCTGGCACAGGGGGAGAAATGGTTTAAACAATAGGATTTCCAAGGATATTTCAGTGAATTTTTGATGCCAGGATGTGAAAAGCTATATTGGAGAAATGGTGTCCATGTTAGCAAAATGAAGCCAAGCTGGAAAATCCCTTTGGAGATGATACAAAATTACATCACATGTGATGGAAGGTATGAAAGAGTACTAAAATTCCATTTAAAGTTGTTGATGTACATTAATGGAAGTATACAGGTAAATATCCCAGTTTATTTATTAAAAAACCTCCAAAAATGATTTCCAGGGTTTAGAGCCATCCCGAGCATACTGCTCGATCTGTCTATCATCAAGGCTTAATTAAACTATTGATTTTAGCTCAGTTGCAAAAGGAGGGAAGAACATGGGAATCCCTATTAACAGAGCTAGGGTTTGAAGACAACCCTAAAGAGAAAGGCAAAAGAATGATGGAAGATACTTACCAGCAAACAACAAGTCCTAGAAAACCAGTTCAAACTGTTGAGAAAGAAGGAAATAATACTGCAGAGAAACCCATCCAGGAAGGATTGTGCCCTGAAGCTTCCTGCAGAAATGAAAACCCTAAAAAACTAAGTGTTATGCTGAAAAGTATAGCTTCAAAGAATGAAATTCATAAATAGTTATTGAAGATAGAGAAGCAAAGAACCAGGTTAAGGAAGAATATGCAGACAGAGAAAAGAGCAGCACATGAAGATGCCATGGACGTTGTAGTGATAGATGATGTTCGTAGTGAAAAAATTGTACATACATCAAAAGATCAGTATTGTATAGATATTGAAAGGTTTATTGATATTCAAGGCATTACAGGCTCTATACCAGAAGCTTTTTGCACAGACAAGCAAGATAATCCAAATGAGGCTTCAACATCAAAGACTCTACAGGAAGAAAAAGTCCATATAAGAGAAGAAGACTTGGAAATATCTCCAGAACTAAGCCAAGTTAGGAAGTCTTTGCAAACATACAAAGAACAAAATAGGTATCTGCAAAACATAAATGAAAAGTTGATGGTAGCCAACAAGAGACTGCGTGAAGATCTGGAGGATAAAGAGACAGAATATCAAAAGTTGCTGATAATTTCTAAAGATATTCTAAGGGAGAAATGAGCCATTCAGAAGCATCTGGAACTCATCAAAGCTCAGAACAAGGAGGACAATAAGGATGCTGAATTCGCCAGATTGCAGAAGCATTTCCAGGTTTTGAGTGATTTAGCTACACTAGCAGAGGCTTCTAGAAGCCTTTCGAAGTTGAATTGTAGTTTGCTTTTGAAGTTATGTTGTTTATTTGATAGATGTATTTTCTATATTACACTTGTACTTGAATACTTTTTAAAAGGGATTGACTCTCTGTATGACATAAAATACTCTACATCTTCAATACAGGTTCTACCTTGAATGAGTATGATTATTTTTTGTCTGTGTGTGTTATGAATTGTGTTTCTTGTAAATACTAAATAAGATCCAGTTTTGATCACTCTCTGTATGACATAAAATACTCTACAGCTTCAATACAGGTTCTACCTTGAATGAGTATGATTATGGTTTGTCTGTGTGTGTTATGAATTGTGTTTCTTGTAATTTATCATGTATATGGTCCATTGAATTCCATTACAGTGATTCTTATGTTGAAATACAATTATCCTTTATACTTTTAAAAAACAAAGGCAGTTCCATTTCATGACTTTATGATCGTAGTTACTGGGATATTGGATCTTGTATCTTATTTTATGTTATACAGTTCCTGTATGATTTCATGATTCTATTATAGCTCTCATGACATACCAGCCTAGTTTTTTGATAATTGTGTGATTCTCTTATAGCTCTCATGACATACCAGCCTAGTTCTTTGATAATTGTGTGATTTTCCAACAGCTTTGATTTCATACCAGCTTGGTTTTCATTTTGAGTTTATTGATTTATATTTTTGAAAAATATTTCCTTAAGCTTGAACCCCTGTAGTCTAGGTTCAAATTTAGGGATAACATCTTCTGGCGCCATTGCCAGGGACGAACAAAAAAAAGCATATCTTCCCTGGGTAATCGACATTTTCATGAAACTGATTTTGCAGGGTGAACAAAATCAATCAAATCTGATACAGACTACATTTAGTCACTTTTAAAAAGTTACAGTGGCTTCAAAAAAGATAGGAACTCGAGGAAATCCCTCATCCCCTTTGAATCCAGGAGTCTCAGATCCCGAGCAGTTGTTAAAGGAGGCTAGGAGAAATTTATTTCTACTTCATCAGAAAAATTCAAATAGCCTGCAGCTTTGGAGATCCTTGAATCTTCATCTATTCCAGTTCCTTCTTTTAACCCACATTTAGAAAAAGGAAGAGAAGAGTTATACCTGTTATTTACCCCTTCTCAAATTGACAATTTATGTATCTTTACCAATCCTTTGCTGTTAGAGAAGGTTAAACTCGAAGCATTGCAAACAAGAGCTTCTTCTTTATTTTCAACCCATATTCCTATGAATCAATCAAATCCTGGTAATTTGACTCCCTCATCACAACAGTCAAGCAACCTTCATTCTAATACAAATCTAAACATTTCCAACCCTAGAATGGCTCAGCCTCAAAATCGAATGGCTGCTATGGTAGCAGCAAGATATGCCCCACTTGTTCTACCCCAGCCTCTCAATGCTCTCCCAGCAGGAGATTATCAAAAGTACCTTCCAAGTTTTAATGGCAAGGGAGATGCTACTGTAGAAGAAAACTGGAATACATTATGTAGTTATGCAAACAATCATAATTTTTAACATGAGGATGTTTGGATGAGGGTTTTTGTTCAAATTTTAGATGGGGAGGTTAGAAAATGGTTTAGGGAATTACCACCAAAATCCATAGATGGCATAGATGCTTTAGAAGAAGCATTTATGAGACAATGGGGGGACACTAAAGACTATTTGTATTACATGATAGAGTTTGGATCACTAAAAAGAAAAAAAAGATGAATATGTGGGAGACTTTTCCAAAAGATTCAACAAAATGTACAGTAGGATTCCAGCTGAAATAAAACCTACTGAGACAGAAGCCAAGTTAACTTATGCGAACTCATTTGATCATGAGTTTTCTTTGATATTAAGAGAAAGAAAATCTGTGTCACTTCAAAACATGCAAAATGCAGCATTAGAAGTAGATTCAAATATTTTGGCCTCAAATAAACTCAAAGAGGAAACAGAACACCAAATTGGTGACAAAAAAGGGAAAGAAAGAAATCATTACATCCAGCCATACAGGAAGGTCATCAGATAGAAAAATGGATGAAATGAGTAAAATCATAAAAAGTTTGTCTGCTAATATTGATAGGTTGGAAATGGGAAATAGAAATCAAAATAAACCCATACCTGAAGGTGATAGAAATCAGAATCAGTTTAGAAGACCTTTTGCTCCTAGGTTCTTACCAAGAGAAAGATGAAATAATGATATACAGAGAGACAGATGAGAAAATGAAGAACAAAGTATTCAACCTCCTTTTCAAAATAATAATGTTAGAGATGATGAATCATATGAAATATATGAAGGGGACTTAGATGGATTGGAAGAGGAAGAACATAATATTAGTCAATTTGATGATGATTCTTCCTCTCATTTTCTGACTAGATATGATTATCAGTATGCTACAAAAAAAGATCATTATGAAGGAGATGATTATCAGATGTCTATGCCTGAAGTATGTCAAGAAATACCACAAAAATCATATGGTATAAGATCAGGGGTAAAACATGCAGCACAAGCTAAAAAATTGGTGAAAGCTCTTCCTCTTAAACAAAATATGTCTGCAAATCAGAAACAAATTGTAAATGAGAGAAAATATGAAGTTGTGAATCCTGAGGAGATGAATAAATCTGTAAGTGGTTTTAGTTTTGAACATGAGCTTAATAAGGTGAAGATCCCTATGCCTTTAATAGAATTGATTAAGAGTAAAGTTTACAGGGAAGCAACTTTTAAAACCTTCAGAAATGCAGTGAATTCTACTCCTATCACATCTGATGAGATCAATTTGCAGGATGAAAAACCTACTATCATTGTAGGGTCAAAAACTTTTGATCAGCCTGATGATAATTCTGAATATCCTCCTGCTTTTTATATAACCTTTTCAATACATGATCAGCTATTGCATAATTGTCTGCTAGAT
Source organism: Pseudotsuga menziesii (assembly GCA_001517045.1). Lineage (NCBI taxonomy): Eukaryota > Viridiplantae > Streptophyta > Pinopsida > Pinales > Pinaceae > Pseudotsuga > Pseudotsuga menziesii. The sequence goes on along the minus strand of LPNX010455480.1, from coordinate 297,536 downwards.
TCAGGAGCTTCACATAATCTCATGCCAAAAACAGTCATGGAATATTTAGGACTGAGTGTTACTAAACCATACCATGATTTGTATGCATTTGATTCTAGGGCAGTGAAATGTATTGGGGTAATCAAGGACTTGGTGGTGAATTTAACCCAGGTACCTATGAAGAGTGTACTGATGGATATAGTTGTAGTAGATATTTCTCCTAAATTTGGTATGTTATTGTCTAGATCCTGGGCAAAGAAAGTGGGAGGAACTCTGTAGATGGATCTTTCATATGCTACAATTCCAGTATTTGGGGGAGAATTCAGAAGACTTTACAGAGTGGTACATATGGCATATTTGGTAAGTGACAGTAGACACCCTAATAATCATCCGATCTATTCAATTGATGAAACTTTTGGTTCTTGTATATTGCAATTAAATGATGAAACTGAAGGGGTTTTACAAGTGCAAAAATATATTCCAGTTCAGGTAAAGAAAGAGGAACCAGATGGATTGTGGCAGATGTATTTTGATGGTGCATCAAGTAAAGAAGGGGCAGGAGTAGGAGTATTATTGATTTCAGTTGGAGGTGAGGTTGTTTCCCTTATGTACAAATTGGAATTTAAAACAACAAATAATACTGTTGAATATGAGGCCTTGATTCTTGGGTTAAGAGCACCAAAATAATTAGGTATAAAAGAACTTGCTGTATTTGGTGACTTTGAATTAGTTATTCAGCAAGTAAAAAGGGTTTACCAAGTAAAGCAATATTTATTGAAGGTTTATAGGAATGAGGTTTGGGATCTGATTCAAAATTTTTTCATAGACTTCAATCTAACTTTTGTCCCAAGAGAATATAATGAGACATCTGATTCCCTAGCTTTAGCAACAGTCTATTTCAAGGTTCCAAAGGTAACTCATATGAAATATCCAATTGATGTAAGGTATAGACCTGCTGTCCCAGATAATATCAAACATTGGGAAGTTTTTAATGATGATCAGGAAATAAAAGAATTTCTGGAATTAGTAGGTGAATTCTCAGATGATACTGTTGATCATGAACAGGATTCAGAATGGATAGAAAATGAACCTTGCAGAAATAATTCAATTGCTGATCACAAAATTGTTGAATTAAAAGGGAATTTCATTCCTAAGGTACTTCTTCTTTTAGAAAGATTGTTTTCAAAAGATGATACACTGATAAAACCCATCCTATATACTACTGAGGAAAATGTTATGGAGTATAATATTGGTTCTGAAAATCAGCCTAAGATGATAAAACTGTCAAAATTGTTGTCAAATGAAGAAAGAAGAAAATATGTTGGTTTACTGAAAGAATATAAGGATATTTTTTCTTGGTCATATCATGATTTAAAAACATATGATACCATCATAATTAAGCACAAAATCCCTCTAAAACCAAATACTAAGCCTTTTAAACAGAAGCTTAGAAGGCTTAACCCAGCATTGCTGCCAGTAATTGAAAAAGAGGTTAAAAAATTACTAGATGCAAAAATTATTGTGCCTCTAAGGTATTCATCTTGGGTTGCTAATTTAGTGCTTGTACGTAAGAAGAATGGAGAGATAAGACTATGTGTAGACTTCCAAAACTTGAATAGATCTTGCCTCAAGGATAACTATTCATTACCAAAAATAGATCAGATTTTGCAGAGGGTTGTAGGTTCTCACAGAATTTCAATGATTGATGGATTTTTTGGTTATAACCAGATTGCAGTTTAGCCAGAGGACTGAGAAAAAACAGCATTTACTACTCCATGGGGGACCTTTATGTATGACAAAATTCCTTTTGGGCTCATGAATGCAGGTGCTACTTTTCATAGGGCTATGGATATAGCTTTTGTGGGTGAAAATGAAAAATTTGTAGTGATATACCAAGATGACATCACAGTATTTTCTAAGTCTGATGAAGATCATCTTAAACATTTGAGACAAATTTTTATTAAATGCAGAAAGTTTGGGTTATCACTAAACCCAAAAAAGTCTCACTTTTCCCTGACAGAAGGCAAATTGTTAGGCCATATTGTTTCTGCTGAAGGAAAAAGGATAGACCCAGAGAGAGTCAAGGCTATCTTAAAAATCAGCATTCCTAGAAATAAAAAAGAAATTCAATCTTTTATTGGAAAAATCAACCTTTTAAGATGGTTTATTCCCAATTTTGCAGAAATAATAAAGCATATCACTCAGATGCTTAAGAAAGACAAGGAGGTTAAGTGGTCTAACCAGGCTAAACAAGAATTTGAAGCCATAAAGCAAGCATTAATAGAAGCCCCAGTCTTGATGGCTCCTGATTATACAAAAGATTTTGCAATCTTCTCATTTGCATCAGAAGACACTATAGCTGTTGTATTATTACAAAAGAACTCCGATAATTTGGAACATCCAATTTCATTCTTCAGTAAAACATTAAGAGACTCAGAGCTGAAATATAATATAATGGAAAAGCAAGCATATGATTTAGTTAAAGCTCTTAAATTTTTTAGAATATATGTTTTACATTTTAAGGTTGTGGCATATGTCCCAAATTCAGCAGTCAAGGAGATTCTAGCATAGCTTGATAGCGAAGGAAAAAGAGGCAGATGGATAGCTAAGGTCATGGAATATGATGTAGAAATTAAACCAAAAAAGTTGGTAAAAGGACAGGGATTAGCTAAAATTCTGACGGAATCAAATTGTCAGGTTTTGAATATTCATGTGATGGCAGAACAGTCAGAGCAGGTTATGGCAACAAAACACAGTAAGTAGCAGGTTTATAACAGGTATTGTGAATTTGATTGGTATAAAGATGTTGTGTATTTCCTTTTGTATTTACTATTCCCTCTCAAATTGAATAGAAATGAATGCAGATCGTTAAAACTAAAGGCAATGAAGTATGTTTTAATAGATCAGATTTTGTACTGGAAGGATCTGGGAGGAATATTGTTGAAATGTTTGGAGAAATTTGAAGTTGATGCTGTGATCGTAGAATTGCATAGTGGAGTTTGTGGAGGCCACAAGTACTAGAATGCAACTGCTTTCAAAATCCTGAGAGTAGGATATTATTGGCCTACCCTTTTCTCAGATGTATATCATCAGGTTAGATCATGTGTGGAATGTCAAAAATTTGCAAGTAAGCATAAGCTTCAATTCTTACCTTTGAAACCTATTTCAGTGAATGGTCCATTTTAGCAGTGGGGTCTAGTCTTCATCGGTGAAATTCATCCTCCCTCTAGTGGACAGCATAAATGGATTCTAACCGCTACTAATTTTTTCACTAAATGGGTGGAAGTAGTTCCAACAAGGAGAGAAACTGAACAAGTTATAATTACATTCCTTCAAGAAAACATTCTGGGTATATTTGGATGCCCTAGGACATTAGTTACTGATAATGCTCCTGCTTTTAAATCAAAAAAGATGGTGAAATTTTGTCAAGAAAATAATATTAGTTTAAAATATTCCACACCATACTATCCACAAGGAAATGGATTAGCAGAATCCAGTAACAAAAATATTGTAAACAGTATCAAGAAAATACTATTTGTAAACAAAATAAGTTGGGATACCAAACTAAAATTTGCTCTTTGGGCTGATAGAGTAACAATTAAAAAATCAATTGGGACATCCCATTTCCAATTAGTATATGGAATTGATGTTGTTTTTCCTGTTCAATTAGTGACCCCAGTCATTAAGTTTATGCAGGAAATAAAAGAAGAACCAGATGATATCAGAAGAAGAATGTTCCAGATAGTTTAGTTGCAGCAGGAGAGGGAAGCTATCAAGGATACAGCTGAGAGACATCAAAGAAGAATGACGTAAAGATTTGATAAAAAAGTTAAAAAAGAGATGTTTGCAGTTGGTGACCTCATTCTCAGATGGGATGCAAGAAAGGAAGAAAAAGGTAATCATGGGAAGTTTGAAAATTTATGGATAGGGCCTTTTTCAGTAATAAAGATCATTGGAAATAATACTTTTGTCTTACAAAATCTGAAGGGTGAAGAGATTGCAGGTCCAGTCAATGGATGTTTCTTAAATCATTTTTACACATATTGAAAGACAAAGTGTTATTGTACATAGTCATTGTATATATTATTTTTGCTTCAGAGAAGACTCCAACCCAATAAGACATAAATGACTTTAGCAGGTTTTTGAAGGCACTTGTCAACATGTTCTCAAAGTTTCATAGGAAAACTTTGTCCCCAGACGGAGCCAGATGTTATCTCTAAGGTTGTTTGACCTTTTTACTTTAAGATTTTTGATTGTCATGTGTTTTTATTTTCTAAATCTTGCTTTGTTTTACACCTTATGTTTGATTGAACGCTATTATGGTTTTCTTTTAGTCTTCTGAATCATCAAAATCTTCATTCATTAGTCATGAACCTATGTATGTGCAAGATATTTTATATTATATGGTGGATTGTTAAAACTGGCAGCATTTTACTTACTGGCAGCAGAGTTTCAAAGGGTATTTCATTAAAAAGTTTGTTATTTATAAATACCATGGAATATAAAGGGGTAATAAACTATGGATATATTCATGATTATTTGGCATTCGGTATGAATATGCTTTAAAGGAACCCCTATCCATAAAATGATGGGTTTTATCGTGTCATTTATGAAATTGTACACCTGTTCTCATTTTGAAATTTAAACACTACATGCAATGAATGATAGTACTCATCGCGACAGAATCAACTTAATTCATCCATCTCCCTAAAAGTATGTCTCATTATTTTGCTGGTTAACTGGAGAAGGGCATGCAGAGTGTCGTTTCATATACTGTCAATGTTCATTGATCACGAACAACAACACTAGGGTCTGAAGCAGCTAGGGTTTGTTTTCAAACTCTGATAGATTTTATGTTTAAGGGTTCGGATTACATCATATACGCTTCCCTGCATCTCAAAGAAAGTGGTTGCAGCAAAGAATTCCCTGTTTAAGGCAGTATAATGTAAAGGGTTTTAAATGTCAAAGACAACAGATGAAGAAGAGCCAGAGGTTATAGTTAAAAGAAATCCAGGAGGTTTCATTTGTAGGTTGGAGCCAAACAATACAAACTGGATAATGAAATTTCCCAGGTCTGCTAAATTAATGAAGAAGGCCATATGGTTTAAGTTCTGTGAGAAATTGCAAGGTTACCACTCACAGGTAACCATGTTATTTATTGAAAATTATAGAGATGAAAAAGTGCAGCTGCAAATCCTAACAGTTAGGGTAAACGAGGATTCTATTGCTGAGGCAATAGGCATTCCGAAACAGGGGGAGAAATGGTTTAAACAACAGGATTTCCAAGGAGATTTCAGTGAATTTTTGATGCCAGGATGTGAAAAGCTAGAATGGAGAAATGGTGTCCATGTTAGCAAAATGAAGCCAAGCTGGAAAATCCCTTTGGAGACGATACAAAATTACATCACATGCGATGGCAGGTATGATAGAGTACTAAAATTCCATTTAAAGTTGTTGATGCACATTAATGGAAGTATACAGGTAAATCTCCCATTTTATTTATTAAAAATCCTCCAAAAGATGATTTCCAGGGTTCAGGGCCATCCTGAGCATACTACTCGATCTGTCTATCATCAAGGCTTAATTAAACTATTGATTTTAGCTCAGTTGCAAAAGGAGGGAAGAACATGGGAAGCCCTATTAACAGAGCTAGAGTTTGAAGACAACCCTAAAGAGAAAGGCAAAAGAATGATGGAAGATATTGACCAACAAACAACAAGTCCTAAAAAACCAGTTCAAACTGTTGATAAATAAGGAAAGAATACGAAAGAATACTATTGAGAAACCCATCCAGGAAGGCTTGTGCCTTAAAGCTTCCTGCACAAATGAAAACCCTGAAAACCTGAGTGTTATGCTGAAAAGTATAGCTTCAAAGAATGAAATTTGTAAACAGTTATTGAAGACAGAGAAGCCAAGAACCAGGTTAAAGAAGAAGATGCAAACAGAGAAAAGAGCAGCACGTGAAGATGCCATGGACGTTGTAGTGATAGATGATGCTCGTAGTGAAGAAACTATACATACATCAAAGGATCAGTTTTTATAGATATTGAAAGGTTTATTGATATTCAAGGCATTGCGGGCTCTATACCAGAAGCTTTTTGCATAGACAAACAGGATAATCCAGATGACAGTTCAACATCAAAGACTCTACAGGAAGAAGAAGTCCATATAAGAGAAGAAGACTTGGAAATATCTCCAGAACTAAGCCAATTTAGGAAGTCTTTGCAAACATACAAAGAACAAACCAGGTATGTGCAAAAAATAAATGAAAAGTTGATGTGTCACGTCCCCGTGCCTCCGATCGGCGAAGAGGACACGACCCATGGCGTTAACCATCTGGGCTAAGAGCCCCATGAACATGCGTATGCACAAAATTGCTGAAACAAAATGCTGAATGGAAATACATTGAAATAAAACATGCACCAATGCCATTGTTTATCACACACATCTATAAACTAAGAACACATGAATATTTATCATGCACAGATGCAATTATTCAACATTCACAGCTACAACTATGTATCTTGCACAACGGAATTAACGTGCATTCAAGCAAGCATTCATTCAACATGTTCAACATTATCATTAACCGAAATATAGTTGGAGAAGTAAAAATGTGCAAAATCACTTATCTTATGGAAACTTCACTCCGCAACCAGCTACGTCGCTGCAATGTTCCACCCAATCATAGGCCAGCATGCTCCTTAATCTCTCAGCAACACTGCCACCCCCGAGCTGGGCATGATTCACCAAGGAATAAGGGAACTAACAGGCTTACACATAGCCAAGGATATACAAAACACATCCAAGCCAACATAGTTGGGTTTATTAGGCCATCAAGGAGTTGGGAAAGGCTAAATGCTAAGCTGGTGGGCTCAATACAGAGCCAAGAACACCTACACCAGAACTAGCCTGACTTCTAAGACACCCACACACACCCAACACAAGGAATCAGTCCCTTCTCTGCTAGACAGTCCCTTAGGCCATGCATTCCCTTCCAGTGCTATTCAGGGGTTGTGGAGAAGAAATTCAGCCCTCTAGCTCTGTCTGTGTGGTTTCCAAACACCAGATTTATCAAGCAAACCAAGCCCCCATCCCTGCTCCCAACGCAGTCCGAAGAGCAACCATTGCACACATGCAATCAATCATCTATTATAGCTTACCAGGGAAAACGATTCCAAACAATCCACAGCAGCCTCAAAACGTAGCAGCAAACAGGGCTCACCACATGGGGAAAACAACAGTCCCAAAATGTATCAACGTACAATACCAACAAACATGGGGAGACAACAACACATCCCAGGCAATGGATCCATCGAAAGACTTACACAGACCATACCAGTTTGTGAGATAGCCGAAAACGTGAATGGTCCTTCACAACAAATCGTGGATGGAAGAGCATGGCTCTCAGCTCGCTGCATCAGTCGAAAAACCAGGGAAATTCCTGTGCATGAGGATAATGAACAGACAATGGTTCATGCACGAAGATGAACAGGTCCCAGCTTATGCATGGATGGACAGGATACAGAGAGGACGTGAATTGGATGTGCGTGAGTGTTCAGCACAGGCGTGGCAAGGAGAATGTGCCCACAGGAGTGAAAACCAGGTAAATCCTGTGCATAGAGGTGAACAGACAATCAAGAGGCCTGCGTAGTGGAGAGTGCATGAAGGTTTCTCTTGCCATTGTGAATTCAAATGTGGTGGAGTGTGCGTGTGGGTGAGGACTGACAGTCCTGCCACCCCACTCCCAAAACAATAAATACCTCAACCACCACCAGCTATTCTTCAATGGAGGTGGTTGGGTAAGGTAAAGAAAGAAGACAAATGGGTATTTTCCCTTATTGGCCAAGGTTTGGCATTTTCCCCACCCTTATCCTTGTGGAAATCATGCCCCTTCTCATTTTAGTTGCCGCGATCGTAGCTGGTCGGGTTCATTTTAATTAAATATGCATATTTACATGATGTTGAAACTTAATATGTATGTCACTTGCCCCAATATACCATCAGTGACAATTTAAATCCAAAACATAGCATAACCGATCAATGGTGGGGCCTTGGCCTTTAGCTCCGCACCATGATCATTACAATATATACATCATGTACATTTAATGCAACGGGGTCAAAACCAGGGTGTTACATGATGGTAGCCAACAAGAGACTGCGTGAAGATCTGGAGGATAAAGAGACAGAATATCAAAAGTTGCTGATAATTTCTAAAGATATTCTAAGGGAGAAACGAGCCATTCAGAAGCAGCTAGAAATCATCAAAGCTTAGAACAATGAGGACATTAAGGATGCTGAATTCGCCAAATTGCAGAAGCGTTCCCAGGTTTTTAGTGATTTAGCTACACTAGCAGAGGCTTATAGAAGCCTTTAGAAGTTGAATTGTAGTTTTCTTTTGAAGTTATGTTGTTTATTTGACAGATGTATTTTCTATATTACACTTGTAGTTGAATAATTTTTAAAAGGGATTGACTTCCCTATTTTTGAGGAGGTTCGATCCATAGATGTAGGATCTTATAGTTAGCTTAAAGAAAAAAATATTTTGTATTTTAAGGGGGTCTCGAGAGGAGACAAGGTGTTGCCATTTTTGGACTTATGAAGATCCAGTTTTGATCACTATCTGTATGACATAAAATACTCTACATCTTCAATACAAGTTCTACCTTGAATGAGTATGATTATGATTTGTCTGTGTGTGTTATGAATTGTGTTTCTTGTAATTTATGATGTATATGGTCCATTGAATTCCATTACAGTGATTATTATGTTGAAATACAATTATACTTTATACTTTTAAAAAATAGAGGCAGTTTCATTTCATGACTTTATGATCGTAGTTACTAGGATATTGGATCTTGTATCTTATTTTATGTTATACAGTTCCTGTATGATTTCATGATTCTCTTATAGCTCTCATGACATACCAGCCTAGTTTTTTGATAATTGTGTGATTCTCTTATATCTCTCATGACATACCAGCCTAGTTTTTTGATAATTGTGTGATTCTCTTATATCTCTCATGACATACTAGCCTAGTTCTTTGATAATTGTGTGATTTTCCAACAGCTTTGATGTCATACCAGCTTGGTTTTCATTTTGAGTTTATTGATTTATATTTTTGAAAAATATTTCCATAAGCTTGAACCCCTGTAGTCTAGGTTCAACTTTAGGGATAACAGTACCCATGGCACAAGTCGAGGACTTGCCTGAGGCCATACAGCGCCAGGATGTGGGTGTACCATGAGCATGGGTGTGGTTGTTTCCACGGCTATCTAGAGCGTGGTGACTTTCCATGATCAGAACCCCCCTCCTCCTCCCCAGGCTTAGATACCTGGGAGTGACACATTTTGTACTACCGTGTATTATATTTTGGTGGCTCGGAAGACCCATTTTTGTATTATGACACTTATGTATTGTCACATTTTGGATATTTAATGAAAAATTTTTATGATCGATTTTATTTATTTACATGTGTAAAAATGTATATTTGTGATGAGCTTATGGTCTGTGAAACAAATGCCAATATAACACATAGTTAGCAAATGAGTCAGCAACTTGATTATAAATTCTTGGAACATGTATGTATGTTATTTTGTCAAATTGTCATTCTAACAATCTCACACGTAAGAATCTTCATAATAATGTTGGATCCCTAACATGATATAAGCCATTCAGCTGTGACATTATTAACTGTGAGTCAAGATGTACCTCAAGAGAGAGAACACCATGTGAAATGGCATCCCGTAGAAGCTCGATAACAACACTATACTCAGCAACATTGTTTGAATAGGGCCATAAACATACGCCTCTTGATGATAATACCTGACCCGTAGGAGTATAAATCACCCAAGTAGTAGAGGCTGAGTGTTGAGTGTGACGGCTAGCACCATTAGTGAATCTTATATAGATGGAAGACTCCATTGACATCTGCCATAAGAAACGAAAGCTAATCAACAAACCCGATCACCATAAGAAAAACATAACCATGCAAAATACTGTACAATAATATACAATAATCAGCCCTAGCTGAGGATCATGCATAGTACTTTTTAAGATAGAGCCCATTTCTAGGCTTCACGAAGGTTGTCCCCTCATAATCTACTAGATCATAGGCGCCCTTCTCTAACACACATTTGACAATGTAAGGACCATGCCACATGGGGTTAAAATTTCCTGCCCCCAAGGGTTCTTTAGCTTGATCCCACAAAAGGACCAAATCTCCTTCACTAAACTTCCTCAGATGAATAGACTTATCATACTAGACCTTGACGCGATGCTTATTTACTTCTAGAGCCACTAAGGAATCTTGGCGCTGCTCATGAAGCTGCTCTAAGTGGACCAAACGTTCCTCCAATGGGGAAGTTTCTGGTAAGAGCTCTATGGCTAGCTTCAATGAAGGGATTTCGCATTCAACCTGCAAGATAGACTCCACTCCATGTATAAGCTGATATGGAGAAAAACCAGTGGTAGTCTTAACTGCAGTTCTATAAGCCCGAAAAGAAGGATATAACATGATATGCCAGTTGGTCTTGCTTTGTGCGATGGTTTGTTGGAGAATGGACTTAAGTGATTTGTTCATTGCTTCAACATGTCCATTCCCTTGAGGGTAATAAGAAGAGGAATGCTCCTGCTTATACCCAAAATTTGAGGCCAACTCTTCCATCATCCGATTCTGAAAGTGCATACCATGGTCAGTGACAAGATCCTTCGGAATACCGAACCAATTAATGATCTGGTTGAATATGAAATGCGTGGCTGTATCACCATCGGATTTAACTGTGGGCATAGCCTTAGCCCATTTCATGAAATAGTCAATAGCCAGTATAATATGATGATGCCCCCAAGATAAAGTTGGGTTGCAATCCATGAAATCAATCCCCCACTTAGTGAACGGATCGACGGTGATAATCGGATGTAACGTGACAGGACGTGAGCACATATTGCATGTAAACACGTGGCAAGGGTGGCACTTCTTGACCGCATTGACACAATCTTTAAATATCAATGGCCAGAAATAACCCACTCTCAATATTTTTTGGGCTGTAGAAAGCCCAGATAAATGACCACCACACGCTCCTCCGTGGAAATCATTCAGCACAAGCTCAGCCTCCTCATGAGTTAAACAACGACGTAAAATGGAATCTATTCCACCACAATACAATGTGTTATCTACTATAAGGTAGTTCTTGGATACGTGACGTAACCATCGTCATTCATCCCGTGAAAGATGAGTAGGGACCTTCAATGTTTGTAAATATATGATGATATCCCCATACCATGGATCTAAAGTTAAGATCAGGAAAACGTGCGTATCTTCACAAACTTCCTCCTCCTCTTCACTTGGGAAATCAGATATAAGCTCCGCAAAAATCAACGTTTTTTTCGATTTTGCCAAAACAAACTCGATATCAAATTCTTGCAAGATGACAATCCACTTATTATACTTTCCCCCAATCATCCTTCTTGTGAGGATGAACTGAATAGGATTGACATGGGCTACCACCAAGGTCTGACAAAGGAGAATATAGTGTCTCAACCTTTGAACCACATGAACGGTAGGTAAGGCCAGTTTCTCCACATGGGAATAACGGATCTCCACATCTACAATGTTTTGGCTCAAATAATATACGACATGCTCATGGAGCTCCTCATCCTCTTGAACCAAAACCATACCAATCATCTCCATGGACGTGACCACATAGAGAAAAAAGTCATGGCTATAGTCGGGTGGACTAATCACGGGGGACGATGCTAAGGCTCATTTAAGTGCATCAAAGGAATCCTAGGCTTGCTCATCCTAGAAAAAGGTAGTGTCCTTCTTCAAAAGACGCATAAAGCCTCTAGTCAAATTGGAAAAATTAACCACGAATATCCGTAAGAAATTTTGCATGCCTTGCAAACATTGAAGATGTCTAATGTTTCTCGGGGGAGACAATTGATGTATTGCCTCAACCTTTAAGGGATCAACTCTTATACCCTCCCTAGAGAAAATTAACCCTAATGAGTGACCAAAATTCACAAAAAAGATGCATTTATGAGGATTTAACCTAACCAAATAATGGCAACATATTTCAAACACTAATCTCAAATGGTAGGAATGACGCATCCTCTGACGAGAATGAGCAGCAAGGTCATCCAAAAAGAATTCAATAATTGATTTGAGATCATGGAAAATCAAGGTCATAGCCCACTGAAATGTGGCTCCGGTGTTTTTAAGGCTGAAAGGCATCTTCCGATATGGAAAGGTACCCCAAAGACAAAGGGATGTAGACTCAAGTATAAGCTCCGACAACAATGGACTATAGTTTTCTTGCTCTTCAATTCCTCTCCCTTCAATGTATCCAAAGGGTTCCTTATAGAGCTCTTCAATGGGGTAATGGAAGGTCGAATCCGAGCGATCTCAAGGCATATGGAAGGCCAAGAGACAAGTGACTCGGATCCACATCAAGGAAAACTCTAAAATCATTTGGCCTTTTGCACACATCCCGATGTACACGGGTTTAAGGGTCAAATCTGCATATATACGAGAGAAAGGGATTAAAAGTCATGTATGGCAATTATTGCATGTTTTTAGGGATGATATTGGAAACATCAAAGGTACAAAAATGATCCATGGGGTCTAAAGAGTCTGTAGAGGGACAGGGAAGGCCATAAAGGTGTGATCCACCATGTGTGGTAAAATCAACTGTAACAATGATGCTTAATAAACCAAGGAAATAGGGGAAAACTTAATGGGAAACCCCCCCCTAATAGTTAGGAAACAAGAAAATACAAGCTATATTTAGAAGAAACAAGATTCCTCCTTAGAAAAATAACTTATCAAAAACACTGCTGCAAATTGCAGCACTATGCTGGATTATGGTTCTTCTATGCAACAACATCCTAAAGTTGTGCATGTGAACCTCTCAATTTCCTTCTGAACTAATGAATTTGTGTGTTTAGTCTAGATGGAAGAGGTGGAGAATGATCAATTTTATTCTTTTGTGGGACAAGTGGTTGATCATTCACTCTCATTATGTAACACTTTCCTGAATTCTTGTTGCACCATTCTATAGGGAGCGAATATGTGAGGGAAAGAGCCACATGCTCATTTTGATACTGGGACCTAGTTATCCTTTTGTCTTCTAGATTTCTAGCACCATATCTAGTTGCATCAATAATATTTTGAGCCCATATATGCTTAGGATTTTGATTTGGAATGGATATTGGCTCTATATCTAGAATCTCATGAGATTCGGTCTCAATAATAGGATCATGTTGGATTTGATCCTCTTCATATGAATCTGAAACATATAACAAATCATTATCATCAAAAGGTAGTGGAAGAGGATTTATACCTTCTTGTGCTTCGGATGGTGGTGTATCATACAACTGATCTTCTTCAAACTGAACACTCCACTCAATGCAGCATTTCCTAGTTGTAACCTCCATCAACTTGTATTCTTTTGCATCTTCTACATATCCCAGCAGAATGCATTCGCTACTTTGGGATTGGAAGGATTTCCTCTTGTCAATGGGTATTCTAGACCAATATTTGGAACCAAAAAATCTCAGATGAGAGACATTGGGCTTATGACCATGCAATGCTTCGAATGGAGTGGCCCCAACCACTGATTTATGAGGCACTATGTTCTGCAAATATGAAGCACAAGTTACTACTTTTTCCCAAAGAGAAGGAGGGAGTTTCTTACCATGGAGAAGACATGATGCCATCTCCTTCAGTGATCTATTCTTCCTCTTAGCCACACCATTTTGTTGTGGTGTGTATGGAACTGAGTGTTCCATTCAAAAACCCCTCTGATTCACAGAAATATTGAAAGTCTCTTTTGATTTACTCTCATCCTTTATCATATCTTATGGCCTTGATTTTATTATTGAAATTATTTTCAACCATAGCTTTAAAAACTTTAAAATTCTCAAAAACATCAGATTTTTGTTTCATAAAGTAGACCCAACAGTACCTAGAACAATCATCAATAAAGGTGAGGAAATACCTATAACCATTAATGGAGTTTGTAGGAATAGGTCCAGCTACATCACTATGTATCAATTAAAGTATAGAAGCAACTCTATGTGCCTTCCCAACTTCATACCTATTCTCTGGATGCTTTCCTACCAAGGAACCAAAACATACTCCATCAGAAGTTTGGATGAGGGGAAAACCTTCAACCATTTTATCATTGTGGAGTTGCTAGAGGTATTTGAAATTAAGATGGCCAAATCTCTCATGCCAAATCTTGCTGGTGTTGTTAGCTTGAGACAATAAAGTTGGAGGAGGCGAGATAGGAAAAAAATGTTACAACTCATAAGCTTTAGTAGAATGATTAACAATACCTTTCTCTATGATTTCTCCAGTGTCCTTTTCAGTGATCTCAATTGAATATGAGTCTAATGTAACTCTCTTGGGAGAGCCTATATAGGTCATCTGATAAACAAACAACAAATTAGCTGCAAGGGAGGGTACATAGAGAACATATTTGAACACACCATGCTTCACTCTGACTGAGCCTCTTCCTTCTGCTGGAATTTGGGAATCATCTCCCATGTGTATATTAGGACCTTTTTATAGTGTGAGGGAAGAGAAAGATTCTTTGGAAGCAACCATGTGCTTGGATGCTCCAGAATCTGTTGATGTATTTGTAACTTCGGAATGTATTCACTTGTATATTTTATATATTGTATTTCATTATACCCCGATGTTCCTATTGGGAGATTCATTAATATATTAAAGTCATGTAAATTCAATGAGTTTAACCCTCCGTTGTAAGTCGGGGAAATATTCCTCACAATTGAGTTGAGGTTAACCCTCCTTGTTGATCAGAGGGGCAAAGTCCCCACAGTTGAGTTGCACTAGGGTTATTATACTCTCTTAGAGATGTCAGCCCTGGTAAGTAATTGTCAAGTTGAAAACTAGTATAAATAGAGAGTGAGACTCTCTATTTGTCACACACACTCACTCAATTGGGGTGCATGAGTGAGAGAGGAAGTGTTGGCACAAGTGAGAGAGATCAACTGTCAGAGATCATATTTATGTTTTCGGGTTTTACTTTTGATACTAGTGCTCATTCTATCTCTAAGGAAGTTGTGAGGTTTTCTCCTTTATGGTTTCCCCAAGGAAAATATTTGTGTCTATTGTCTCTTGTGATTGATTGCTATGCATGTTATTCTCTCAGATAAGATTCTAAGATCATATTACTTAAATGATAAAAATTGAACATGGTATCAGAGCTAACTTGAGAAGAAGACACTATGCAGCTATAGAATCTAGGGCTGCTTACTTTTTGGGTCTCTCTCCACAGATCATCAGCAAAAGGAGGCTAGGATGACTCTCTATTGAAGGGTGCATCTTTCTATCGAAGCAGAATTTGATTTCGAGCATTTTTAGTTTTTGCTACGGGAAATTAGGGATTTTTTAAAAAAGAGTAATTTTTTAGTGATCCCATCATAGGATTTCTCTCCTCATCAAAATCGAATTTTAGAGACCAAGTTCAAAGTTTTTGGTTGAGCCCAGACCTGAAAAACCCTAAAATACTAAAACTTGTAGTTTTGGTACATTTGATATATCTAGGGATTGAAGAAGTCTCAGGGGCTGAAATTTTCACAGGCCGAAGATAAAATCCTGATGTACCTTGCGTAAACATTTCATCCTCTGATTCACTATATTCTGGTAGATATGATTCCTCCAAATCAAGGTTCAAGCCTCTTCCAGGATTCATCTCTAAATAGGAAACCTATGTATAATTGCTATATATCGAGCTACAAAGGTTCAAATGAAATTTATCAAGATGTTCAAGATAGGGCACAGAATTTAATTTCTATGGTAAATGTTTTAGACCCTAATTATGAAACATGGACACATGAAAGTCCATACAAGTTCACCATGATGAACAGTCCTAAAAGACGTCACCTTGGTAAAACTATCATAAGTCCCAGTTCGTGAAACAAATTCTGCTCAAACTAGTTTTGTGGGAAAGAGGATAGATGAGGATAACTCAGTATGAAATTTTAGACACCGAGGATCAGTATTTTTGGAGATACCGCATAAACAATATCAGACATTTTTGCAGAAGAAATTGGAAAACTAGGGCTTCCTGTTCTAGGAGCTTCCCTCCATTGTTTTCAGAAAAGGAGTACATTAGATAGATCTCCTTGAAGAGGTCCATCTTTCTATCCAATCAGAAGTTTAAAATTCTAAGTTTTAAAAATTAGGGTTTCTTTGACAAACCCTAGATCAGCTAGATCCGAAACCAAGACGGACACCTCAAATCGGTAAGATATAGTATTTTGTGTTTCCATTTGAGGTTATAAGTTAAAATGTCTCATCACACCATCCTGATGTCAAGCTTAGTGAATATGACAACTTCCAATCATGGAAGTATAGGATCTCATTAGTTCTTGAATAAAATGAATTGGACACCTACATAAGTGGAGAGGTTCCAGTTCCAAAGGGAGATGAGACTAAAGCCTTACACAAGAAGAACTTGGTCAAGGCCAAGAGGGTCACCTTATACTACATGTGTATTCCCTAAAGACACCTAAAGAGATGTTTGATTCCTTAACCAAGCTATTTTGAAGAGAATAATATAAAACGTAAGAAGTATAGAAACTGTGTGATCCTTGAAGAAATTGACTTGGATCAGGATTTTAGTAAGAAAGGTCTAGGAGCCAGAGGGAGATGAGGCTAATGCTAGAGCCAAGAGAATCATTGTAGATTCTATTAAAGAGCATCTCATCCCTCATGTGCCATCCCTGAAGACACCAAAAGGAATTTTTTGATGCTATGACGAAGCAATCAAAGAAGAATAAGATATTGTTATAACCACCTTGAATGGCCTCCCATGATCATGGGATTCATTCATTCGAGGAATGTGTGACAGAAGGAAGTGATTACTTTCATCAGAATCTAGGAAGAGTGCACACAAGATGAATCTCGGCTCATAATAAGAGAAAGAGAAGATAGGAACAACTGAAGATCAAGCTCTCATGATCCAAAGAAGATTGCTCAAGCGATGAGGAATATGGAGGGCTCAACTCTTGAAGAAACTCTTATCCATCTTCGCATTTGGATAAGAAACGATGTTGTTATGAATGAAGAATATGATGAAGTTGAAGGCTAAAGAAGGATTCTACCCATGAAACGAATAAAGATAAGTATTCAATTTTCATTTCATGATATTATTTTGTTATGCGTTTGTTTATATTTAGTTGATGTGTTATGCATGATAGAATGTTTGCATTAATGAAAGTATACTACAAATATGCATGAAATGGGTAAGTAGCTCATGGTGCTATACAAATATCCATTTCTACTTATCTAGAATGAAACCTCTTTGCTGACATATTGGATCAGTGCACAATCTCAATGATGTCATGGTAGAGATGGAAGGTATCTAGAAAGTTTCTGTGAGATATGGATGAATGCTGTATTGGATAAAATAGTTGCATGATTATATATTTATGCATAAGAATTTTTCATTATGAATATGCCTTATGGAATATTTCTAACCATACAACTAATGCATTTGACTTGTAGGAAAGATCGTGTACAATCACCTACAAGAAAAGAAGGATGAGACTTGTTCCGAAGAACAAGTGACGACAGTTCAAGAAATAATCCAAAATGAAGAATAATATGATGATACTTTCAAAGAAAGAAGAGATATTAGACACAGTGTAGTTATATGACACTGTTGAGCAACATCATTGATGCAGAACCTTCCAGCTATGAAGAAGTAGCCAAGAAGAAAGGGAAGGAGAATACCAGTTCAAGAAGAATGATGTCTAGGATGCAATATTGAGACCTAAAGGGAAGTCTGTAATTTCTTCCATGTGGATCTACAAGATCCAGCATGCAATAGATGGAAAGATCGTGGGATACAAGGCAAGATTCGTAGCACGATGCTTCTCACAAAAATAAGGCATAGACTATGAAGAGACATTTGCATCCAGTGGGAGTTGAGGCACATGACATGCAGACTCATGTGTGCAAATTCAAGAAGGCCTTGTACGAGCTCAGAAGACACCTATGGGATAACACATATATGAGGAGCTTGAAGATCACCTAAAGTCATGAAGATCTTAACCTTTGCTACAAGGTTGAATATGAAATCCTATAGAGGATGACAAGCTCACAGATGGGTGCAAGAAGAACATTTTCAAGATAGAGGATCTTGGTATCCAGTGACCCTAGATGGATACATAGAATATTAGTAGTAGAGGAAGCTACTTGTTGTTAGGATATTTAGACACTTAGGAGTTAGTTAAGATCAACTTGTGTAATATATCTGTTAGGTAAAAGTGTGTTTCTTTAGTATGCATTAGTATGCATTTGTAAATATTCTAATCCGACGGTTACGATATGTTCTAGACATAGAGTAATCTGACGGTTCAACTTCTCTTAGATCATACCTACCATTGATCTATGTCTTAACACCTGATTGGTCTATGATCTCTATTTAAAGAGCATAGAGGGTCCTTGGCTAGTTGATCGATTATGAGAAGCTCATGTAACTTTCTTTCTTTTGCATAATAAATTGCTCCAAGTAGCTATTTGGCTGGGGTCGTGGATTGTTTCCCTCTTAAGGGTTTTAACCATGTGACAAACATCGGTGTGTTGATCTGTGATCTATTTGTGTGAAGTGGTTTCTGAAGGTGTTTGGTCTTTTGGGATTATCCTGTGTACCCGAACATGGTATCAGAGGTTTTATGAAGAGTCGCTTTCAGTTTTGATATAGATCTGGAACCAGTGTTGCCGAAACTTTGAAATGGTTTTTGTTTCTGGATTTTCTGTGCATTTTTGGCCTGTGGGAGCTGTTCCATTGCTTTTGGAGCATTGTTTTCATTGGGAAATAGTTTTCATTTCACTGAAAACCATTTTCATTTGCTCCAAAAACACCCATTTTGGCAAATCTGAAGGTATAATGTTACAGTGACGAATTTGTTTTTTTTAAATCTCTCATATCTTATCAGTTTATTATTAGATCTTTAATGTTTTAGTCTCGGACTGTTGTTTTCCCTGACTGCGTATGCTCTTTTCTGTGCACCTTGCGCGATCGCGGTGAATCAGAAACAGTAAGGGAAAGTTTTTTTTCTTGTCTTCTTGGCTACACATGCTCTTTGTTGTGCACCTTGTGTGATCACGACAAATCAGAAACAACGAGAAAACTTGAAAACGTAGAATTTTTGGGTAAGCTAACCAAGATCTAATCCCATTGTGTAGAAAAAGTTTTTTTGTTTTTTGTTTTTTGTTTCTTTTGTGATTTGCAGGAAAAGAAAGCAAGCACAGAAAACGAGAGAGAAGAGTAAAAAAAAAAAATCCCCCTTCCTCTTTCCATACTTTACGTACCTTTTAAACTTAGCTCACTTGGTCCAAAGTTGCTTTACACCTTGATAAGTCTTGAGTTCAAGTATTATCAAGCTACTTTTTAGTGTATGCAATTTCTATTTTCAAGTTAATTTATTGTAAAAGTGCATCTCACATAAATAAAATAAAATAAAAGTGAGTCACTTAAGTCTTTTAATTTATTGCTGCATTATTTAAAAGTCACATTATTGTAAAAGTGAACATCACTTATTATACAAAAGTGATTCACTTCAAAGCAACTTTATTGTAAAAGTGATTGTCAAAGGTTGATCTTGGGAAGAGGGGGCTTCTTTTTTTTAGTTGGTTAAATTAATATCTACCATGTCACTATTGGGACATCTTCAACATTTTCTTTGATCAAGCATAACTTCATCATCCGGAATCAGTTTTAAGTGCCATTTTTTTTTAAATCGCATATTTTTTCGAGCTCTTTGCATCCAAATAGTTAGTTTCTATTTTTTATCCATTATTTTATAGTATGGATTCCCATTGTGATATTATACTTACAATTTTTAACTATTTCTCATGGAAATCTCATATGGAGGATCTTCTGCGAAGTAGGGGACTTTTCAGGATAAACTTAGGGAAAGAAATAGAACCCACTGATGATGATAAGAAAATTAAATGGGAGACTCGATGTGATGAAGCTCGTGGATTGATTGGGATGTCAATCTCTACTGATTTGCAATTCCACATATCTGGAATTGATGAACCTAATCTCGCTTGGGAAAAGTTGGAATCTGTGTTTGGTAAACACAATGAAATTGGGGGTCATCAACTTGATAATGAGTTGCTTTCCTTGAATCCAAATGATTTTTCATGCATTCAAGACTATTTATCTAAGTATAAAACTCTTACACTATTATGTGCCGAATGCAAGATTAAGAAAAAAGACAAACAATGTATTTATCATATTCTTTCAAAACATGGACTTGCATATTCTATTTTTGTATCTACATTCTACTCCATGAAAGAATCCTTGACTGCAGCTAGCTATCAAGAGACTAGCCTTGAATCCTTTTGTGATTCCTTAATTAGAGAGCAAGATAAGCTCATTCATCTTGGAATAATTAATAATGCAGATACATCTAGGAAATCCTTATTGTCCCAACAGAAAGAAAATTCCAAGCCTCCCAATAAGAATAATTTTCACAATAATAAGCGAAACAACAAGGGTCCCAAACCCTCTTAGTCATCTTCTCCTTTAAAAAATGACAAAGGATCCAAGCAAAAAGGAAATAAGCCTGAGCGTCATTGCAATTTTTGTGGGAAAGATAATCATGATGAATCTAAATTTTTTAAGAAGATGGTAGCCTTGGAAGCAACAATGAAGAAGCACCACATCAGCCTAGATTTGTCTTCAGAATCTAACTCTCATGGACATGCACTTTGTACTTCTGGTTACTCTTATGCTGCATCTTCTTCTTCTACTTCAAATGAATGGCTCATTGATTCTGGAGCATCTTATCATATGGCTAAGGATAAAGCCATCTTTTCTACAATGCATGAATGTAACACCAAACAAATATTTGTTGGTGATGATAGATCTCTAAGTGTTGTAGGATCTGGAACAGTTCCAGTAGAAAATGCTCATTTCAGTGATGTACTATGTGTTCCAAAAATTTCCTGCAATTTGTTATCAGTCTATCAAATCATTTATTCGGGTGAAGGTAAAACTGTGACGTTTACACCTCACCAAGTTGTAATCAAGGATTTTAAAAATACTCAAAATGTCCTTGATACTAGAACTGTTGATGATATTACCAGGTTGTACAAATTTAACGACTTTGGGTCATCACCTTTTCTTTCAGTTTTTGTTGCTCATAGTGATAACTTGAGCAAACTTTGGCATGAGCGATTTGGCCACTTAAATTATCGCTCATTGCAACAACTATGTAAAAACAATATGGTTACTGGTCTTCCACTGGTTTCTTGCAAGGATGGTGTTTTTTCTAGTTGTGCACTAGGAAAACATCATCGGGACAGTTTCGACAAACGTGCCTCTTGGCACGCCTTGATTTCCTTGGAGCTTGTACATAGTGACTTGTGTGGCCCTCTTCCATCTACTTCCTTTTTTAGTATCAAATATTTCTTAACTTTCATTGATGACTACTCCAGACGCACTTGGCTTTACTTCCTAAAACTTAAGAGCGAAGTCTTTAACATGTTTTTGGCCTACAAGGCCCTTGTTGAAAAATAATATGGTCATCAAATTATTAAGTTAAGAGCTGACAATGGAGGAGAATATGTTAACAACAAGTTCACTACTTTTTGCACTGAACAAGGAATCCAACAACAGCACACTGTTCCATATACACCACAACAAAATGGTGTAGCTGAATGAAAGAACCACACTTTAAAAGAAATGGCTAATTGTATGATCCAATCTAAGGGAAAAAGTCTTCAGTATTGGGCTGAGGCCATAAATTGTGCAAATTACATAGTTAATCGCACACCAACTAAAGTTTTACAACGTATAAAACTGGAAGAAGCATGGATTAAAATTAAACCAGATGTAAGTCACTTCTATGTGTTTGGTTGTGAATAATGGGCTCACATTTCGGCTAAAAAACGGAAAGCATTGCAGCCTAAAAGTGAAAAGTGTATATTTGTTGGATATTCTGAAGATGTAAAAGGTTATAAACTCATTCAGCCACATTCTCATGATATAATCATTAGAAGAGATGTTAAATTTGATGAAAATCTCTTGGCCTGCGAGCCTAACTTGGTGGGTGTGCCATCTTTGGCCTGTGAGCTTGATTCAGCGATTGTGCCTTCTTCTTATTCTTCTTCCAGCTTCCTTGAAAGGTTTCCAACTCCAGTTTCTGATGATGGCAGTGAGGATTAAAATCCACCTCCGCCTGCTCATGTTCCTCCAATTGCACCAGCACCAATGCCTCCTCGATGGGTCCATTCAACATGTGAAGCAGCTGGTGATCTTGACGGTGATCCTAGAGATCAACGTCGAACACGTTCTCAGTTTCAGCAAGCCTCTTCTCTTTTGGCTCAAGTTTCTAAGAATCATGATCCAGAAACTTTTGCAGAAGCTTCAGGAAATCCAGATTGGGATGCAGCTATGGATGAAGAATATCGTTCCTTAATGGCGAACGATACTTGGGATCTTGTTCCTCTTCCAAAAGGAAGAAAACTTGTCAGATGTAAATGGGTCTACAGAACTAAGTATGCAATAGATGGAAGTGTTGAAAGACTTAAGGCAAGGTTAGTTTCCAAAGGGTTTTCCCAAGTTGAAGGGATTGACTGCAATGAAACCTTTTCCCCTGTAGCAAAAATGAATTCCATCTGCCTTTTTCTTTCCCTTGTAGCCTTACATAACTGGGAAGTCCATCAAATGGATGTCAAGTTTTCCTTTTTACATGGTAATTTACATGGAACAACCTCCTGGATATGTTCAAGATAACTCTAGCCTTGTTTGTCTCCTTAATGTTAGATTTTTATCATTCAAGCTAGCATTATGATTTTAGGATCTTTAACTGAGAGAATAACATGAACAGCAATAAAACATAAGCACAACACAAGAGACAAGAGACACGAAGTATTTTCCTCTTGGAAACCATAAAGGAGAAAACCCCACAACTTCCTCAGAGATAGAATCAACACCAAAGGTAAAACCGAAAAATAGTAAGATGATCTCTTGACATCAACAATCTATCTCTCTCACTCATGTGCCAAAATGAGTGAGTGTGTGTGTATGAGTATGATAAATATAGAGGCTCTCACTCTCTATTTATATTCTTCCATTCACTTGGAAACCACTCCAACATGTCGGCCTCACTTAACAATTACTTACTAGAGCTGACATCTCTAGGAGTGTCTAATAACCCTAGTGCCCCATCACTTATGGGGACTTTGCCTCCTCTGACCAATACGAGGGTAACACAATGGTGGGAACTATTGACCAGACTTACAATGACTCACCTAGGGTCGAATTCACTAGGATAGTCTAATAACCCAAGGTCTCCACAACTATGGGGACTTTAACTCTTGACCAATAGGAGGGTTACCCACAATGACTTGACATGACTTCCTCATTACAGAAACTTCCCATAATAAACATCAGGTTATGACATGAATCAAATATATTACAATACATCTCAAAATAAACATCGGGTTACAATACATAAGAAATACGGATGAATACATTCCGAAGTTACTATTACATCAACACTCCCTCTTAACTAGGAAGGTATTCTCTCGACACAATTTATCAGCACAAGTCTTCTTCTTTGTGTCATCTGGGTCATCGTCAAGTGTTCATCAAGTCTTCATCATCTTTAGGTCATCTTCATCTGTAAGTCATCTTCATTCTTTGAATCTGGATCATCTCTTGATTTGGATCATCATGGGACATCATCACTGGATCTCGATCATCTCTTGATCTGGATCATCATCACTGGATCTGGATCATCACTCAATCTAGATCATTACTACTGGATTTGGATCATCACTGCTCGTTTTGGATCATCACTCGATCAGGATCTCTCGGAGTCATCATAACTAGATCTAGATCATAGCTTGATTTGGATCTCATCTGGTCATCATCATATGTGCTATCTCATGATTCTTCTCATCATAGGAAGTTCTATAGAGCCAGCCTTCTTTCATGCTGGTTGTAGGCCTAGCCATCATGTAGGTCTTCACCCAGCACTTACATCTGACCTACTCATCAGAAAGGCACGCCCAGCACTCACATCTGATCATGTAGAAACCTACAACCACATCAGAAAGGCCCAACACTCACATTCACCAGTATGACAGGACATCACTATCATCTGTGAAAAGGCTTCAGCACTTATATCTGACCTAGAAGGAAACAAGTCCTCCACGCTCGCCAAAAAGGCTTAGTACTCACTTCCGTCTAGGTGGGAACACATCCTACTCACAGTGATGAAAGAACTTCGTACTTTCATCCAGGCGGGAATCACATCCTGCTCACAATGATGGAAGATTTCCATACTTCTATCTAAGCGGGAACACATCCTACTCACAGTGATGAAATATTTGCATACTTTCATCCAGGTTGGAATCGCATCCTGCTCACAGTGATGGAAATGCTCTGCACTTACATCTGACCTGGTAGGAACCAAATCCTACACCCTTGTCAGAAGTGCATGCACTCACATCTAACCTGGTAGGAACTAAATCCTACACCCTCGTTATAATGGCCCCCAGTCCTAGACTGAGCTACCTGGTAACGGACCAGGTGCCTTCACTCTCTCAGAGAATGGTAGTTGCCCTTACATCTATCCTAATTGATAGAATGGCCAACACTCACATATGACATGGGAGGAACCTAATCCTTTATCCATGACATAATGGTTCATCCCTTACATCTGACCTACTCGTTAGAATGGCTCTCTCAGTCCCAGACTGAGTGTTCCTGGTAATTGACCAGGAACCTCCATTCCCAGAATGGCAGTAGTCCTTACATATGTCCTACTCGATAGAATAGCCAACACTCACATCTGTCATGGAAGGAACTAATCCTCTCACCATGACAGAATGGCTCAGCCCTTATATCTGACCTACTCGTTAGAATGGCTATGGATCTCAGCACTCATATCTGACATGGAAGGAATCAAATCCTCTCACCATGAAAAAATGGCTCAGCCCTTATATCTGACCATGGAAGGAACCAATCCTCTCACCATGTCATAATGGATATGGGACTCATCACTTTATCTTGGAGGAAACCTTGATCTAGAGAACACCAAGCTTCTCCCTGAAGTACTCAAACTTTACTCTGGCCAATGGCTTTGTCAACACATCAGCTATCTGTTCCTTCATCGCAACATACTAGAGCTTCACTACTCCTCTCTGCACCATATCCCTGATATAGTGATGCTTTATCTCGATGTGCTTTGACTTGTCATGAAACACTGGATTCTCTGACAACTTCACACAACTCTGGTTGTCACAATGTATACAAGTAGCATCCAACTGGTTATCAAATATATCAGACAGTAGATTCCGCAGCCATACTACCTCACAACTAGCTAAACAACCTACGACATACTCTGGTTTAGCTGTACTCAGTGCCACACAGGATTTCTTCCTGCTAAACCAAGAAATCATACTTGATCCCATACTGAAGCAACACCCTGAGGTGCTCTTCCTATCGATGGCACTTCCTACCCAATCTGAATCAACATAACCCTCCAGTTTAATCTTCTGATTCATATTGGACTTGAGCCCATAATCAATTGTACCCATCAGGTATCTCAGAATATGCTTTGCAGCAATCAAGTGAACATTTCTTGGATCTGTCAAGAATTGGCTCAAGGTGTTCATATCAAAGCAAATGTCTGGTCTTATTTTCGTCGGCTACATCGAGGACCCAATCATCTGATGATACATCGTAACATCAACCCTCTCTTATGAAGCATCACTTAATAGCTTCAGGTTCGATGCCATAGGTTTGGTCATGTAGTCCATCATCCTGAACCTATTCAGGATCTCTACTGCATACTTCCCTTGTCCACACCTCCATGCCTAGAAAATAGTGCATCGACACATAACAAGAGCATCACTAGTATTTCTCCTTCAACCTTGAAGCAAAGGTTGGAATCCACTTTACTCTCAGTAAAGCCTAGAGTCATTAGTAATCTGTCCATCCTGTCATACCATGTCGAAACACAAGATCTTCTATAGTCACTCCCTCTAAAGCATCATACTCCCTCTGTCTTCTATACTCTATGCACTGAAACATTCTGTACTGGAGTGACAAGTAGCTTCCTATGCTACTAATCTTCTATGTATCCATATATGATCACTGGATACCAAAATCCTCTATCTTGAACTTTTTCAAAAGTTCATGTCACACCCATATGTGAGCTTGTCATTCTCTATCAACCTTGTAGCAAAGGTTCAGATCTTCATCAAGCTCCTCATGTATGTTTTATCTCATGGGTGTCTTCTGATATCGTACAAGGCCTTATTTCATTTGCACACATGATTCTTTCTTTCATGTGTATCTCTAGTGGCTGCAAATGTCTCTTCGTAGTCTATGCCTCATGCTACGAATCTTGCCTTGCATCCCACGATGTTTCCATCCACTGCATGATGGAACTATGAACTTCTTTTCATGTATCGATACTTCATCCTAGACATCATTCTTCTTGAACTAGTCTTCCCTTTCTTCTTGGAATATTCTGCATCAACGATGCCACTGTATTGGTCATATTATTTTCATCTTTGAATTGTCGCCACCTGTTCTTCAGAACAAGTCTTCATTTTTCTTTGCTTGTAGGCGATTATGTATGCGATCTTTCCTACAAGTCAAATGCATTTTGTATGGTTAGAAACATTTCATAAGGAATATTCGTATTGGAAAGTTCTTATGCATAAATATATGATCATGCAACTACTTTAGCCAATACAACATTCATCCATATCTCACTAAAACTTTCTAGATGACTTCCATCTCTACTAGGACAACATTGAGATTGTGCACTAATCCAATATGTCAGCAAAGATGTTTCATTCTAGATAAGTAGCAATGGAGATTTGTATAGCACCATGAGCTACTTACCTATCACATGCATATTAGTAGTATACTGTCATTAATGCAAACATCCTATCATGCATAATACATCAAATGAATATAAACAAAAACAATATCATGAAATGACAATTGAATACTTATCTTTATTTGTTTCGTGGGTAGACTCCTTCTTGAGCCTTTAGCTTCATCATCTTCTTCATTCATAATATCATAGTTTCTTATCCAAATGCTAATATGGATAACAGGTTCTTCAAGAGTTTATATCTTCATATTCCTCATCGCTTGAGGGATCTTCTTTCGATGGTGAGATCTTGATCTTCAATTGCTCCCATCTTCTCTTCTCTTCTTATGAGTCAAGCTTCTTCTTCTTCCCAGAGTCTACTGAAAGTAATCACTTCCTTCTGGAATACATTCCTTGCATGAATGAATCCCATGATCCTGGGAGGCTATTCAAGATGGCTATCACCACTTCTGCATTCTTCACTTTTGTTTCAAGTTGTTCTTTGATTTGAGAGACCCTTATGACTGCATGGTCTCTGCATTTTGAATTTGACATTCTTCAACTGGTTTCTTAAGGTCATCTTCTGATGTATGTTCTTCCCTTCAAATAGCTTGGTCAAGGAATTAAACATCTTCGGTGTCTTTAAGGAAGACACTTGTAGTACAAGTTGATCCGTGACTGAATCAACCATGATCTTCTTGGGCTTGACCAATTTCTTCTTGTGTAAGGCTTCTAGCCTCATCTCCCTCTAAAACTGGAACCTATCTACTCATGTAGGTGTCCAATTCATTTTCTTCAGAGAGATCATATACATCCATGCTTGGAAGTTGTCAACTTCACTAAGCTTATCATCAAGCTGATGTGATAGATCACTTTGAAATGAGAACCTCAAATGAAAATAGCAGAAGAATAGATCTTACCGATTTGAGGTGTCCGTCTTGGTTTCGGAGCTGGCTGATCTAGGGTTTGTCATAGAAACCCCAATTTTCAAAACTTGGAATCTTTTAGATCTGATTGGATAGAATGATAGATCTCTTCAAATGGAGCTGTCCATTGTACTCCTTTTTTGAAAAACAATGGAGGGAAGCTCCCGAAACAGGAAGCCCTAGTTTTTCAATTTCTTTTGCAAAAATTCCTGTCACTGTTTCTATGATATCTCCAAAATTACTGCTCCTCTATATCTGAAATTTAGCACTAAGGTAAAATCACATGTCCCTGTTCCAACAACATATGTTTCATCAGAATTGGTTTCACCAATTGGGACTTATGATCCTTTTCCCAAGGTAACCTGTTACAAGACTGTTCAGAACACCGAAGTTGTACAGACTTCCACATGTCACTGGTTCATCTTCTGAGTCTAAAATTCAGACCACAGAAATTAAAGTCCGTTACCTTTCTAGAAAATATTTAGGAATTCCATTTGGATCTCTGTATCCCAAGATATTGCAATTCTCCCTATGTGTCCTTCTTAGGGATGAATTTTGGAAGAGGATGGAACGCTAACTTGGAGGGATCATATCTCCCATAATATAGTGAATCGAAGGCTAAAGTTTCAACATAGTGTTAATCAGTTTTTTTAGCTTTGGCCCCTAAAATTTTCAGCTCTTGATCCTTCACGAATCTTGGGATGTAGAGAATGTACCAAAACTTAGCAGTTTTAGTATTTAGGGTTTTTCTAGCTCGGGGTCAAACTAGGGTTTGACTTTCCCGGAGTTTCACCCAACCAAATTTCTTGATCCAGGTCTCTAAAATTCGATTTTGATGAGGAGAAAAATCCTATTCTGGTCTCACTCAAAAATTCCTCTTTTGAAGAAATTCCTAATTTATGCATCGAAAACTGAAAATGCTCGGAATCGAATTTCGCTTCGATAGAAAGATGCAACCTTCAATGGAGAGTTAGCCTAGCATAATTTTTCTGATGGATTATGGAGAGAGACTGAAAAAGTAAGAAGCCCTAGCTTCTGCAGCTACATAATGTCTTATTCTTAGGTTAGCTCTGATACCATGTTAGATTTTTATCATTCAAGCTAGCATTATGATTTTAGGATCTTTAACTGAGAGAATAACATGCACAAGACTAAAACATAAGCACAACACAAGAGACAAGAGACACGAATAATTTTCCTTGGGGAAACCATAAAGGATAAAACCCCACAATTTCCTCAGAGATAGAATCAGCACCAAAGGTAAAACCGAAAAATAGTATGATGATCTCCTGATAGCAGCAATCTCTCTCTCTCTCACTGAGAGAGCTTCTTCTCTCTCACTCATGCGCCCCAATGAGTGAGTGTGTGTGTATGAGTATGATAAATAGAGAGGCTCTCAATCTCTATTTATATTCTTCTGTTCACTTGGAACCCACTCCAACATGTCGGCCTCACTTAACAATTACTTACTAGAGTTGACATCTCTAGGAGTGTCTAATAACCCTAGTTCCCCACCACTTGTGGGGACTTTGCCTCCTATGACCAATAGGAGGGTAACCCAATGGTGGGGACTATTGCCCTGACTTACAATGACTCACCTAGGGTTGAATTCACTAGGATAGTCTAATAACCCAAGGGCCCCACAACTATGGGGACTTTAACCCTTGACCAATAGGAGGGTTACCCACAATGACTTGACATGACTTTCTCATTACAGAAACTTCTCGGAATAAACATCAGGGTATGACATGACTCAAATACATTACAATACATCCTGGAATAAACATTGGGTTACAATACATAAGAAATATGGATGAATACATTCTAAAGTTACTATTACATCAGCACTTAAGAAATCCTTATATGGCCTTAAGCAAGCTCCTAGAGCTCGGTATGCCAAAATGGATAGCTTTCTCCTTGACACTGGTTTTTCTAGATGCCATTCTTACCCCAATGTCTATACCAAGAAAGTAGGAAACCATCTCATCATACTTGTTCTTTATGTTGATGATCTTATCCTTACTGGTAGTGACCCTAACCTTATAACCCATGTGAAATCCATTCCTAAGCAAAATTTTGAAATGTCAGACTTAGGACATTTACATTATTTTCTTGGTCTCCAAGTCTTGCAAACCAAAGAAGGAATCTTTGTTTCCTAGTCTAAGTATGCTTGTGACCTTATTTGTCACTTCCACATGGAAGATTGTAAACCAGCCCCTTCTCCCTTCCAGTTTGGAGTCAAACTTTCTGTCACTTGTACTTCCCCTGAAGTAGATGCCACCTTGTATCTTTAGCTTGTTGGTAGTCTTTTATACTTGACTCATTCCCGTCCTGACCTTTCCTTTGCCATTGGTCATGTTACCCGTTATATGCAAACTCCTCATTAAAGTCATTGGAAAGCAACAAAAATAATACTTCGATATATTTGAGGTACAATTCAGTTTCAGATTCATTACAGTACAGGGGGAAAACCTTTGTTGGTTGGTTTCACTAATTCAGATTGGGCCAGCAATCCTTATGATCAAAAGTCTACTGCAGGTTATTTTTCAGTCTGGGATCTAGACTTGTCACTTGGGCTTGTAAGAAACAACAAGCTCTTGTTCTTTAATCAGTAGAAGCAGAATATTGAGCCACAATTAATTCCAGTCAGGAAGCTTTATGGCTTCGACAGATCCTTTCAGAGTTTGGATTCGAGCAGCACAACCTACCCCACTTTGGTGCGACAATCAAAGTGCCATCAAGCTTGCCAAAGATCCAGTTCTACATCAGTGCAGCAAACACATTGAGCTACACATGCACTTCATCAGAAATCTTGTTCATGATCGTGTTATTGAAGTGCTCTATTGCCCAACAGATGATCAAGTTGTAGACATCTTCACCAAGTCTCTTACAGAAGCAAAGTTTTCTAAAATTTGGTCTATGTTAGGAGTTCAGGAATGTATCCTTAAGGGGGGATAGGCTCTAATGCCTCCTTCCTTCTCCTAATAGTGTCACTTTTGTAAATCCTTCAATCCTATCCCAAGTTGTTCTTAAGGGGGGATGTTAGGATATTTAGAAACTTAGGAGTTAGTTAAGATCAACTTGTGTAATATATCCGTTAGGTAAAAGTGTGTTTCTTTAGTATGCATTAGTATGCATTTGTAAATATTCTAATCCGATGGTTACAATATGTTCTAGACATAGATTAATCCAACAGTTCAACTTCTCTTAGATCATACCTACCATTGATCTGCGGCTTAACACCCGATTGGTCTATGATCTCTATTTAAAGAGCATAGAGGGTCCTTAGCTAGTTGATCGATTATGAGAAGCCCGTGTAAATTTATTTCTTTTGCATAATAAATTGTTCCAAGTAGCTATTTGGCTAGGGCCATGGACTGTTTCCCTCTCGAGGGTTTTAACCATGTGACAAACATCGGTGTGTTGATCTGTGATCTATTTGTGTGAAGCGGTTTCTGAAGGTGTTTGGTCTTTTGGGAGTACCCTGTGTACCCGAACACTTGTCACTTTGGTACAGAATGTTTCAATGCATAGAGTATGAAAGGTAGAGGGAGAATGATGCTCCACTTTAGAGGGTGTGACTACAGAAGATCCCAAGGTTTGACATGTTATGACATGATGGACATATTACTGATGGCTCTAGGATTTACTGAGAGTAAAGAAAATTCCAACCTTTGCTTCAAGGTTGAAGGAGAAATACCAGTGATGCTCCTGTTATATGTTGATGACCTATTCCTGACAGGAAAAGAGGAAATCACTAAAGATGGAAGAAGGAGACTTTCTTCCAAGTTCAAGTAAAGGGACTTGGGAATGATGCACTACTTTCTAGGCATGGAGGTGTGGCAGAATGCGTATGGAATCTCCCTGGACAAGGGAAGTATGCAGTAGATATCCTGAATAGGTTCAGGATGATGGACTACAAGTCCATGGCCACAACTATGGCATCGAACTTGAATCTATTGAGTGATGCTTCATTAGAGATGGTTGATGCCATGATGGATCGTCATATGTTTTATTCATTGATATTCCTAACATGCTCACTTGGTTGTATAGCATGTAGTGAGGTACCTGAAGGGTACAGTTGAGCATGATATGAATAAGAAGATTAACCTGGAGGGTTATGTGGATTTGTATTGGGCAGGTAGTTCCATTGATAAGAAGAGCACTTCGGGGTGTTTCTTCAATATGGGATCAAGTGTGATCTCTTAGTTTGACAGGATGGAGTCCCACATGGCACTGAGTACAGTCGAGGAAAAATATGTTGCCAATTTCTCGGCTACTTGGGAGAGAGGAGCAGTAAAGCTCCAGTTTGTGATCCAGATCGAGATCTCTTGAAAGAGGGACTTCTAGCATAGCTGGTAAGACAGGTTGTTTGAGCATAAAATCTTAGCAAAGCTCACAGGTTGCTAAGACATAAACAGTATTGTAGGTTGTCCTCAGATGTAATTGGTCCTAGCGAAGCTCGTAGGTTATCCTTGGATGTAATCAACCCTGATTTGATTCTATGCTAGAAATGGCCAGAGTGAAGTTTGAGTACTTCAAAAGAGAAGCTTGGTGTTCTCCACATCGAGGTTCCTTGCAAGGGGAAGTCATGAGTCTGTGAGCCCTTCTGACATGGTGGTAGGTGGGGCCTCACATGGTCATATGTAAGTGCAGAGCCCTTCTGACATGGTGGTAGGATTGGTTCCTCCCATGGTCAGATATAAGAGTGGAGCCCTTCTAACATGGTGGTAGGATTGGTTCCTCCCATGATCAGAAGTAAGTACAGAGCCTTTCCCCAGATGATAGATGGTGTGTCCTATCATGCTGATGGATGTAAGTGTAGAGCCTTTTCTTGGATGGTAGATGGTGCATCATACCATGCCGAAGGATGTAAGTGCTAGAAATTTACTCAGATGGTAGATACCATGCCGGAGGATGTAAGTGTTGATCCTTTCTGACATGGTTCTTGGATTTGTTCCTCCCATGGTAAGATATAAGTATTCATCCTTTCAGACATGGTTCTTGGATGTGTTCCTCCCATGGTCGAATATACATTTTTAGCCTTTCCAACATGGTTCTTGGATGTGTTCCTCCCATGGTCAAATGTAAGTGTTGGTCCATTCTGACATGGTGGCAGGTTGGGCCTCCCATGGTCAGATGTAAGCACTGGGCCATTCTGACATGGTGGAAGGCTAGGCCTCCCATGGTCAGATGTGAGAGCTGGGCCTTTCTGACATGGTGGTGGATGTGTTCCTTCCATGGTCAGATGTGAGTGTTGGGCATGCCTTTATGACATGGTGGTGTATTTGTTCTTCCCTTGGTTAGATGTAAGTGTTGGGAGGGCCTTTCTAACATGGATGCTGGATGTGTTCCTCCCATGGTCAGATATAAGTGATGAAGAAAATGAATATATACATGGAGGCTAGGCCTACAACCATCATGAAAAAGGGCTGGCTCTGTAGAACATCCTGTGACTAGTAGAATTGAGAAATAGCACCATTTGATCGATATAGCAGAAGCAGTGATGATGATCCAGTGATGATCTAGCTTTGATGATGATCCAGCTTTGATGATGATCCATAGAAGAAGACTTGTGCTAATGACTTGTGTTAAGAGAATACCTTCCTAGTTAAAAGGGAGTGTTGATGTATTTGTAACTTCAGAATGTATTCACTTGTATATTTTGTATATTGTTTTTCATTATATCTTGATGTTCCTATCGAGAGAGTCATTAATACAATAAATTCATGTAAATTCAATGAGGTTAACCCTCCATTGTAAGTTGGGGAAATAGTCCCCACAATTGAGTTGATGTTAACCCTCCTTGTTGATCAGTGGAGCAAAGTCCCCACAGTTGAGGGGCACTAGGGTTATTAGACTCTCCTAGAGATGTCGGCCCTGGTAAGTAACTGTCAAGTCAGAAACTAGTATAAATAGAGAGTGAGACTCTCTATTTGTCACACACACTCACTCAATTGGGGTGCATGAGTGAGAGAGGAAGTGCTGGCACAAGTGAGAGAGATCATCTATCGGAGATCATCTTTATGTTTTCAAGTTTTAATTTTTCTACTGTTGCTCATTCTATCTCTGAGGAAGTTGCGTGGTTTTCTCCTTTATGGTTTCCTTGAGGAAAATATTTGTGTCTATTGTCTCTTGTGATTGATTGATGTGCATGTTATTCTCTCAGATAAGATCCTAAGATCATATTACTTAAATGATAAAAATCTAACAGAATCAATCAAATATGTTTTTTACTGATTAAGGCTATCCTTCAAGGCATGGAACCTTTCATAATATTCTAGTTTTGGTTATTCATTAGAATTATTTGCTCTTTATGGGAGAGCAATGCTATTCTTTTTGAGGAGAGAAGTCAGCTAGTCAAGTTGCTTCTTCATTCAAGAGTCTTTTGGATGAAAACCCCTCAGACAATAGTGACACATATTTTCGAAATTCTTATTTTTCTTAGAGACAAAGGCTCCTTCAGAAGTCTTCTAATTTTGTTTAGGCTTAGAATCAGTTGTTTTATGCTCCTTCCCTTTATATTTCCCTTTATCTTGCGCTTTGGTATAGTCTATCACTAGGAGGGATTGATCTTTGGAAGTCTTAATGACTCCTATTTGGATCAACTTCTCTTGCTCCTGTATTAAGGACTTGAAAAAGGAATCAAGTGAGGGAATATTCCAATTAGGAATGGAAGATCTCCCAGAATGGAATATTGAGACAAATACATAATACTCAGGACCTATTTTACTGAGTATGGAGAGCACATGTTGCTCATCCTTTCTTTCTATTCTGCACTGTTTTCATTGAAGTGTAAGAGACTTGAATTTATAATAGAATTGTTGCACATTCTTGAAACTGTTGGGATGTAAGGCTATCAACTCGTTCTCCAGAATGTGTCCCTGAAGCTCATCTTGCCTGCAAAACAAGACTTCAAGCTTCTCCCAAGCTTCCCTAGGAGTCCTCAAACCTTCAAGGTGAAAGAGGGGATATCTAGATATGTGAGTACATAGATAACTAAAATCTTCATCTAAGCGGTTCAGAAACTTATTTTTCTCTGCTGGATGACGGGGCTCGACCTCCCTTCCAATTATTATCCTAAAGTATCCCTTGTTGCACAAGGAAACTTGCATATCTTCCATCCAATCAACATAATTGAAGGGTGTTAGGATCTGATATGTATAAGGTTCAAAATACATAATTCTCGAGATGAAAAGACAATATCTTCACACAAGATACGTAGCACCTATAGAAATTTCACTGCAAAACCAAAATAATTTGAAATATGTTAGAATCAAGCCTTCCCTCTCGACATGAACACTTTATCAGGGTCCACCATGCCTACACCACCACTTTGAATAAATTCTGAGGAAGCAAGGAACTTTTTGCGGGACTTCTGTGGAAACCCAACTACTTCTGGTGTTCATAATGGAGTGTATACAGACTTGAATCTTTCTTAAGATGGATCTGATACCATGTTAAAAATTTTGTGCCATTTATATCATCAAGAAATGAGTCAAAATTATTGATGTAGTGAATAGGAATGCATTTTACAAACTGAACAAATCAAATCTCACAAGAAACAGACAAGTATTGCTGAGAGAATTATAATATTATCTTCATTACAAAATCTGGTGTTACAATAGTGTTACATAGGAAAAGAATTCGAATCATTAGGGATGAATTCAAATCTCCCAACTGGATGTGACTGACTCTGACTACATAGCTAACTAAATATGTCTAAATCACTATCGGAGTCCAAGTAGTTAACTCTGGGTATCTAACTAAGTCACACAATCAGTTATAATCAGTTAACTTAGTCTAAACGAAGTGGTAGGTGAGAAAAGGTTCCTTATCCACATGCAGTCATGCATAACTGGAACTAAATGAACTGATTGTGATCTAACTAAAAGTAACTGAAGAATAAACATGCTTAACTAGTTCCAAATCCAACTGACTAAAGGAGGTTGGTGCCAAGACTCCGAGTGGCTCCTAAAATGTAGGTATTGGCCTAGGAGGCATCTAAAATGATGCATGCAAGTGTAGTCAGTGGAAGTTAGCCTCTATCGGTGTTCTCCACACTCTAGTAACTGGTACATGTGGCCCCATTAGGGCGAGTGGACAAAATGGTACTAGTGGAAAAAATAATTAAATAAAGACTCCTAAGTTAGGCTAAAATAATCTAATAGATAGTTTGGTCAAGGGAGGATTATAAATCCTAACACAAGGAAGTTCAAGAAGAAATATGGTGTACAAGTTGTAGAATAGATGGAAACCATAAAGACAATTTCTTGATGCTCATGAACTATGTCATAGTAGGAGCGTCGAACCCGATAAACACCCAAGGGATATCTTGTCATATAATATGTCATACTAGGGGCCAGAAGTGTGAAGAATGTTTATATTTACAGAATATCTTAAGTACACCATATAGTATGTATTGTGAATTTTGTAAATCAGTAGGTCATGATGAAAAATACTGCAGAGGACTTCAATTGCTACAATAAAAGACAGTGGATACCTACTTGATGAAAAATTATAAGTAGATGTAATATGAATGAGTGCATCCTTAGTATCCTTCTCAATATCCACCACTGCAATATCAACAACCATAGTATCCTCAGCCGCATTACCAATAAATTCAATATCCACCACAACAACAATACCCTCAGCAAAGGGGGGTGTAAATTTTCAAGGCCAAGGAAAACAAAAATGAGGAGGAGGATTTGGTCAAGGAAGAGGCTAAGTCATATGTTATAGCTGTGGGAATCCAAGGCATTTTTCTCGAGATTTCCAAAGTCCTGCAAAAACATGTACATATTATAAAGCATTTGACCACACTATTGAATAGTCTTTGAAACTAATTGTGAAATGGTAGGCTTGAATTCTCGTAAATCCCATCCTGGTGCAGAATTGGAATCCAAGCTCCAACTAGAACATTCAGATGATTTATGTCAAGTTGAGAGACCTAACATCATTGTGGTTACAAGAGGAGGTGTTGTAACAGGTGCAGACCATAATACACAACATGGACAACTATAGGTGTGACCCACAACACAAAATAAATCCCTGCTAGATGTCCAAAAGGAGAAGGAAGTCTTCTTAGATGTGTGACCAAATTTTGTTGATGCTAATCTATGGTCGACATATGGACAAGTTAAGACTATGCCCGAATGATTTGAAGAGTTACTAGAAGAAACCAATGAAAAGGGTTAGTAAACTTAAAGAATTTTTCAAAATTTGCTTAGCACTAATCAATGATACATATGTTGTCACAAAATTGACAACACTTATAGAATAAACTCTATATGAACTGCAACCTGAACAAAGATTTAACCCTATCGAGAAGAGACTAAAAATTGGCCAAGAACTGTGAATGACTGTGCAGATAGGAGATTATGATATGGATTATATATTATTAGATTTGGTCTTAGATGTTAACATATTAACAAGACAAACATGGGAGATCATGAATAAGCCATGAGTGGACTAGTCTCCCATTCAACCAAGACTTGTGAACCAGTCGAAGGTTATACCAATTGGTATACTAACTCAAGTTCCTGTAGAAGTTGAAGGCTTTGGCACATATGCACACTTTGAAGTAATCGACATGGTCAATGACACAAATCCATACCCTGCACTTCTAGGAATCTATTGGGAGATAGAAAACCGAACCATTACTAATTTTAAGAAAATAATCTTATCATTTGAAGATTATGAACTAAGGGTGGTTGCACCAATTGATATTCTTGAAGGGCAGAGATACATCGATCTAGTAAATAGTGAAGGCCAAGGAAATTACCTAGATCAGTTGTATAATATCATGTTTTCAAGAGAAGATTATATAAATCCAATAGTTTATGGGAAGTTGAGTTGGTAGAGTATAAGTTCTTGCACATCCGATTCAGGTGATGCCCTAGAAAATTTGCAGAATAGGCTGCATGAACTCTCATTGAGAATATGCACATGAATCACAAGATCTGTCATAAGGGTAGGAGCCGAAGCAAGCGATTTTCCTACATACAAAGGATTACCCAACCTTGCGTCTTTTCTGGTGGATTTTGAAGAAAAAGTTATAGAATCACAATGATTGTCTTCCTTGGACTTTGTGCTGAAATCTATGCTCACTAGATGGTGGGGTACATATAAAAAATATATCTTTGAGTGGCCATAGTGTAAACGATTACTACAGATTAGATTTGGGGAAGAGATTATTCTGATCAAAAGTATACAGGGGTGACAAATCCTATGGATCATATTGAGCATTGTCGCATGGGATGGAAAAAATATCCGCGAGAGGAGTGGTTTCATCGAGTCGTCCACACATTGAAAATTGTACCAAGAAATTTCTATACATCAGTGGAGTTGCAAAGAGGAACTATCGAATGTGAAGAGTTAGTCACAAGCTTCACCCATACATTTGAGTTTGCAAGTGAACATTTGACAATTGATGTTGCACTATAGAAAATGAAGGGAAATATATTTGAATAAATCTCGTTCGTAGACATGAACTTCGTTCAATGCAACATGAGTGTACACCACTGGATATAATGTTACAATATTATAGGATATCCAGATGATGATGAACTTATTGAGATAAACATACCTGAGTTAGAAGGTATGCCTGTAGTGGAAGGAGCTAGAATTTCTAGTGACCAATTCCTAAGTCCACTCAAGATCAAGAAAGTAAATACAGGCTTGTCTGAAAACCCAAAATTTGCAAATAATGGAGATTACTCAGACGATGAAACTATGGGGAAGATCACATATTTACTGCATTAATTTTAGTATCTATTCCCTACCAATTTTTTTGATATGAAAGGAATAAATATCCAAGGAAGCTGCGTTCGCAATTTGAAACACTCGATGTTTCGATCCTTACTCTAGGATCATCATCAGGAGACAAACGAAGATTGTGACCTCGATGAAATGAAGATACCTTTGAGGCCCAACTCCATGTTGATCAAACAATGGCCATACATATTAAACCTGTGCTACAAATAAAAAGTTAAAGCTGAACTGGACCGAGTGTTAGATGAAAGCATGATAGAACCTGTTGAAGAATCAGAATGGATAAGTCCAATTGTAGTTTAAGACAAGAAAAATTCAGGTGAAGTGAGAATTTGTGTTGGCCTAAGGAAGTTAAATGATGCATGTTTTCATGATCCATTTCCAACTCCATTCACAGATGAATCATGGGAGAATGTTGGAGGACAAGAATGTATTCATTCACTGATGGATTCTTGGGTTACCATCAGATAAGAATTGCAAAGGATGACTGACATAAGACTACCTTTGGGACAGAGTGGGGATGATTGTAGTACACAATAATGCTCATTGGAATCAATAATTCTTGTGAAATCTTTTCTAGAATCATAGCTACTGCATTTAAATATTTTATACATAAATTTATTGAAGTCTACTTTGACGACTGTACAGTATTTGGTGTTGTAAAATACCATATAGAGTGCCCCATAATGATGTTGGAACAATGCCTCCAGTATCAAATTTTCCTAAATTTGAAAAAGTGTATCTTTTGAGTTCCTTTTAGAGATTTTTTAGGCCATGTGGTATGCCGCAACA
This sequence comes from Pseudotsuga menziesii, assembly GCA_001517045.1. Taxonomy (NCBI): domain Eukaryota; kingdom Viridiplantae; phylum Streptophyta; class Pinopsida; order Pinales; family Pinaceae; genus Pseudotsuga; species Pseudotsuga menziesii. The sequence goes on along the minus strand of LPNX010455480.1, from coordinate 258,177 downwards.
AAATTTTGGTTGATCTAACCCAAGGTTGCAATAATCCTTGACTTACCACCACCTACCAAGGTTAAGCAATTAAGAGAAACATTAGGACATACTGGATACTACAGAAATTTTATCAAGGGATATGCAGAGGTGTCTGCTTTGATGGAGAGACTACTGAAAAAAGACTCTAAGTTTCAGTGGGTAGAAGAATGTCAAGAGAGTCTGGACAAGCTCAAGAACAAGATGGATACCGCACCAATACTTGTATTTCCAGATTAGGAAAAATATTTCCATGTTCATGTCGATGCATCATTTATTGTGCTCGATGTGGTACTAATGAATCTGAGCGAAGGAGCGATTGATCACCCCATTGCCTTCGCTAGCAGAAAGTTATCAACTGCAAATAAAAATTATACCACAACAAAGAGAGAAGGGTTAGTGATGGTATATGCACTACAAAAATTTAGACACTATTTACTGGGTGGACATTTCAAGATGTACACTGATCATTATGTGCTGAAATATTTGGTCAATAAGCCAGTCTTGGTGGGGGAAGATCTGTCGGTGGCTTCTCCTGTTCCAGGAATTTAATTTTGGGATAATTGTTAAACCCGGTCGGTTGAATTTGGGACCATACCACCTATCAAGAATTGAAATTGGAGAAGAACCTACTAGTCTAGAAGATAATCTTTTTGATGCACACTTTTTTGCGATAACCATGTTTGATGACCAGTATAAAGATATCATACCTTTTTTTAGTACAAGTTATGCAACAACTAAGTTTACCACAATGCAGAAGAAAAAGTTGGTGGTGCGAGCTGTAATTTTCCAGTTGATTGTTGGACACTTGTATAAAATGGGTCCTAATGAGATACTTCGGCACTGCATTTTGGAACATGAGTGGCTAATGATATTAAGTGAAACACATGATGGTATTGAAGGATCTCACTATGCATGAAAAGCTACAGTGCACAAGATATTACATGTAGGATTATGGTGGCCCACCATGCATGCAGACACTCAGGATTATTGTCACAACTGTGATATCTGTCAAAGAACTAGGAAGTCATCACAAAGGGATAAAATTCCATTAGTACTGCAGGTATCATTACATGCATTTGATAATGTATTTTTGAATTTGTAATACCTATCATTCCAGTGGGAAAGTGCATCGGAGCAAGGTATATTATCACTACAACTGATTACCTAACCACATGGGCAAAAGTTGTGCCAATAAAATACCTTACTGCTGCGACAACTGTACGGTTCTTATTTGAAAACGTTGTGACAAGATTTGATTGCCCAAATATCTTGATCAGTGATCAAGGTACGCATTTTATTAATCAAATTATTGAAGAACTAGCTTACGAATTCCAGATACAACATATAAGAATAACTCCATATCACCCTCAAGCAAATGGAGCTGTTGAAGCATTTAACAAGATTCTAGAAAATGCACTGACAAAGGTCTGCAATGCATGAAGGGATGACTGAGATCAGAAGATCTCTACAGTATTATGTGCTATCACACATCATGTAATAAGTTGACATGGCATACACCATTCAGATGTTGATGCTCTGGAAGATAGATTACTTCAACTAATACACTTGGAGGAAGAATGCTTTGTTTCAGAATTTAATCAGAACGTAGAAAAGAAGAGGAAAAAGGTATGGCAGGATAGACACATTAAGAGAAATCATTTTGAAGTTGGAGGTACTGTTCTTATGTATGACATTAAATTCTTCAAGCATCCAAGAAAGTTGAAAACAAATTGGTTATGAACGTATGTCGTTAAGGAAATCATTGATGGAGGATAAATTAAAGTTAGAGAAATTAGATGGGACAAAGGTCAGAGGACTCGTTAATGGGAGTTAACTGAAACCTTATTTTGATAAGTGTAACTTGGTTGCATAAAAAAAAAGAGAGGGAGAAAATAAGGTATGATCACAAACTACTAGTCCGGCTTGGAAAAGAAAGATAATTGGTCCATCGAAAGACGAGAACCTCAGTGCAAAGGAAATGCAATTCACAAGGTGTGTGACAAGAAACTTAAGGAGCTAAAAAAGAGAGGGACTCTACCACATGAAAGAACATAAGTTGAAAATGATGTGACATTGACACAATAATAAAGAAAATTGCTGAAAAGACAGGATGGACATCATTAATTTCACAAATCTAGGAAAATATGGCTGCGAGATTTGTGGTCACATCTACCTGTAGGAAAACTACTCTACATATGCTAGCTAATTGATGACATGCTGAAAAGTTTCCTTAAATGATTTAATTAATGCCCATGTTCCTTAAAGGACATATTCATGTTTACGTAAATGATCACTTGTGTGAAGCACAACTATCAGAAACTGTTGTTTCATATCAAACTTCACACCCAAGCTTAGTTTCATTTTAATTACATACAAGAAGAGGGACTGTGTCTACAACATTAGGAGCGAAAGCAATTTCATGGTAATTTCAATATTAAACACTAGTGAAACTATGGAAACTGAATTGGGACCTACATCACCCACGTATATCATGGAAAATACTGTGGGATATATTTCACCAACGCACCATCCTACCCCAAATTCTAGAAAAGTTCCACCTTGGCCACCAGAAAAATGCAGAGCAGATGAACGAGGACCCTTAGTAAATTCAAAGGGAATTTAGTGTACAATAAAGAGGAAGAGGAAGGAGAAAGCAACAACAACACCACCAGTCCCTTATAACAACAAAGAATCAGAAACGAGAAATTTGTTCTTGCCATACATCCCACCAAGATGGGGAGATGCACCAAAGTTCACACTACTAGACAAGATTCAAGCCATGCTGGTAGCACCCAAATTTCCAAAAGGAATTATGGTGATACAAGACATTATACCAAATTTGTAGATGTTATCATTTGAAGACCATGATACCAACAAGATAAGCGCCCTAGATAGACAGAACTGCATGGACCTGGTAAAGGAAACACCCAAATAATCCAACTATTTTGTTGCAAAGGAATGGAAAAAAGGGCTCGAGTAATCTGGTCTATTATCATTACTTTTCATGCCACACTTTGGTCGAAGCATGAAGGTGAACACATATGTGTAGCAGTTTCTAGTAATATTTCATGGAGGGTACCTATGTATAGACAAGGCATACTCGGTAGATTTCAACCTCATTTCAAAAATTACAAGCCTTCTACGAGCAGGGGTAGACCCAACCTCTCTTTTAAATAAGGACAAGGACCCATCAATGATCACAAGGATCAAGAAGAAGTATGATATAGTTAGAGCCAACAAATGGTTTATGATTTCATCCATTAATGACCCCACTATTTATTTTGCATGGAAGATATTATCTTGCAAGATGTTATGAACATCACAACCAAACCAATGTATCACGGGTGTGTTTGCGCTAGCTAAACTCTATGTAGAGGGAGTTCAAATTAATTGGTCATAATTTCTATTGAATGGATTGTTACAATATGCGACTACATCACAGGAAGAACATCACACATATTGAAGAGAAGGTAATACCAAGCACACCCTCGTAGGTAATAGAGGAAATAAGAGAAGCAACAATTGAAGCTACGAAGAAGATAGAAGAAGCATAAACGATATGTTCCAAGGTTGTTGACTATGTATATCAGACTTGGGAAGCACTAATGGACAAGGAGAAATCAGATAAACTTGCAAATGAGCTGAATTCGCTTAAAGAAAATATTACTCAGATAAGGAATGACATGAACAAGCTACCCTTAGCGTAGAAAATGGCTAAGGCAACGAAGATGAGGAAATTGCAGAAGTAAGTAATAGAGTTGTGCACATAACAAAAACACCATGTGGAAAAGGTGGAAGAGCTGCAGGCTGAAGTAGAAAGAGTTACAGGAATCATTCAGTCTATACATCAAATTTTGCACGATGCAGTGACATTAATAGAGAAGATAATTCCATAACATGTCAGTTCCGACCTTGTGGGACAAATGCAAAAGACAAAATAAAAAGTGTGGTTGGAAGTAGAGAAAGTGGCAAAAATCTTGGAATATTTTCACAGTAAAGTATGCACAAGGAAAGACATGGAAGAATAGTTTTAAGTGGCTTGGGATGAGCCACAGGTGAGTGTTGGGGGCTTGTTGGGATTATGGAAAGGAAGGAAGAATTCACTTAGAGGTCTTCATAAGTATGGAGAAGAGCTAAATAAGAAGAGAAAGGAGTTGTGATAGAAGAAACAACAGGAAAGAAGAAGAGAAAGGATCTACGGTAGAAGTAGTGAAAGGAAGGAAGAAGAAGGAAGATGCACGATAGAAGAGGAAGTCATGATAGAAGGAAAGAGTGAGACAAGAGAATATGCGACAGAATAACAATATCCGAAGGAATGCAAAGGCATCTAAGTGGTGCAAAGGATGGAAAACGACAGTAAGGCGTACTGGTTAGAAAGTGGTAGGACATAAATATTGTGGGTACGAGTTTGGCTAGAGCTGGCAGAAGCCACACATATGAAGGTATCTTTGTAAGTTAGGTTGTTAGTCCCTTTCGTTAGGTGTTACTAGAATAGGAAAGACATCTCATTTTCTTAGTATAGGAAGTCGGCTATGAAAGTGATAGTAAAAGAGTCTATAGCGATTCTATAAAAGAAGGAACCCAAGCTATATGTGGGTTAGCTTCTATGTTGTTATCTCTATATTGTTATACTGTCAATTGATCTATATTTTATTGTCTGTTAGCTCTATGAGTTGAAGAATTTTCAGTTGAGTGCATAGAAGTATAGGAGAGGTTGAGTTGATCCAGGCTGTGTGTGGATCATTAGTAAAGCTGAGTAGAAGGAAAGCAGAGAGAAGATCATAGAGCATGAGAGGAAGAAAGAGTCTGCAAATATAGAGAAGAAGATCTAGAATAGATTCTGCAGCTTAGTGCACAGACGAAAGGTGCATATATTTCTCATGCCATATAAAGAGAACCTTTGTGGTTTTTTCCTGGATGGGTTTCCACGTTATATTCTATGTATATGTGTGAATGTTGAATTTGTTTTAGTTACCTATGTAAATGTTGCATTGAATGGATGATTATGGATTTTATCATGAATGAATATATGTATATCAGTCACATTGTATCAGTTTAATATGATTATTCTTCATAAAGTTTTTTGTTATAATAAGTTGCATAAGGGAAGTTGGGTCATGGTATAACTGTTTAAAGTAAGCATAGACAATCCACCCACAAGATTTGTTGAGCACCTTGGTGAGGGACCTAGGTACCTGAAATCCCCCACCCAACTGTGGAAATGTGGTTCTTGCAGTTAACCATTCAGAGAGATATCTTGGGAGACTACATCTACGTCACAGGTTTTGTCGACTGAGCTTTGCTCTATCGAGATGATATATTGGGATTTGTTGTGCTAAGAAGAAGGGACTGCACCTGGGTTAGGATCCTTGGAGGAGGGAGAAAATACAACACTAGCCATTGAAAATTCGCATCTTGCCTTTTCTGTATGTACATGTGGTGAGGCCTTTCTTTTAATCTCACAATGTTATTGAACCTTTCCATGGCTCATGGCTCTATACGCAGAACCTTTACTAGATTATGTTGGAGTGCTTATTTATGCAAATAGAAACTAATATTATTATCTACTTTCCTTCTTGAGTTATCACTAAACCATATATTGGAATACCTCGCAGCCAAATAATGGTCACATTGCTTCGTTGCTTGATATTCCTCTGAATCTACCCATGTAACAAATGAAATCAATTAGCAACCAAGAATAATTGCGGTCCACCCTTTTCATAGGCATTTGCATAGTCATTGAGAAAATTATTTAAGATTAAAGTCACCCAGTTCATTTGCACCCCTTCACCACATTTCTCCATTGCTGCAATGACAAAGGAAGACACTTAGTTTGGGTGACACTTTCTCAACATCTTAGTGGAAAAATAATTTACTATGAAGCACATTTTATGGTCATTGATGGATGCCACATCGTACCCTATGTTGTTCTTTCAAAAATTGTATCTTTCCTTCATTACGATGGCCAATTATCTATATTTCTCTTTCCCCACAAGCAAATTGGGAAAGGTCCACCCTAGCCTTGGGTAAACCCATGATTTGTGAGATTAGGTTTGAATCAATTGATTTTTTCCAATAAATCCACAAGAATCCTCCATGCACACATAGGAGCAAATGTTTAACGCATGCATTTACTTTATCAGTCTAACCAAAGTGCAAAATGTGCATCAATGAAAAGATCCTAGATCCCACTCCATAGGTTCCGGGGTTATTGGTGCACCATACGTCAAACATAACATATGCATGTAGTTCTTGATCTGAATTTTTGAAAACTTTGCTAAGTTGTGGTTAGCATATGATAACCTTTTAATGTTGTCGAAAATATATCGTTACACCACCACACCTTTTGGGATTAGTGGAGTAACCATGGGGTATTTATAATTCTTAGCTATCCTTACTGGACACACATCCATGTTTCTTGGTAGTATGTAGTCAAGAAATAGATTCATAGAATCCAACCCAGAAGCTTCAACATCATGCGCACCCTTCATCCTTCTCTCAAGGTTTGTTGGATGAGAGGACATTCTTTTCTTCTTTGGAATTTGTATTGAACACTATGGTGACACTGTATCTAGATCTTCCTAGATGACTAGGATGGTTATCTGTATTTCAATTTCCTAAACAAATCCCTATGCTTCACTCATAGAAGATATATCTAGCTCCATACTCGCAGTCTTGAAATCTAAACTCTCCATATGTTAAAACTCATGCTTTGGTGCTTGTAAGAAATCCAATGTCTTGGGAAATAATGAATCCAATTGCCCTCATGATGTGATTTTTATCTTTGGCATTTGTATTGAACACTATGGTGATACTATCTCTAGATATTCCTATATGACTAGGATGGTCGTCTGTAATTCAATTTCCTCAATAGATCCCTATGCTTCACTCATAGGAGATAGATATAGCTGCATACTCATAGTCTCAAAATATAAACTCATTGTATCCTAAAACTCATGCTTTGGTTCTTTTAAGAAATCCAACGTATTAGAAAATAATGAATCCAAATACCGTCACAACGTGATTTTAATATTATCTCCACATGTGCATTCGATTTCAATTCCAAGTTGTAATGAATACAACCAAATATTGGTAATGTTTATGGAACTAATGACCAATTTGTTACACACTTGGTTCTTTTCAAGCATTTAAAGTAGCAACTCTACTAACAAATCCACTACTTCCTCTATTAATGCAGTAATTACTTACTATTAAATGCAACTGTGACTTGACGTTAACCTTGATAAAACATTATGAGTCTCTACTTCGACAAAAATATATAGAAAATGAAAACCTACTGTGACAAGGAATACTTCGGCCAAACACACTTGTGAACCTTTACATATAGAAACATTCTAACATATTACACGATTTTGACAGAAATAAAAGGTGGGGTTTCCAATTTTTTTAACTTGTACATGCTTAGTGCAAGAGACCACGACTTTCTCGATAAGGTTTCAGCTGACTCCCATTAAGCAACCCCTTGATAGGCTCTCCATTCAATTTTTGCAATTGCACAACAAATCCTTGCATGACATAATTAATGACATAAGGTACTAATCAATGCATCCTTAACTTTCTAGTGTTAATGATTATAATCCTCCCTTGTCCAAATTGGTCAATTCTTCCTAACTTAGGAGTCTTTTTAGTCATTATTGAGTCACTAGTACCATTGGGTCCACTTGGCCTAATGGGTCCACATGTACCAGTCACTAGAGTGTGGGGAACATAGATTGAGGCTAAATGCCACTGACTACACTTGCATGCATCAGTTTAGGTGCCTCCTAAACCAATCCCTACAATTTAGGAGCCACTAGGAGTGTCGGCACCAACCTACTTCATTAGTTAGAAGTTGGTGAATAGTCAATCCTAGTTATGAGTCAGCTACATTCAGTTAGATGTCCTCCAGTTCAGTTAGCACCAGTATTTGCATGGATACATGTGGGAAGATTCCTTTTCTTGCCTACCATGTCATTTAGACTAGTTTAATTGATTATAACTGTTTGAGAGACTGAATTAGACAACTGGAGCTAGCTAGTTAAGCTTCGATAGTGATTTAGACATGTCATGTTAGCCATGTCGTCAAAGTGAGTTAATCAATTTGAATTTCCTCTCCTAGATTTAAATTGACTAGCTATTAATGCCATTTTATTGGATTGTAACAATTGTCTAGATTGTATCCATTTTTACTTTTGATTAATAAAAGCATATACAGCTGCAACTCATTATTTGCACTGTTTCATATCATATTCTGAGTAAATTTGTTTGTGGAATATTTTGTAAGTTTTTTCTTGGTCCATAGATTCCTGTGAGCTCAATTTTAATATGGTATCAGAGCTTCGGTAGGACAATGGAATTATTCTTCTATAGATTTCTTGTTGGATCTATGAAGCAATTTGAGCAAAAAAAATAAAAAACATTCCATCTTTGCATTAGAAGCATAGATTTTACCACATAATTCTTGGAATCCCAACTTTGTTGATCAAGCTTGCTTGATTGACTAAGCCAGGTGTGAAGCATACTCCAAAAGTGTAGGTTGTTCGACCTCACTTTGGTTTTTTTGTGTAATTACAGGTACAACTTCATATGGATTCGAAATTATCAGTTGCTCTTCTTACTCCATCCACAAGATATTCAGAATGGAAGTTGAAGATGGTTTCATCTCTAAAGGGACAAGATATCTATGAGGTGTCTATTGTAATTGGTAAAGAGTCTTATGAGGATGAGAATGACTGGATAAATGACGGTGATAGAGCTTTTGGAACAATATTTCTGGCCCTTTCTCCAAGCTTGCGCTACCTTATTGGTTCTGCTGAATACCCAAAGGACCTATGGAAAAAATTGGATAGATCCTTTGGCAAGCATAATGAGGATCATAATATAAATTTGGAGAGCACACCGAACAAAACACGAGTTTTTTATTCAAAATTCTCAGACTCTACTCTCTCTAATGAAGTTGTTCAACATGAAGAAGAAGCAGAATCTTCTACACAGTCAATTTCCAATTGAAGAAAGTATCCTTGCAATGGGTCCTTTTCCTTCTGCTCTGGAAGTTTATGATATATATATGATATATCATATTCTCATATGGATGATACATAAAAATACATTCAAATATATGATATTGAATAAAAAATCTGATGCACTTCTATGCAAACATTCTCTAGTGATTCTCCTTTAAATTCTGTGCAAAAATTTGTCAGTGATTGCTTCTGAAAGTGAAGAGGAATTCAATTTCTCTCCTTCTAATGTTTATGCTGGTGTGCAGATTAGTAATACCTTGGATATTTTGGAAATAATATCATATTGTAGGAGTGATCCATTCACTCTTATTAATATAGAGCTTCCAGCAAATTCCTACAATATTGCATGCACCAATACCCAGAATTTTGAAGAAGGAGAAAAGTGTGCATCTACCATCTCAGTGGACCATACTTTTGGATATGATATGAAAATATTTGTATCTGATATGATCTTATTTGGATCTGATTTGATATTATTTTTTTCTAGTTTTAAGTTCCAAGAGCCTTCAATCATGCTTGTAGTTGGTCTCATCAATTTTGGTGTGACAAATCAAGTACCACAAGTCTTCTTCAAACTTGATGCTGGGGATTTGATGTTAGTTTCCTCTTATGAGGTTGCTGATATTGTATTTTTTCAATCATTGGATGCTTCTAAAGCTATATCATATTATGGATCTCAAGCATTTTCTCTCCATAGTCCCAGGGCTTCTCTACCTTTGATCACATGCTCATTTCCTCATAGAACTAGTGAAGAAGGAGACATTTTGCATTCGCCTAGACACTTGCTCCTAACAATTGGAGCTGATATTACCTCACATGGTTTTCTGTTCAAGGCTGAAATATATCATTTTCTTGGGTGTTCCTTAGATGTTTCTAATTATCAATCACTTTTTATCTCTTATCTGTTGATTTCAGTTGCTCTACATAGGTCAAGTTTTCATCCACCAACTATCTATATTTCTGATTTAGTTGAGCATATTCTTATTCTTCAAAAGAGGAATATTCCTCTAGAAATATTGATTTATATTGGATGGATAAGTTCACATGTCAGGCCCCAAGATACCTGTGCATATAAGAACAAGCTTGATCCTGATTCTACTTGCTTAGTTTGAGGGGGGGTATTTTTCCCATGAGGTTTTTCCCCGTTTCCTTAATTATATTAAGAAATTAATTTTGCATTTTAGCTGTAATGGGTGACCATTGGTCTTAGTTACTAGGGCCCGCAGTTGTCCAAGTTAGCATTCAGGGGGGGTTTCAGGATTATAATCCTCCCTTGTCCAAACTCATCAATTTTGCCTAACTTAGGAGTCTTTTAGTCATTATTAAGTCACTAGTACCATTGGGTCCACTTGGCCTAATGGGCCCACATGTACCAGTCACTAGAGTGTGGGGAACACATATTGATCATAACTGCCACTAACTACACTTTCATGCATTAGTTTAGGTTCCTCCTAGACTAATCCCTATAATTTAGGAGCCACTAGGAGTGTCAGCACCAACCTCCTTCATTTGTTGGAAGTTTATGACTAGTCAAGCCTAGTTATGAGTCAGTTACATTCACTTAGATGTCCTCCAATTCAGTTAGCTCTAGTATTTGCATGGTTTCATGTGGAAAGGTTCCTTTTCTCACCTATGACATTAGTTAGAATATTTTAACTAATTATAACTGTTTGAGAGACTCAATTAGACAATTCAAGATAACTAGTTAAGATTTGATAGTGATTTAGACATGTCCAGTTAGCCATGCAATCAGAGTGAGTTAATCAATTCAAATTTCCTCTCATGGATTCAATTTTTCTGGCTATTAATGCCAGTGTATTGCATTGTAACAATTATCCATATTGTATCCACTTTTACTTTTGATTAATGAAAGAATATACATTTGCAACTCATTATTTGCACTGTTTTAATATCCAGGGTGTTTGAAAAACTTACTGTCATAGAGGAGAGCTAAGTGTCCCTACTGGAACTACTTGTTGGTAATGTTTGGATCATTCCAAGACTTGTCCTTTTCTTTTGGAACTTGCTGTTGAAAACATTTAATAAATATATCTTCCCCCAATTGGAGAAGATGTGACAAAATTTCTTAAACAACACTGGTATCCAGCATGCCTGTGAAAGAAACAATCGTTAACCATGGAAAAATATATTCCATTGGCATTACGAATTCTTGTCCATATACTATATTGAAGGGTGTTTGATCTGTTAACCTTTTGCAAGTTTTCCTATAAGCCCATAAAATTGTAGGGAATTTCAAATCCCAATCATCACAGTTCATGTTACAGACCTTCATCAAGGCATGTTCTAGAATCGTTTTGAAAGAATTGATGATCCCATTTGCTTATGGGTGATATGCAGTTATTTTCGATGATAAATTTTGAATTCTTCTATAATTGATTCAATAGTCTTGTTAACAAAAATGGGTTCCTTGATCACTCAATTAAACACAAGGAAAACTAAGTCTTGTAACAACATTTTCAAATAGGAACTCCGCAACAGTTGTAGCAGTACAATATTTCACTGGCGTAGCTTCAACCCATATAGTAAGATATTATATCATTGTTAACAAGTACCTTTCTCTCATTTTTTTTCCTGGTCTTATGATTGGGCCCACAAAATCAATAACCCACTTGTCGAAGGAATGTAACGTCACCTATGACACTAATAACATATCATACTTCCTCGACAATTTCTTGATCCTATGGATCATGTCATTGGATTTACAATACTCCTTTGCATCTTTATGCAGGGTAGGCCACCACAATACCACTCTTAAAATATTTTGTGCAACATCTTTCCCCCATAATTTCCTCTCCCAACCTTGTCACGAGATTTTGCTAAAAGCATTAGTTTCTCATGCTCTAGAACACAACGAAGTAAAATATCATCTGGAACCAACTTGTATATCATCTTTAACAACCAAATTGTTCTTGTATGTTTTTGTATACCCTTCTGGCACCATTTTGTAGTCAGAAAATTCATAATATCTTCAAAGTACTCATCTACCATTTTTACCAAAAAGAGCTATGCATGTGGGAGTCTATTGTTTAATTTTGTTGGTTCTTCTCCTATATCCAACCTTGAAAAATGGCCAGGCCTCACATTCATCCTCCCTGACTTGAGTATAATCTCAAAATCATATTCTTGAAAGAATAGGATCCATCGACAAATGCCCCCCCCCCTCCCCAACATTGACTTGTTGACTAGGTACTTCAAAGCATAGTGATCCGTAAACATATTAAAGTGCCTCCCTAGCAGGTAATACCTAAAATTTTGTAGGGGATAGATCATAACTAACCCTTCTCTTTTCATCATAGTGTAATTTTTCTTTGTTGTCAACAATTTTCTACCAGCAAACTGAATTGGGTGATCAATAGATCATTCACCTAGTTGAGCAAGAATTGTGCCCAGAGAAACAATTGATGCATCAAAATGTACATGGATATCTTTTCACCAATCAAGAAATACTAAAATAGGTTCTGTCATCATATTCTCCTTTAATGTGTCGAGGCTTTCTAACACTCTTTTCCATAAGGATTGTAATCTAAGCATATCCCCTTATAAAAATTTTGTAATAACCCAAATGTCCCAAAGTTGTCCTTATCTATTGAACTTTGGCTGAAAGTGGTAATTCTACTATACTGGGAATCATCGCAGGTGTTACAGCTGATTTTACCACACATGGTGGATCACACCTTTATGGCCTTCCCTATCCCTCTGTAGACTCTTTAGACCCCATGGACCATTTTTGTACCTTTTATGTTTCCAAGATCATCCCTAAAAACATGAAATAATTTCCATACATGAATTTTAATCCCTTTCTCGCGTATATATGCAGATTTGACCCTTAAACCTGTGTACATCGGGATGTGCAAAAGGCCAAATGATTTCGGAGTTTTCCTTGATGTGGATCCAAGTCACTTGTCTCTTGGCCTTCCATATTCCTTGATATCGCTCGGATTCGAGCTTCCATTACCCCATTGAAGAGCTATATAAGGAACCCTTTGGATACATTGAAAAGGGAGGAATTGAAGAGCAAGAAAACTATAGTCCATTGTTGTCGGAGCTTATACTTGAGTTTGCATCCCTTTGTCCCTTGGAGAACTTTGTGTTCTTCCCAAGATTGCCTTTTTCTTGTGATGTTGCTATCGAGAGATGGAGGATTGAAGTGGTGGAGGCCCAAGTGGGGGACTCAGTTTCTCCGATTCGTAGATGTGCCGACAGAGGTTGTCACTATTGTAATCTCTATTTTATATCAATAGTAATATCTTTTCTCATCCAATAATGTGTATTTAAATGAGTATTTGAACCATGGATGCTTGTAAATGCTTATATGTTATTGATTATATATGCTAGTGTAGGTCTAACACAATTATATATAGCATGCTTGTCTTGTTTGTTGAATGTTGAGGAAGCAAATTGCTAATACAAGCGAGAGTGGAAAAGCTCAACGGGGATCTACATCAACCGTCCAGAATAAGGTATGAACTGATATCCTTTAGTGTTAGATGTTTGGTTTCTCTTACATATAGGGAAGGATTGATTTCTGGAGTTAATATATCTGTTGTGGTACCCCAAGCCATAGGAATTTCTCTCCATAACAGCAGGATCCATCAGCATTCCTTGTTTACAAACAACATGACCCAGTAATATGATATGATACTATAATCTCAATCATTGCATGATCCATCAACAGTCCTTGAGCACAAAAGATATACTTCTTCAAATTTAAAGAGATATGATACTATCTACATCTCTTTAACATCAAACTTAAGATGTCAATATGATTATTCAATAATCCATAGACTATCTAGTCGTAGAGGTAAACTTCTAGAAAATTATGAATGGACTCTTTAAAGGATCCGAAAGCTACTATAGTGTAAAAAGTAAGAGTGTTGTTTAGACCAAAGGGCATTACTGTGTAATAAAAGAAACCCCACTCCATTGCAAAGGTTGTCATATGTCGATCCTCCTTAGCAATTTTTATCTGATGATATCCAGAAAATATGTCAGTAATGGATTATGATTCTTGACCTCCCACATTTTCCAAAACTTTGTCTACGAATGGTGTAGGGAAAGGGTCATGTAGACATGCATCATTTAGGTTCCTCAAATCAACACAAATTCAAACCTCATCATTATTTTTATATTGAACCAACATTTGGTTAATCCATTTGGACTCTTCGACAAGATCAATGATTCCTGTATCCAACATGTTGTCGATATTTGCCTTAACCTTTTATTTATACTTGGGATTTATTCTATATGGTATTTGTTTAATACATTTGGAATATGGATTCAATGGGATTTTCATCTATCCTAGATCCCCAACAATTCCTTTCATATTTAAAAACTTTGTAGGAAACAAAGCTTGGAACTCATGCAGTAAATATGTAATCTTACCTACTATTTCATCATCCCAATAATCCTTGATGTTTGAAAATTTAGTATTTTCATTAGAGCCAATGTTTACCTTCTTTATCTTCAACAGATTCAATAATTTGTCATATTAAATATTCGGTCCTCTTAGACCCCAAATTCCCTCAGTTTCTGGAGTATGCACATATCTTGGATCATTATCCTTTAGTCCTCTTGTAATGTTGTAGCATTACATCATTTTATTGACCGAGGAAGTCCACTGAGGAAAATTAAACACTTGTTCTAGTATTTATTAATTTTTTTGTTTTAATAACTTGTAGACCCACGTCCCCTATTGGGATCTCAGCCTCATAGATAGTATTCTTGAAAATCAGCCAAATTATCCCAGTCTACAATACCTCGTCAAAGCTCCAGGGACATATACAATTTCCTTAGTATAATATCCAGTGTGTGGATGAACATATGAACATATTCTTGATTTTCTATGATCTGCCATGTTAAAGTAAAAGATTCCAAGTGGTTGAAAAGGCTAGTTAACCCATTTTAATTCACTTCGACATATGGTAATAATTTCGCCAAACCATATTTCTAGCAGTCTTTGCACTATGACCAATCATATATATACTATTTATGAACAACTTACCAATTGGATTGAGTTTCTTTCAAGGTGACATCTAATGCCAATATTCATTGTTTCTCTAGTACTTTAACTTCAAAATCAATAATTAAAGCATATAAATTAGGAAGTCCCTCGCATAAGTAGGTATGTCACATAGATCTTTACCAACCTAGTGCATTAACTTTGTAACTCGAGCACACCTCCGCATGGAGACGTCATGCATCTAATTTTTCCTATTTTCTAGAGCTTCACCAGAATATCATGAGCATGAGTTAATGCCTCACCAAATTAATGTTCCATCTCTAGTAGGGTTGATGTAATCATGTATCCTTGAAGAGATGTTGTAAATATTTTCAAAATAATGCCCATCATATTCCTCCTTTACAGGTTCGACATATCTTGGTCCTTCCAAAGAATCCAAATGAGGAATGTTAACCCAAAAAATCCCTCACTTAGCTCTACATGGCCTACACCACCCAAGGACACCCATGCACGACCCTCGTATCACTCCATTAGACCCCCACACCCTAAAAAAGGCTTAAGAATGAAGAAAAGGGATTAAAACCCCCAAAAAGGAGCCTAAATAACTCTCCTAGGGGCTAAAGCCTCTAAGAAGGGTCTAAAACCCCTCAAAGGAGCCTAAAACCCTAAAAGGAAATAAATTTAGGGTGGAAGGGGCTAAAGTTTAGACCAAGGGCTTAAAACCCTAAAACCCCAAAAAAGGCTATAAAAGGAGGGTGGGGGGTCACTCTCAAACAACTCTTCCCTTGCATACTATTATGCTGCCCGTGGATGCCTTGAGACCCTTTGTCTCTCAAGCCACCCACATCCCCCTCTCATCCACTCATCCTCCCCATTGAGCCATTGCTCCTCCATTGCTGAGTGAGATAGAGAGGTGCTTCTCCCAGCGAGGGCATGGTGGCCCATTGCACCAAAGAAGAGGTATACTTGTGTATTTTGTTTCATTTCTTTGCTTTTGTTTAATCCACAGCTTGTTTGCAGGTTTTCATATTATCCTTGTAGGTTTATTTCTAACATGTTTTTGCAAGTTTATTGTCTCTAATAGTTGTTTGTAGGTTATTATGAGCAGAGCCCTAACCTTGTTTGCAGAGGGGCTCATGGACATTTCTTTCTGTTCTTTGATTTCATCTCTGTCCAGCTTCTTTTCAATTTTTCTTTTATGCATTTTCACACAGGAACCTACCCTTCCATCCTATAGACGAAAGGGAACCATTCCTGCCCCTGTAGTAAGGAGAAATCCCCGTTACAGAATTGGTGACCATACCAGGTCGATCCCACAAGATCCCTGGTTCAGTTTTTTAAATTTCAAAGTTTTATTTCAGTTTGTGCCCTAAGTTAAAATTTCTTTTCAAATCTAGTTTAAATCCTATTTATTTTTAGTTTTTATTGTTACCGAAGCCTTTGCAAGGAAAATCTGAGTTTGTTTGGCCACAGTACAGGTTACTGTTGGCCAGATCTGACTCAAGATCCAAAAAACCCCAAATCCAGAGCAGGTCGCACTTATTGGGCCTAAATAGGGGACCAGGTCACTCATTTAGGCATCACAAGTGTGACTAGGTCACCCTTTTCCCCCCAAGGTGTGACTTCCTTCAGAAAGGAAGACCACTTCTATCTGTGAAATCTGTGCGATCCCCTCGCCTGTTTCTGGAAAAAATTGGCGACCCCCTTGCCACATTTGACCCAAAACGTGCGGTCTGTCACTCAGAAGTTAATTTTCAATTTACTAAGGACTGTTAGTGTGGATCAACCGCCTTTGTCCAGCACAATAGTCCCATTTCTGTTTCTGTGTTATTTTACTGCATTTCATGTACAAACAAAGTGTAAATCCAAAAAAAATTAATTGGTTAATGAACATAGCCTAACTAAAATTGACTTAAAATCAAATCTTACTTACCCTTCCTCCTCTACCTAGTCATCACCTTTCTAGGTATTCTGGGATAAGATGAAGGGCACAGCTTGTATAGTAATAGGCCCTTCACCCAATATGGTTCTAAACCATTAAAAATGGATGACCTGGAAGGTAGAGGGGGTAGATAAAGAGGGATTCTCATGGCACTAAGCGTCCTCCCTGTTGACCAACCTTGCATCCGGGAGGTGACCTATGGATCTACAGATGGGATTAGTCCCATTGTGTTGAGAGCCCAACACCTTCTCTTGGTTGAAGAAGAATATAGGTGTAAGGTAGTCACCTAGTTAGGCCATCACAATTCAGGGTAAAAAATGGTATATGTCTACAACATTTTTGATTATTTACTTCTTTTATTTACAATGATATGAACTCTACCACAATATGATGAATTCATAAACCATTTGCAGCCACCTGATAACAAAAAAATAGCAAGACATATACACCATACCACATAATCAACCCAACTCAGTTCATGACACTGAGAGAGCCACTAAAATTGATTAATTTACACTAAGTTCAAAAATCTGCAGTCTTTAAGGACATAAGTTCCTGACTGCCTTAACCGTGGGAAGTACTTGGGATTTTCCCAAAAACTCACTGTGAGGAGTACCACGAGAACCCCAAAGTAGCTGGCCACTGAGAGGAATTGCTAAGCGAAACAAGCAATGACCCCCATCGATTGAGTAGAACGCCCATGAGGAAAAATCCAAGCGCTGTCTTCTAGTAGTCTCGGTGGCCGAGTGACCACCTATAGCCAATAGGAAGCCATTAAAACCGGGGTCCAAAATTTCATTCCCACCAATTTGATACACAAATATAACACAATTGATCCCTCATGCTCTTCCTCATGCCTAAGAGGTGAACCACCACAATTCGGGTCATTGAACCGACACCGTCAAGACCATTCTTGACAACCTCTCACACCATCAGAAGGCCACATAGCCTCTGATTGAGATTCAGACCCATATCAGTCTAAACTAGACTTACACACAACACCATCAAGCCCCATGGTTGGTGCAAACCCAGATCCATTTTTCAGCATAAAAATCACCAGTGGACCCATGTCCACACCCCAAATTATCACCAACAACCCTGCAGGTGGCCCCATCACGGTCATGCAAACTGTCATCAGTCAGCTGCCACCACCCATAGTAACCACTCAAGCTGCCCCACCTACAACACTTGGGGGTAGTGGACCCTCCACATATAATTCCCCTCCTGTCACACATGGGGGCTGTGGCCCTTCCATCCACATTGTCCCTCACACCACACTTGGGGATATTGGCCCATCTACAATGGCACCACTAGCACCCCTAGCTATGTAGGTACATTATGTAGCTGCAAACCCCACCACCATACCTTCCCCATATCACATCAACCTGGGGTCAAATATTCCTTTCATGGCTCATCTTAACTTTCCTGACTTGGCTCAATTGACAAATGACCCCATCCGCCATCAAACCTTTTTCCCCCCATGCCAACCAACTTTCCCTCAGACATTCCCAAGTTTGAAGGGAAGGCAGGTGAGTGTCCCCAAAATCACATCATGACATTCCATTTATGGTGCTCCTCAAATAGCATCGTAGATGACTTGATCAAGCTAAGAATGTTCCAATGCACCCTCACAGGTGCGGCAGCCAAATGGTACATCGAGCTACCGCAAGCCAAGTACCCAGATTTCAACTCCTTAGCTTTCATGTTCCTGCAGTATTTCCAACTCCCTATCAGATATGACGAAGGGGTGGAGATATTTTTATCCTTCCGCCAGAGCACCGGGACCCATATAACCAACCACATCCATGAGTGGTGGCGACATCATAGTTTGTGTAAGATCCAAATTGATGACAGGATCTTTTTGGATTGGTTTTTCAAAACTTTGCTCCCACCCATAGTAAAGGACGTCGCATCCGAACATCCCCAACTTGAAGAAGATGCCATACCGAAATCCCAATAGTTTGACCTGATCTACGCACAGTCTGGATACCTCTACACCATCACTCCAGACGCTCCCCATCTAGGTACCTCCTAATGGGATGCACCAGGGGCATCCCATGCTGCAGATGGCATCATAGGCTCGGTTTCCCAATAGTCACAGCACCATCTGACACCACATGTAGTTCCACCACAACCAAGAAACACTGCTAGTGTTTTATACCAAAACTAAAATTCAGACTATGCCAGAATGATGTCCCAGTCTTGAGAAACAACTTCCTACACACAACTTGGACCACCATAGCAGGCTCTGTCCTTGGCATGGCAGACACAACAATACACGAGGCAAATACCCACATTTGTGGCACCACCACCCACCCAAATTTATTATGCACCACTAGTACAAGCGGTTCAAGCCCCCGCCCCTACCCCACCTGCTCCGTTGGGACAAGTATTTGCACAATAAAACTGTCCCAACTAGCCTGCCCCTAATAATCAACAAGGGCAAGCTAGAAATAATCGGCCTTGGAACCAAGCCAATAACAAACCGTAGGGAGGCGGTCAACAACCAAACCCTCCCAACAATGCCGCAACAAACCGACCCACCCAAAATCCCCCACGACCAAATGCACCAAGACGCAATGCACCATTGTGCACAAACCAACCATGCACACTCTGTGAGGTATATGGGCACTACACATTCAAGTGTCCCCTCATGGGTCGCACTAAGCAGGCCATTCGAAACGAGGTTCAATAGGCTACCAATGCTACAAATCAAGACCAACCCAACCCGGCACCACAAGGACCTCCCCCTATGGTGCTTTAGAACCCATTACCAATTCAAGGATTGGTGGCAACTGCACCCCCTCCCCAATGCTCTGGAGGCACCTCCCATAGCCAAAACAGCTGTCCACCACCTACTAGCCATGATGACTGAAGAGGTCAACCTACAAACCAGATGAAATCAGTACGGAACCACCACGAAAACCACTGACACATCAGCGACATCAACCTCTAAAATATTCAACCTACCTCTTTAGTTACCCCCCTTCCCCCACCCCCCCATACGTCAAGTTTCCAATAATGCCACGGCTAGAGCTACAGTCAGCTATAACATGATGGATGATTTGTCCCAAGCACCAATGGCCATGACTGCTCTTGAGGTACTCAAAATGTGCCCAATGCAGCGAAAGGCATTACTAGCTAACCTTGGGGATGTAGACCCCTTTGACTCCAATTTGATCACATTCGACACAGAGAATGGAGAACCATGCATTCCATCCATTATCGCCTTCCAAATCCCAGTGTCTATCCAGAATTTGGTTGTGCACCGATGCATAGTAGATGAGGGGGCATCTACGTGCGTTATGTCTACCCTAGTCTGGTAGAAACTTGGATCACCAATTTTGCAACCATCCTCCACAACTTTGTGGGATTTTGATGGCCATCCCACTAAATCCCAAGGAATCCTCCCCCATGTCCCCATCACATTAGCCGGGAAGACAGTTTTGATTGACATAGAGGTTGTCAACACTTAACTATACTATAACATTCTCCTTGGAAGAAGTTATATGTACGCCATGAGAGCGGTCGCATCAACTATCTTCCGTCTCATGATGTCCCCCCATGAAGGAAAGATTTTAATGGTTGATCAACTCACTTATCACGATCCGCAAGGGTTAACATCACCCACCAACATTATCCCTACCATTACTACCATTGAGCCACAAGGGATGACCACACACGCTAATGTTGTCCCTGCAATTAACACCATGGTTGACAACACACCAGCCTCCCCATTTTTGAATGTGGGCCCTAGGTTGTTTTCTGATACCACCATGACAGCTCATTTCCCCTTAGTGTCACCGCCACTGACACAAAATGAGACTGTGGACTTGTGCATGGTCTCATCCAGCACCGCTGCACCCAAACAACAAGCACAGCCGCAACCCCAACCCCAACCACAACACCATCCATAGCCGCAACACCAACAGCAGCCGCAACATCATCTACAACAATAGCATTATGCACAGCCGCAACCACAACCTCACCCCCACATACAACCATCAAGGAGTTATTTGGGCTCATCTCTAGTCCATACTATTCTGTTCCTCTTTCCTCTTCCTAGTGTCATGAGCAAGCCGGTAATGGCCACCTTAAGCCTACCTAAATTTACATTGGGAATTCCGGTGTGGTATCTTGATCCACCAGCTCAACCACTAATGCCCCAGGTTGTTTTAACCTCATTGCCACCCATTGCGATTGAGTTTCATCCTCCACCTGGCCCGCAAAATCCAACCACCGTACCCGCACCACCACTGCCCCACCCAAAATGGGCAAGGGAAAACGCCAAAGCCACCGCAGAACCTCGGCAGATCTTTCCTTGCGCTGTCTGTGAACAACAGGGCCACCCAACTTAGAATTTCCTTGAAATTCCAGTGATCCATGCGCATTTGGATTCCATCTACACAACCAAAAACCTCCCCATGGTTGAACTCCCAACCACGCCAATGGTAAAAAACAAGTCACTGAAAACAAACCATGCTTGCGCCCTCTGCAGTTTGTATGGACATTAATCTCACCATTGCCAAGACTTTCCTAAATTTCAAATGGATTTAGTTGACCTCCGTCAACATTCCCTTGAGTCTGAGATCACCTTGATCGAAGAATTTCATCCCCCACCGCCTTCTTCAGACACCATGTCCATTTACATGATGTGCAGTTCAACTGACCCGCTTATCTCCACCTCCAATGATGGTCCATCAAACATGTCTCTTCATTTCTTCTGCAATGATGAGGAGATACCTGAAGCTTTAACCACCCCAGAATACCCATGGCACGACATGCACCATCGCTCGTTCTTCCTCCCTGAAGAACTTGTGTTGCAGTCTGACCCGTTTTCCGTGGAAACCAAAGATTTCATCCATGGGAAATTTAGCTGGTTCAAGAACCCCATCCTGACACCAGATTCCTTCGAAGAAGGGAACATGGCCAACATCTCACCCACTGTCAAAATCAACATCTCAACCAATCCTGAAATTGTTGAAGAAATCATGTTGGGGGCATCTTGCTCCCCATAAGAGGTCATTGCCTACAAATCTCTCTTCCAAGAATTTCGTGACATCTTTGCCTGGTCTTACACTAAAATTCTTGGCTTAGATCCATCCATCGTGGAACACCACATCGACACATGGACTGATGTGGCCCTAGTACGCTAAAAGAAACGGTCAATTCACCCTTCCAAAGTGGTCGTGGTGAAAGCCAAGATAGAGAAGCTATGCATAGCCGGCTTCATCTACCCCATTTCCCACACCACTTAGGTTTCTAATCTTGTTCCCGTGAACAAAAAATAGGGTACGATTCACATTTGCACAGAATTCTGCAACCCCAATGGGGTGTGTCCCAAAGACAATTTCCCAACACCCTTCATCGATCATATTATCGATGCATGTGCCAGACATGAGGCCTTTTCCTTCATGGACGGATTTTCCAGATATAACCAAATCCAGATCCAGAAAGAAGACCGTTATAAGATGGCATTCACAACCCCGTGGGGGACATTTGCATATAGAGTCATGCCCTTTGTCCTAAAAAGTGCTGGAGCCACCTTTCAGCATGCCATGACACATTGCTTCCATGACCTCATTCACATCATGATGGTTTATCTTGACAACCTCATTGCGTAGTCCTAGAAGCAACCACATAACATGGATGACTTACAACAGGTCTTCCTACGATGTCGCCATTACGGAATCTGCTTGAACCCTTTCAAGTTTGTTTTCTATGTCCCAACAGGCCGTCTCCTAGGGTTCATCATGTCACACAAAGGAATGATCGCTGATCCCTTGAAAGTCCAAACGACTTTCCCTCTAACGTCACCCCTTTAAGTGACGATAGTACAACTTGTATTATAGTCTTCCTCCTTTTTTGTTTTACACATTTTTCAAAAGTGAGTCTTATGTATTGTTTCCTCTCATTGCTCTAGATGGAGCACACCTCAAACCGGTATATGGGATTTGCTGATGGAGCAAGCAGATGGTCTCCAAACCTTGCCTCAGCTGCATGGGTCATCTACTCCCCGTCGCACGAGTTGATCCATATCGACGGAATATGTGTGGGCAGTGCAACCAACAACTAGGATGAATATGATGGTGTCAATGGTCTCTTGGACTTTGCTCTCCAGTTAGGCGTTCACCATCTCTATGTCTTCTTAGACTCCCAGCTGCTTGTTTCTCAGTTGAACAACTACTATCGGGTACGTGATCCCTGCCTCTTTAGAAAATTCCTGTGCACTAAACAGATGGTTAGAGCATTTGAGTCCATCACATTCACACATATTCCTAGAAACCTTAATGGTGTAACAGATCAAATGGCTAATGACATTCTAAACTGGCACATTCACAATCGTATATAGGAAACATACAACCATAACATCATGCATAATCATATTTAAAAATTCACACACAAATGTAATAATACATCATCTAGGCATTGCATTCCACATCATCATAAAAAGACTCACACATATAAAAGTGCATCCACGTGTGTCAAAAATATATATATAAATAGATCATTCGCATGTTCAAAACATGTCCAATACAAAATGAGAAGCCACATATGCTTTCTCAGCAGAATATACATAGCGACACAAAAATGCCTAAGTGCACCAACACACTAGGGGTAGCCCCACTAGGCTGCTAATATGACTCAGACTCATCATCTAATTCAGTATCATAGTCTTCCTTAGAGGACTCATCCTCTGTAGGAATATCACCTCTCGCCACCCGACGAATATGCTCACAGGCCATAGCCATCCTCCTCATCACAGCAATCCACTTTGGATGAAAACTATGAATAGAGGCAATCATATCACTACTCAGATGCTGCTATCCATCATTAGAGACCCTAGTAGCAAGCTGCTTTAGATGCGGCAGTAGTCCATCCATCTCCCATCGTTTCCTGTGAGGGTTCCTAGCAGGAACGGCCGCAGGAGCTATGGTAACCACCCGCCTCTGATTCCCGGGCGGCAGGCAGGGACCAATATCTGCATACAAAAACAAGGACACCATTAGTTGACACACATCAACATACAACTATCAACCAACTCAACTACACTATGTATAAAGATGAACATAAAAACATCATGCATACATACCAGCTGGTCCCCACGCCTAGCCGGGAGGTCGAGGCATCTCGGGGTCTCCATGGAAGTTCATACCTACATACGGGTACTCCTCTATCACCACTGGAAACTGACGTCACTGCTCTAATATCTCCTCAGTAAAGAAGTGGCCCACTCTCTTTCCACCCTCTTGAATCATCATCTGACACCACTAGTACATCCACAGCTCCTGTGAACCACTATCCTGCAAAGCCCAGTGCAGACGCAGTTTCGGTACCTTCTCAAAAAAGAAAGCACACAGAAAGGAGCCAAAACAAAATCCTGCTCCAGATGACTTCGACTTGTTCAACTGACACCGAACAGCCTAAAGATACATCTGGCCCCATCCATAGTACTTGCCCCCTATAACACGCTCTACTAGCTGAAGCTACCCTCCGGATATCTTGTGGATCCCCATGGAACCCAATATACGTAGCAGTAATTTCGCCACTGCCTGTGTCGACAAATCCTTGATGTCACACATTAGGATATAGGAGCCATGCACATACACTGTAGCGTAACAATGCCGATCACATAGCTCCTCCAATGTCTACCCCGGAGACAACACCGGTGCTAAGTCACCAACAACTCCCAACATAGGGATCCCAGTCAGGAAGTATACATCCACCATCGTAATCTTGATACGCTGGCCCTAAAAGAGGAACGCCTCCTCATCAACATCCCAAAACCTCACTAGTGTTTGCAGCAATAAACCCAAGCTCTTCATGAGGGGTATCCTCATGAACTTCAACAATCCACAATGGGCTAGTGTATCTCTCACATTTCCATCTCGCAATGATGCCTCCCGCAGGTCTTTACAATCTCTCTCTTTCCACTTGATCTCATCCATCCTGCACAAGCAAAAACTCAGATGTCATCCATTACTCTCATCAAAAAACACCCCCCAGAGGCCAAGTCACACCTGTTTGGGAAATATGAGCGACCAGGTCGCTCAAAAATTCCCCACAGGTGCGACTAGGTCACTCCTTTTCCTTTGAAAAGTGTGACTTGGCTCCATGAAACCCCAAAATGCTCATGGAGGACCTCCGGGTGACCAAATGTAGGATGTAAACCACCCAAAAGAAGAGATTCATCGAGAGCTCTTACCTGCAAGTCATGGAACTCGAAACCACTGGTTGAAATAGGAGAAATCAGCAAATGAAGATTTAGGGCCGACCTCTCTAACTCCATAGTGAACAGTGACAATGACACCTCACCAAGTGGACCCCACCCTTATATAGGCCCCATTTGACCTAATTTCTTTCGAGCAACATAACAGGACCATACGGAGTCCATTTGAGACACCTTTTGCACCATTGGTTTCAGAATTACACCCCTATCTCTTTATGAGACCGTCATCTCATGTTTAACAAATAATTTTAGGACCATTTCCCGAAAGCTACCTTGATTTACGAGCCACAGCATCGCGATGCAAGTGTCTGTAGACCTGTACTTTTGTCACTCTTTCCTACCGCTACTCATGCAGGTTTTTGGGCCACCACCCATTAAGGGTCACCATTTTTCTTCTTATTTTGTATTTTAACACATAGCTGTCTACTTCATCCACTGCACCTTACGTGGATCTTTGGACCATTGTCCACAAAATGATTTATTTTCTTGCATGTATTTGGCATATAAGTGCCCCTGGACTTGGACTCACATCACATGTAGTCAATTCTATCCACTGCAACTCACACACAACTCTCTTGACCTCTGTTTGAGAGCCACCTCGGTTTGAATGCCTCTGCCACACTGACACGTGAGCCTTTTCCCCGATCTATCCCGTGCATGTATTGGTATGTTTAAGAGCCTTCTGCTCCATCCATACTGCATGGATGACCTTTGGACCACTGTCCACCGTCCCTACATGGGGCATCGCTTGTGCCACTGCAATCGGTTGACCATACTGGAGTTTCGTTTAAGCTCTTTTCTAACTCATAAAAACAATGAAAAGATAGTCGAGCGTAGCTGCTTCCTTTCCCGCTCGTAAAAGTATAGGAAAGGGCGTCTAGATCATCTCGTTTACCTCCTTTTGCAGACTATCTAGACCATCAAATGAAAAGGACCACCTTGGTGTATTCAAGCCAATATCGTTCTCCTCTACATACTTTTATGCTTTCTCATGCAGAGGGCCACACTTTATGAAAAAGCTCACCATGGGTTGTTGTTAAGCTCTTTTCCAACCTTCTCATCAAGAAAAGATTGCCAAGAAAACTTGGTTTTGTTCATGATCGTAAAAGTATCTGAATGACCGTCTAGTCAGTATAGGTTTAACTTTTTTGAGCCTAATTGGACTACCAATGGTAAACAAGTCTCTCATCCCCTACAGGATGGGCGCGCTCTCCTATGTATAGTTTTATCCTTTTTTAGGCACAAGAGACTACCAATAAAAAAGATCCCCCACTGGATTCTTCTTCGTGCTTTCAGTCTCTCTAAAATTGAAAGCACCATCGATCATTTACCTTCTCGAGCTCACCAAAAATCCACAAGATCATACCACAACGATGTCTCTAGACACCACCCCACAAAAAACAGTTTGGCAGCAGCCCCACTTTGGGTCGCCTTTGTTCAGATTACTCTGCAATGTGTCTTCCTTGGATCCCATCAATATCAAAAGAATCCTCCTCCCCCAAGTATTTCCCATCTGCACTGACATTCCTGGTATTACAGCTATGATCCCATTCCCATGAGTTAGTTTCATTTGCTACCTGGTCTACCCTACCATCATACTCTGAAAAAAGGAATTTTGAGTCTACCAAACTCCCCCTGCCCCTGTTCAATTATTTCCCTCCCCCTTCCCCCCCGGATTCAGTGGGTCATTCCGTAGATTGTCTCACACCTTTTGGTTATTTCCCTCGCACTTCTGGTCAAGGAAACATCATTTCCTTGACTAGGGGCAGGTCTCCCTCTGTTGACAACAAGACACATATTCCAGAGGATAGACCCAGAGGTCCCTGTACCTTGGTTTCATATACATCATTTATGAGTTCCTTGGACCACTTGAGAGGAGTCCTCAGTGCCTCTCGGGATGGTTGTTTCTCACGTGCTTGACTTCAACTACATCATCACACCATTGAGATTCGTACAAGGTTTAGTCTATGCAATATTTGGTCAAAGACCTCGGATGTCACCTAACTCTAGCACATTGATGAGTCTATTCAAGGGACCTAAACAGGTTATGTCCCTTGTGATTCCTGGGTTGCATTGGAGACAGTGTTCAAAATCCCCAGCAATGCTTCTATATAGATTTATGATTGATGCAGCATACTTGTAACACAGAGACTCTAACTCTCAGTTAGCAAGTCCATATAGTTATGTACCACCCCAGATCCAGCAGGCCGTTAGTCACGAAGATATAGCATTCCATGAGAATGCCATGGGTCCAATGTACCAGTTCTTCAGATCAGTATTTTATTCAGCCTCACATTGAGGCAACCACTATGTACCACTAGTTGTATATGATCGGATCTTGTATTTTAGAGCATATATCAAATTATTCTTTTGACATTGTCACAAGCATGTGAATTCCCACTTTGTCCATATACATGTCACACATTATTTGTATCTCACCCATTGATGGGAACCATATTAATAAAAAAACCAAAAGCCACCATGCCCCAGCCCTAGAAGCACCACCTCTCTGCAGCAAATCCTATGATGTCCGTCGGCCATACGATGAGCTCTTGCCCTCACACATCAGGGGGCAATTTTTTAACTTGAAAAACCCCTCACTCAGATCTACATGGCCAACACCACCCAAGGACACCCATGCATGACCCTTGTATCACTCCATTAGACCCCCACACCCTAAAAAAGGCTTAAGAATGAAGAAAAGGGCTTAAAAACCCCAAAAAGGAGCCTAAATAACTCTCCTAGGGGATAAATCCTCTAAGAAGAGGCTAAAACCACTCAAAGGAGCCTAAAACCCTAAAAGGAGCTAAAGTTAGAGCAGAAGGGGCTAAAAGCCCAAAAAATGGTCTAAAGCCTAGACCAAGGGCTTAAAACCCTAAAACCCCCAAAAAAAACTATAAAAGGAGGGTGGGGGGTCACTCTCAAAGAACTTTTCCCTTGCATACTGTTATGCTTCCCATGGATTCCTTGATACCCTTTGTCTCTCAAGCCACCCACATCCCCCTCTCATCCACTCATCTTCCCCATTGAGCCATAGCTCCTCCATTGCTGAGTGAGATAGAGAGGTGCTTCTCTCAGCCAGGGCATGGCGGCCCATTGCACCAAAGAAGAGGTATACTTGTGTATTTTGTTTCATTTCTTTTCTTTTGTTTAATCCATAGCTTGTTTGTATTTTTTCATATTCTCCTTGCAGGTTTATTTCTAACATGTTTTTGCAGGTTTATTGTCTCTAATAGTTGTTTGCAGGTCATTAGGAGCGGAGCCCTAACCTTGTTTGCAGAGGGGCGCATGGCCATTTCTTTTTGCTCTTTGTTTTCATCTCTGTCCAGTTTCCTTTCGGTTTTTTTTTTATGCATTTTCACATAGGAACCTACCCTTCCATCCTATAGACGGAAGGGAGCCATTCCTGCCCCTGTAGCAAGGAGAAATCCCTGCTACAAGGAACAACTCTTTTTTCTCCATTTTCAAATGTCAATACTCGCTTCTTGAAAATGATGATAGTCTATTTTTCAATCTCCTAATCAATCCTAAGAAACTTAGGATATGTATTTGTATCATAAACAATCTCTATAACTTCAAAATATACAAAAGTTTGTAGTATTTCTACTTCGACAAGGATGCCTACTCTTTTATCGAATGGGATTAATTTCTCTTGGTTCACTAACCTCAGTTGAACAAGTGACCACACCAATTTAGGCTTACCCATATTTTCTGAAGTTTTCTTAGTGAGAAGATTAACATCATACCCTAGATATAAGATAAAAAAATCCATGTCGTAATATCCATTCTACGCATTAATTCCAACTCCTGCCCAATTTTTATCTTCTTTTGATCATGATTCACAACCCTTTATTATCTATGTTCTTCTTCTTCTTCATCAAGAAGTATATTCAATTTTCATAGTGCATCCTCATCTTTAATTAAAGCCAAACAACTTTTCAAAAATATTCTCAGAGAACTTACCTTTCTTGGAGGTTTCTTTGGGGTTGACCGGTCAAAGAAAGGTGGCTTGTCGTAGATAGGGACTTCATCAAATATAGGTGGTGGAGTAGATGTTTAAGATGAAATTTTAGCATAAACTCATCCTACGATTCAAATAAGGACTCATTTTCATTATGAACATCAAATGGTGCTTATCGTTGTACAACTGGTCAAGCCATTGGATCTCGCATATTATTATAACTTCCTTTGTCATCTCTTATTACAGCTCTACTTCTTGTAACTACAGTGACAATAGGATGCTTTTGTCATGGTTTTGCTGAAATATTTTGAACATCTTGGTTTTGATTCTAAATCTGATTCTAGTTATCTTTTGATTGCCACTTCACTATAAGTTGTGGAAAATATTTAATGGTATGATCTAGCTCCTTACAATATGAGCATGTTAAAGTGGGATTCCGGCAATCCCTTGCAAAATGTTTTGGATTACCAAAATTATAAGAAAATTCATGGACTCTACCTCAATAAAATCCTCTGAGTCCTCTTCCATGGAATCCATCCCATGACTGGTTAAACTGTGCATTACTTCTTTCAGGTTTCTCCTCCCCTTTCATAAGATAAGTATATGTTGGACATTATGTTAGCAACTGATATTCCTGGCATTCATTTTCATTATGACCAATTGATCTACATAATTTACAAATATTTTCTGGGTATTACTTACAAATTTTTGGAGTGAGTAGCAGTCTTCAGGTTGATGTCCTCTTGTTTGACATATTCTACACCATGTCCTAGCTGCATGATTCAGAGGATTATGAGCTCCCATAGCTAGATATTCCTGGGATGTTGGGCACTAATCCTTATGGTGACCCTCCATTTTGCATCTTGTACACCAAACTTCTTCCCTTATTTCTTTTCCCTTTTTGATATCTTGAATATTCGGTGACAAATTGACAAGCTGCGACTAGATCTGAACCATAGTGACACCAGTTTCTCTAAATGTCGATGCCTCCAACTTCATAACAAGTTTCAGAGCCTTATTTTTTGACATGATATTTTGTTGCATGAATTGTACTCAAATATGTGGTAGTAAGGAAACTATGAATCATTCTTTATGATGAACATCAGATATCTGAAAACTTACATGGGACATTAATGTTTTGAACCTCTAGTCGAATTATAGATTCATTTGATGACTACTTGATCTCCTTCAACTCAGTAATGCGCTGAAAATCAGACTTTGACTTTCTAATTTCATTTTTTAGGCCAATTTTAATTTCTACTAGTGTCTTCTATGGGGATCTGGCTAGAAAAATGGAAAATTTCACTTACCAATCCAAGGCATGACCCCGAAAATTCATAATTAGATGATCTATTTGTATGTTCTCGTCTTGTACTTGCTTGAAAGTCCATATATATTAACATTGAAACCAATGGTGTTCTATATGTTGTAATATATTCTGATGAAAAATAGGCACTTCATATCATTCCTAGCCATCCTATTCCTAGGGGTGATGACTGAATCGATGTTAAAGGACTGACACTTGGAATCTTAGTACTTGGCGAAGCACTATACTGAATACTACCACTACGATTACTTCTTGGTTTTATTTGTGATGAACTATTATCTCTTACCTAAGTTTCTAGATATGCAGGTGGGGTCGTGGGTATTTCATAACATTTGGTATGAAATGGATCAACAATTTATTTTTCTTCTGAAATGAGCTATGGTATTGGTTTGTAGTCCTATCCCTTGGTCACACTACAACTGTCCTTGTCGTATTCCTCCTCTTGTTGGACCAAAATATTTTTCCACTCCATAGGAAACCACACTCTTCATATGTCTCTCTTTCTTCTCCTCTTACCATCGCAGGTCATTCCATATATTTCCCTAGACCATCTTCTAGTCGATACCAAGGGACACCACACACAAATTATTTACTCCTCAAATTCATCCCCAAAATCATTTTTTCACAATGAAACGTTTTTATTCACAAATTCAAAGTCTTTAGATACTTACCTTGGGGTCCTTTGAAGAACTCTCTTTCTGCTGCAAAGTAAGACTTTGTAGTGTCAAAAGAAAATTTGGTAATGTACCCTTCCAAAATACTATCCAACCGGTAATTAATAACATGAGAGATATTATTGTTAACACTTTTAAGGAATTGGATCAACTCAGGTGTCCAACTTTGGGCTCACCCCATTGAAAACATTTCTTTGGAGTGTCATCTTTGACAACCACTCAGTCAATATACTAGGTAAATCAACAAATAAAATATTAGGAATATCTGAATAAACATCCTTACCTATCCATTCTTCCTAGTTCAGCTGTGGATATTTATTCTATTCTTGAGTGAATTCCATCTCCTTCTGGTCAACCCAAGTCTCAATATCAAGATTCAATGGATGCAACATCCCCCTTCGAAAAAAATATCAGTATTAGAAACATAACCATTTGTTGGCACAATTCTACTTCAACCCAAGTTCACCTAACACACATGCCAACAAACCCCAACATACCATCCCAAAAGAGTTTGACCCTTTTTGCATCACCTGTGAAGCAGATGAAGTCTCATCTGAAGTACCTATGGGAACTGTAAGAACCATGTTTCTACAACAGTGAAGGGGAGAAATCCAACATCCATGACATACAATATATAATTAATCCATAACTTCGACCTACCAAGAACTTCAACATGTCATATGCTCTAACATATAACATTTAACTAACTATGGCATGATATTTTGACTTATGCAGTGTTCATATCATTCATAATTTTTTCCTTAAACATATTCAATACCATCTTATGTAGTGTTTAACAAAACAATACATCACAAAAAAAATCATAAACACATTTGACACCATGATTTTTAATGTGGAAAACCAAAATGGGATAAAACCACAAAACAATTCTTCTTATTAATGAGTCCTAACAAATAAATGATTCATGTTTGTGCACACAACTTTTATAATTCTCTTATTCTTCTCTTCTAATGGATTTGTGCACATAGCCTGTATATTATTACCTCTTCCATGTGACTCGCTCACATCAAACCTTCATATTTATTTACTTCAACATATAGAAAAAAGTATAATACACACTATTTCTAAGCCTTAACAGAAAGTGTAACCCCCAAAAATCCCATCATGTTACATATGTATAGGATTTTGATAGCCCTTACCCTCACGCCCACTACCCAAACTTATCAATGTAAGTGGAAACAAAAACCTAATTGCCTAGCTAACTCCGCAACTTGACATTGTCAAACACCCATTTTCCTCTTTTCTTGGCCACTTCATCAGAGTTGACCACTTCGGAGGACCACTTCGTAGTAACCTTATTCACACCAGAATGGATTCAAAATATACAAAAACTTACTAAAACTTCCCAGGGCCAATTGTTAGAATTTAGAATTTCAATCAATTAAGTTAGACTTTTATTCATTTAACATGTCACATCATAATAATTGTGGGAATAAGGATAGCTAAAAGAAAGATATTCAACAACATACATAAAGGAAAAAAATATTTATTTGGGGAAAACCCTCTCATGGGAAAAACCTAGAAGAACTTCTCAATATATATTTTTCAACCAAGTACAATGTAAAATTGTTAACAAGAACCTTATAGTTAAACCCAAGAACAAGATATAAATGTCTTCTAAGTATTCTACAACCCAAAATAATATTCTTCTTAGATGGAACGAACCTCTTCCTCATGTAGGAGTGAACTTGCTTGTTGTGATTGTGTGTCTCAAATGAGGAGTGTTCACCCTATTTATACTTATATTTTGGGTGATTTTTCCTTACGGAGAAAACTTGTCTTTTACAAGTACAATACATAAAATAACAATATCTTTTGGATCCGACATTACAATATAATATAACATTGTTCTTTTTAGGGTTTTACATGACAATTACAATAAGATAAATACAATAAGAATATCTTCTGAAGTTGCATCTTAATTCAACACTCCCTCTTAGCAAGGAAGGTATTCTTCTAACACAATCTTCAGCACTGCTTTTTTTATCTTGTACTTGACCTTTTGGTTGTTGAACTTTTCTTGAATCTATCTATCACTAGAATTTATGTACGAGCAAGCCCTTTTTGTTACAGCATGCATATAGTATCTCAACATAGAATCTCACTTGAGGGTAGCATCCTCATCATCCTTTCACACCTTTTAGGTCTCAACTTCCTATCAGGACTTATGTCATCATGATACTTCCATCTAATCCATCTTCCATCTGTGCAAGATGCACATGATAACTCTACAAGTTGCGCATCTTCCATGTTTGTAAGATATGCATTCCAACTCTAGTTACGCATCTACCAGCTCTGCAAGTTGTACATGTCAACTCTAGAAGTTGTGTATCTTTCCAGTCCAAATAATGTGCATGCCAAATCTAGTTGCACATATTCTAATCCTAAATACTGCACATTGTTCCCTTGAATGACTACTCGCTGCTACCACACTTAGTGTGCTACTGCCTCCTGAAATTGCATATGTAATTCATCACTCCCTCTCACTAGGGAGGTTCATATGGACCACTCCAATATTGTCCTTGAAGTACTCAAACTTTACCCTTGATAGAGGATTTGTCAACACATTGATTATCTGCTTGTCTGTTGAAACATACTAGAGCTTCACAACTCCCTTCTGTACCATATCACGAATGTAATGGTACTGTATCTCGACATGTTTGGACTTGTCATGAAACACAGTTTTCTCTGACAATTTTATGCAACTCTGGTTATCACAATAGATACAAGTCAACTCTAACTCAATATCAAATAGTCTTGCAAGCAAATTTTGAAGCCACACAACTTTTCCACTAGTTGTAAATGCTTTTATATACTCCACCTCGACCATACTAAGATCCACACTACTCTGCTTCCTACTAAGCCATGAAATCATAGCTAACCACATATTGAAGCAAAATCTTGAAGTTCTCTTCCTATCAACGACACTACCGGCCAAATCTAAATCAGCATAACCATGCAATCTAATTTCATGATATGAAACATACCTGAGACCATAATAAATTGTACCCTTCAGGTGCCTCATCACATCTTTTGAAACAATCAAAAGAAAACGTCTCGGGTCAACCATATACTGACTTAATGTGTTCAAATCAAGACATATATCTGGTCTTGTGTTCATCAGGTACATGAATGAACCAATCATATCTCTATACATGGTGGCATCCATTGTCTTTGATGAAGTATCACTCAATAACTTTAGGTTTTTCACCATTAGTGTAGGCATGGGCTTACAATATATCATCCCAAATATCTTTAGGATATCTTCAACATATTTTCAATTTTCCTTGATTAAGGAAAGTCTCATTTGGTCTCCTCGATACCTATAGAACCAAGAAATAATGCATCACACCTCATTCTTTCATCTCAAACTTTGCAACAATATTTTCCTTACATTTACTAATGAGCTCCTCGAGTCCTGTTAGAAACAGGTCATCCACATATAACAACAATATCAATGGTCCACCATCCACAAACTTTTAGTAAAAGTTTGGATTTGTTTTACTCTTTGTAAACCCCAAGCTCATCAAGAAACTGTTAATCCTTCCATATGGTGCTCTAGGTGCTTCCTTCAACCCATACAAGGCCTTTTTCAACCTGCACACATGCCTTCACGTCATGTGTCTCAAATCATTGTGGTTGTTCCACATACACTTCTTCTTATATTACACCATTAAGGAAAGTTGTCTTCACATCCATCTGGTGTACCTTCTATTTTTTGTGGAGCTTGGTCGTCTTGATTCAGATATGTTATTGTTCAAGTATGTTTGTACCACAATTTTACTATACACTCATCCCAGTAGGGGGGTGCAGGGGCCAGTGGGGGTTCGGGAGAGAATTCCCAGTTATCATTTTTTTGGGAAGTTTGTTAGCCAATAGTTTACGTGTCCATGGTATCGGGTGATCCATGGTATTTTTCCATGGTAATTCCCCTATAAAAGGAAGTCATTGTAATATGGATGTGCACTGCATTGTAGCATTGTAAAACGATCTCTGTGATTGTGTGAGAGATTGATGAGAAAGTGTAGCAGGTGTGCTCCAGGTTATATCCCTTCATTTTTGTTGGACATTATAATAATAAAATGACTAGAAATTTCTATGTGGGCATAGACCATATTGGGTGAACAACATTATATTGGTGTCTCTCTTGCAATGTGTTTATGTGTTTAATATTTACATCTTGTTTATTGTTATTGCACAGTGATCTTATTTTTCTAACAATTGCTATTAGAGCCAAAGGTCTATTTGGCGGGTAAACCCATAGGAAATAAGGGTTCCTGGATCAAGTGGGAGAAATGGCATAAGAATAAAATTTTAGGGTTGAGAAATTTAATTGCCAAAACTACTAGCTATGAAAGATGAAAATGGAGGACTATCTATACCAGAAGGATATGTTCCTACCATTGGGAGGAAAAGAAAAAAAAACGATGACTATGAAGGATGAAGAATGGGAGGTTCTTGACATAAAGGAACTGCGAATAATATGTGCCTATATTCATTGGTGTCTTTCAATATTTCAAAAGAAAAGACATCGGAGGGTGTGATGAGCACATTAAATAAGATGTATGAAAAACCCTCGGCTTCTAACAAGGTATTTCTAATGAAGTGTTTATTTGATATGAAGATGTCAGAAGGTGGATCTGTTGTTGACCATTTAAATAAATTTAATATGGTTACTAATCAGGTAAGTTCTGTAGGAGTGAAATTCGATGATGATTCTAGGGATATTATAATCTCGTGTTCATTGCCAGAAAATAGAATGGCTTGGTCATGGTTGTAAGTAACTCTATCTCTGGTTCAAAAACTCTTAAATTCGATGATGTTGTTGGTGTTATTCTTAGCAAGAAAATGCAAAGAAAAAACATAGGTGATACATCGGGTAATTCATTGACCATGGAGAGTAGAGGAAGACAAAGGGAGAGAGGAAATAACCCAGGTAATCACAAAAAGTCTATAAAGGGAAGATCCAAGTATAGACTAGAAAAGATAGAGTTCTTGAAATGTGGTAATAGAGGACATCTAAAGAAAGACTGTAGAGCTCCAATGAAGAAAGGAGACAGGAAGCAGGAGACTACTCTAGAATTTAATGCAGTAGGTGATGTGTTACAAGATGCTTTGATTATTGCATTAGATAATACTAGTGATTACTGCATAGTAGATTCAGGGGATTCATGTCATGCTACACACCATATGAAATTATTTCATGATTATGTTATAGGTGATTTTGGACATGTTTTATTAGGGGATGATGAACCATGTAAAATTGTTGGATGTGTAACGTACAAATTAAGTTAAATAATGGAAATGAATGGATTCTAAAATGTGTCAGGAACATTCCTACTGTTAAAATAAATCTAATATCAACGGGGTAGTTGGGAGATAGCAGTTGCTTGTCCAATCTTGGAAAAATGTGGTGAAAGATCACTAAAGTAACACTGATAATAAAAAAGGAGATAGGATATGTCCTTTGTATTTATGTTCTCATAATACTAATTATTCTATATCTATATTTTCTAGAAAAACAAGTACATTATTCTAGAATCATAGGCATGTCCACATGAGTGAGAAGGGGATGTATATTCTTCACTTAAGGGAATTGCTTCCAGATCTAAAGCAGGTAAGTCTAGAATTTTGTGAGAACTATGTTTATGGGAAACATATGAGAGTCATATTTTTTAGGGTTGGGAAACATAAGAAGAGTGAAGAGTTAGAGCTTGTCCATACAGATGTATGGGGACTAGCTCAAGTACAATCTCTTGGCGACTCTTGTTATTATGTTACTTTTATTGATGATGTACTGAAAAAATTTGGGTTTATTGAATTAGACATAAATCTGATGTGATTGCTACTTTTAATAAGTGGAGATATTTTCTTGATAATGAGATAAGGAAAAGATTGAAGTGTCTCAAATATGATAATGGAGGTGAATACTAGAGTTAGGATTTTGACAGTTACTGTTCATTCCATGGGATTCATAGACAAAAGATAGTCCCAAGAACACCACAAGACTATGGTGTGTCATAAAATATGAATAGGATGATCATGGAGCGTGCAAGGTGTATTATATTGCATGCAAGGTTTCCCTAATAGTTTTGGGATGGTGTTGTAGATACTAGTATTTACTTAAAAAAAAGGCCTTCAAGCGCTTTGGATGGTAGAATTCCATAGGAGGCATGGATAGGTAAAAAGGTAAACTACTCATTTCTAAGAAATTTTGGCTGTAAAAATTTTTCTATATTGATAAAGAAAATAGTAGAAATCTTGAGGCTAAATCCAAGAAATGTACCTTTATTGGATACAGGGTTGATGATTTTGGTTATCTCTTATGGGATTATAAAAATCACAAAATCATTCGGAGTGGAGATTGAGTATTCAATGAAAAGTTTATGTACAAACATTAGTTGCAGGGAAAGAAATAACAAAAGGAAAACATAGAGTACACAATGCTTGATCAAATAAAATAAAATGAAGTTCCAAAGGTGCTAGAAAATCAAGAACAACAATAGGTACCTCAAAATATTGCAAGTGTAAGACGATCTACCAGGTTCACTAGAATCCCTGAACGATTATATCCTTCACTGTAATGATTTATTGATGACTGATTCTGGTGAACTAAAATGTTATGAAGAAGTAATGCAGGTGAAAACTAAAAAGAAGTGGGAGAAAGGAATGAATGAGTATTTTTGGTAAGAAACCATCCTTGGGATTTGGTTGAGTTTCCTGAAGGTAAAAGCGTTTGCAGAATAAATGGGTTTATAGGTTGAAGGAATAAGAAGGAGGAAAGAAGCGGTATAAGGTTGGACTTGTGGTAAAGGGGTTTGCACAAAAGAAAGTTATAGATTTTGATGAAATATTTTCTCCTGTTGTTAAAATGACTTCAATTAGGACTATTTTAAGTCTAGTAGTGGTAGAAGATTTGCATCTTGAACAGTTAGATGTAAAAGCGACCTTTCTCCATGGGGATTTGGAGGAAGAGATTTATATGTAGAATCCACATGGATGTGAGGTCAAAGGGAAGGATAATTTGGTTTGCAGGTTAAAGAAGAGCTTATATGGCCTGAAGCAAGCTCTAAGACAATGGTATTTGAAATTTTATAAGTTTATGATAGAACAAGGTTATAATACATGTCATTTTAACCACTTTGTTTATTTCAAGAGGCTAGATAATGGAAGATATATTATCTTGTTATTGTATGTGGATGATATGCTTGTTGCAGGGTCTAACATGCATGCTATAAATGTGCTCAAAATGAAACTAGCTAAATCATTTGCGATGAAGGATTTGGGTGATGCAAAGCAAATCCTTGGTATGAGAATAACAAGAGACAAGAAAAATCATAAATGGACATTGTCTCAGGGTGAGTAAATATAAAAGGTGTTGGAGAGGATTAGAATGCAGAATGAAAAACCAACTAGTACACCTTAGGCTATCCATTTCAAACTAAGTTAGGATATGTGTCCCAAGACATAGGAAGAGATAGAATACGTGTCCAAGGATCCCTAGTCATCAAGAGTTGGCAGCTTGATGTATGTCATGGTGTGCACAAGACCAGATATTGCACATGCAATGGGAGTTGTGAGCATGTACATGAACAATCCATGTAAATAGAATTGGAGGGAAGTAGAGTGGATTCTCATGGATTTGAGAGGTACCACTTCTCATGCATTCTATTTTGGAGCTTTAGACACTACTGTAAAAGGATATGTTGATGCAAATATGTTAGGTGATAAATACATCAAGAGGAGCACCACAAGATATGGTTTTACTGTAGGTGGACCACCAATAAGTTGGATTTACAAACTACAAAATGTTGTTTCACTTTCAACAATGAAAGCATAGTATTTTTCTGCTACAGAGGCTAGTAAATAGATGATTTGGTTGCATAGGTTCATGGAGGAATTGGGTAAGAAGTAGGAGAATAATAGTTTGTTGTATAATGACATCCATAGTGCCATCCATCTTACAAATAACTCATATTTTCATTCAAAGACTAAAATTATACAACTCAAGTACCGTTTCATAAGATCCCTTCTAGATGAAGAGTATCTTGATGACGTTACTCATGAAGAGCCAAAACTTGACACTACTTGGGACAAGGAACTCTCAGTCACCTCCAGTAGGAATGTTGAAGACACAAATTATGAAGACTTTGTTGAAATAGACATGATCATTCCTTCCCCTTATGAGGCTAATGATGAAGAGTGGATCAACCATTTTTCCACCATAATTGAAAATGGAACAACATCATACTTTGCATATAGTTTTTATATACATATGGGCCATTATGATGAAAAGTTAAAAGACTTGGAACCTCATATCCCTGATGATTCTTTCAGGATGTCACCATCATATTCATCTTGCAGCAGGAAAGCTTGTCGCACAGAGGATTTTTTTGTAGATGTCCATCATATGATGTGCCTAGGTTATCACTCTCAGTTGTGCCCCTCAAGAAGCATAGAAGAAGTTGTTCAACCTGCTTTACCCTACATCGACAAGCCCTTAATGATACATCTTAATAAGGCCAAGGAAGGTAGGTGGACATGTATGAATTTCATCCCTGTTACTGTAGAAATAATAGATCAATGCTATGAGCAATGATGCTAAGAAGAAGCAAAGGAAATAGATCTTGCTACAAGGAATTTTCACAAGCATACACAGGAAAAATAGAGAGAAGAAAAGAGACTGAATCACATGAATGAAGAGATGAATATTTGTGTGTATCCTTCCATTGAATAATGATGAATAATAGTGTACATAAATAGTACATCCCTCATAGTAAAATCAAATTGTATGGAAACAACTCATAAATCTCAAAAAGGATGACTTACCAAAATATAGCAAACCCCCATAGGTGGATAAAGCACTTCCCAAATCTATCAAGGACCTCACGAGTTGGAAAAAGAATGAGTGAGTTGTCAAGGAGATGGAAAAAACATGGTAATCCTAGAAAATGGAGAAAAACTAATGGAGGATGGGTTGGAAACAAAAGCTCCCAGTTTCCTAGTTGACTAGCTTTTATCTTATCCATAGAAAAACAGAATAAAGCAGAATCTACTATAAATTCATGTATACTAATTCTGGATGGTCAAAAGGTGGTCAAGATCAACCCAGAATTGGAAATAAATCATTCCTAGGATATGGATGGCATGTATTGACTTTAAGGTGCAAGTGGATGCCAACTAATTAAGCTAGTGGGTGAATAATTAATCAAATAATGATTAATTATTTTATCCTAAGTTGTGAGTGGGTTTAATATATTCCAACAGTTATAGAGAGAAATTCCTATGGCTTGGGGTACCACAACAGACAGCTTGACTCCAAAAATCACTCCTTTCCAATATGCAATAGAAATCAAATATCTAACACTAAAGGATCATACCTCGTACCTTATTCTGGATGGTTGAAGTAGATCCCCGTTGAGTTTTCCAACTTCAGCTTGAATTGATGAATCACTTCCTCAAAAACAAGTAAACAAGACAAGAATACTATATATATTGGTGTTAGATATATTCTAGCATATATAATCAACAATGTATAAGCATTTGAAATCACCCATGGATGAAATATTCATTCAAACATACATTATTGGACAGGAAAAGATATTCCTATTAATATAAAATCAGAGATTACAATGGATACAACCTCTGTCGGCATGTCTGCGAATCAGAGAAACTGAATCCCCCACTTGGGCCTCCACCACCTCAATCCTCCATCTCTCGATAGCAAGCTCACAAGCAAAAGGAAAGCTTGGGAAGAACACCAAAGTGCTCCAATGGAAAAAGGGATGCAGACTCAAGCACAAGTTCCAGCAACAATGGACTATAGTTTCTTTGCTCACAATTCTCTTATATGCCTTCAATGTATCAAAGAGTTCCTTATATAGCTTTTCAAAGGGGTAATAAAAGGTCGAATCTGAGCGATCTCAAGGCATATGGAAGGCCAGGAGTCAAGTGATTTGAATCCATGTCGATGAAAACTCCAAAAGGATTTGGATTTTGCACACATCCTGATGTACGCGGTTTTAGGGGTCAAATCCACGTATATACGTGATTAGGGGTTTAAAAGTTGCGTATATAAATTTTCACATGTTT
This sequence comes from Pseudotsuga menziesii, assembly GCA_001517045.1. Lineage (NCBI taxonomy): Eukaryota > Viridiplantae > Streptophyta > Pinopsida > Pinales > Pinaceae > Pseudotsuga > Pseudotsuga menziesii. The sequence goes on along the minus strand of LPNX010455480.1, from coordinate 216,906 downwards.
ATAGGGATGGTCAAGGAAACATCAAAGGACAAAATATGGTCCAAGGGGTCTAAGTAATCTGCAGAGGGACAGGGGAAGGCCATACAAGTGTGATTCACCTGGTGTGGTAAAATCAGCTATAACAGATGCCCCCTAATGTATGAGGTTATAGGGGTCATACGATGGCCTAAATACATTATAAGTCTGTCCCAGAAGTGGAGTGATGAAGAGTACCAAATGGAATACCAGCCACCCAATCAACATAGTACAATAATACAACTTTGCACATAACTGCAAATACATATAGTAGTCCCGGATACATAAGAGTATAATGGCCATGAATAGGCATGATACAAAATATCACATAATTGGTCATCGCCACATACAATATACATATATCAGAATATCCATGATGAATATATACAAAGGATCATGATCTCCATAATGGCTGAAGATATACAATGGATCAAAATCTCCATAATAGTTGGAAATGTATGACATATACTAGAATCAAGTCATGAGAGCTAAAATCTCATGAACACTGGCATGATCAAGGAGTTAGCATATAAGAGATTCCACCAATATAGAAGGTCTTCTACACAAACCGCTATGAGTACATGTCCTACTATGTGAATAGAGGTGTCGAGGTCGAACATAGTAGTCCATCATCTAATTACCGGTCATTGATGTATACCATTAACAGACGTGAGATCACCCACCGATAATGAAAATGGGAATCAAGGTAATAGAGTGCAAACTAACAAGTGTGAGTAAATGTGTTGAGTTTGAACAATTGAGAGGATCCATCGATCAGGGGACATTGATGTATTCCCAAAAATTGTCGATGGCGAGAGAACCTGCCACTGATGACTGCAAGTCTTAAGGCACTCAAAAATGACTCTAGATTCCAATCCCAGAATAAATGATCTGGAGTCGATGGGATGAAATACACTGGAAGGAGGGAATTAAGGAATCCCACATCATTCAACATGAGGTACTAATCAAAGCTGTATAATGTGGAAGGACTCAACCACAAGGTGCATGAACCAGTAACTGTACCAGGAATGGCTGACATGCAAAGTCAAGATAACTGAGGAATGGCCGACTCAGGTTTCAACTTCCTTTGAACAAGAGCATAACGATGAATGTTGACTGAATAAAGGTAGCATAGACTTGATATATAAAATTGGGACATCTCTACGACCAGGAGGCATCGACAGAGGCTCCATGGGGACTGGAAGCTTAACCAGTCGGTGGAGATAAACTTAGATAAATGAGTACAGCTCCTAAAGTCAAACTATAAACCCAACCAACGGATGTGATATACAGTGCTCTGTTTGAAGGCAACATAACTCGACAGCTGCCAAAGATAACATCTTTCCTTGTCTGGCTTTTTGGTTTTTTAATTTTTTTTGGACTTCTTTAAATATTTAAAAATATTGAAAAAGAATAAAACTGCTTTATAGTTACAGACTAGGAGGAGACAAGTGTCATATGGGAAAACAAACTAGTTCCAAGCAGTGGAACATACCTATGCTCAATGCAAGGATACATGTGTAGGATAGCAACACTCAGGGGAAAGTCCCCTCCCAGTAGAAATAGGGAATCAAGCTGCAAACTATATATAAAATGGCTCTGCATGGCTAGACATGAGACAAGCTCAGGCTATATTGCTGAAACTCAATGTCAGGGAAGTCGGCGTAAGGCTCAATAAGGCAAGAAAAGCTCATGATAATGCAATTACAACTTGACATAAGGAAGTCCTGAGGTAAATATGCCAGTAAAAGATCAAGAGGAGTATGAGGCTCTTACAAAATGTCATGGAAATACTAATACAATAGACTCCCACAACCTAAGGGACAAAATGTCAGCATGGGAACCAAATGCAAATAAGGCGCTAACTAGGGCACCCATGTAAGTTTAAGCTCTACCACTCATATCATGCCACTTCTAAAATAGCAAGAAGGTTTTGTGACATAATAAAGTGGGTTCGTACCTAAGGTTATAATGAAACAGTCATAATGTCATGTAAAATGCAAACGGTGATGAAACCTAACCTATATGCCAGTTTTGACATGATACCTGAAATCGGCATGAGTGGGTCAATCCAATGGCTGAAACGACACTCAAAAAGGTCTCCTACATCATAAATTAGTCCAAAAATGGTCCAAAAGGATTAGAAACGGTCCAAACTATAAGAAAAGGGGGTAAAAATTTTCAAAAATTTGAAAATTTTCTATAAATAGTAAATAATTCAAAACATTATAAAACATTTGAAACTTTTACCCATTTGAGCTTAGAACTTCAACAGCGAATTCCAGGAGATCCAACCGACAGAATCCACTACTGCTTTTTCCAGGTACTTACCCATGCTCTACTCTTTCATTTAGATGCAAATTTTGTCAAATTCCATGGTGTATTTGATTTTCTAGGCCATTCTAAGATAGGCACCACGGCCCACGCAGAAATCAAGGGTTTTTCTGCATATAGGGCTGGATATACACGGAAAATGCCCCCAAATCCGTGTACATACGTGGTTGTTCAGAAAACAGTCGCGTATGCGGCCGCGCTTAAGGTTTTTCAAGTGTTCTAATGGGAAATTTTCAAATTGTTTGTGCAAGATGGTCCTAGAATGGAGAGAACGTGAACATGGTGATGCAGAAGAGGTAGTAAGGGTAGGTCTAATGGCTCAACAAGTGTTACGTGCATGTGGGCTATACAAATTTTGGTGTCTTGGTGGCTTAAGGGCCAAACTAGGACTATTGTAGATGTTAGTGGACTACTAGGATCCAGAATCAAAGTCATTCTAGATAGACGGGATGCCCCTCACCATCGAAGTGGAGGACATATACTTTATTACTAGACTTTCACGATGGGGGGAAGTAGTGAACCTACGTTCTCGCGAGCCCAGAGGTGGCCTGACTATAGATGAGTACATTGCATTGTACTGCTATCTGGACATGGAGAAAGTGGGGAATCATATCCCAACTAACTCCATACAGGTGCTGGGCCTAAAGGCCATCCTACTGACACTAGGTAGGATAGCAGGCTTGGATTCACTCCACTAGGCCTCATGGACTCTAATGTTCTATGCAATGGAGTGCATGAGACCCACGGTATACAATTGGAGCACTACACTACTGGGCAACATGAAGCACTAGCTCAGTGAGTGCAATATGGGCAGAGTGCAAAACTTTGGTTTCAGCAGCATACTGAGCACATTTTTCTTCGAGCGTGTTCTAGGATTGAGCCCTAGAGTTGACATTCCTCTACATGGGGTTCGAGATCTAGCCCAACGACATTGGGCAGATGTGATGCGCAGACTGGGTGGAGGTAGGGTGTCCAACCCCTATCCAGCTGATTTCTTTCTGTGGTGGTGACGATAGATAGTTGCCATCGATGACTACCCCTATGTGGGGATAGATTTCTGGGGAGACCCGGACATGCCGCTACCACCAGGATTGGCATACGGTGACATAGGTAACGAATCACGACCCTCTTTTTAAATTTTTTGAGTTATTAATTTTTTTTTTTGTGTTTTCTGATTATATGGAATCAAAAACATGTTTTTGGGTGACAATACATAGTGACATCTACCATATGCATGCAGATGTGGGACCATGGCAGCTTGAAGGCTTCCCTTGTCATAGACAAAGGGGAAGAGGAGATGATATCACAGGTGTGGATGTAGAGCAAATGCTCCAAAGCATTCATACCAACTTCGTGAGGCTGACACACAGAGTATCCATGGTGCAAGTTAAGGACTTGCCTGAGGCTATGCAGCACCAGGTGGTGGGTGTACCACAAGATTGGATGCGATTATTTCGATGGATAGCTAGAGCCGTATTGACATTCCACGATCACAACCCCCCTCCTCCTCCACAGGCTTAGATACCTGGGAGTGATACATATTGTACTACCGTGTATTATATTTTGGTGGCTCGAGAGCCCCATTTTTGTATTATGACACTATGTATTACCACAATTTGGATGTTTATAAAACCTTTTATGATGATCGGTTTATTTATTTACATGTGTAAAAATTTTATGTTTGTGATGAGCTTATTGAGTATGAAACAAATGCCAATCTAACACATAGTTAGCATATGAGTCAGCAACTTGATTATTAATTCTTGGAACATGTATGTATGTTATATTGTCAAATTGCCATTCTAATAATCTCACACGTAAGAATCTTCTTAATAATGTCAGATCTCTAACATGGTACAAACCATTAAGCTATGACACTACTAACTCTGAATCAAGTCGTACCTCAAGAGAGAGAATGCCATGTAGATTGGCATCTCGTAGAAGTTCAATAATGGCACTATATTCAGCAACATTATTGGAAGATGGCCGTAGACATACGCCTCCTAAAGACAATATCAGACCCATAGGAGTATAAATCACCCAAGCAGCAGAGGCCGAGTGTTGCGTGTGACGGCTCACACCATCCGCAAATCCTATGAAGGTGGAAGATTCCATTGAAATCTTCCAAAATAAACGGAAACTAATCACAAACCCGAACACCATAAGAAAAAGACCTAACTATGCAAAAGTGTACAACAATATACAATAACCAGCCTTGGCTAAAAATCATGCATAGTACTTCTTGAGATAGAGCTCATTTCTAGGCTCCTCCAAGGCCATTCCCTCATAATCCGCTAACTCATAAGCACCCTTCTCTAACACATGTTTGACGACATAAAGCCCACACCACATGGGGTTAAACTTTCCTACCCCTAAGGGTTCTTTCGGTTGATCCCACAAAAGGACCAAGTCTTCCTCACTAAACCTCCTTGGACAGACAGACTTATCATACTAGACCTTTACGCAATGCTTATTTACCTCTAGAGCCACCAAGGCATCTCGGCGCTTCTCATCAAGTTGCTCAAGGTGGACCAAATTCTCCTCTAGTGGTGAAGTGTCTGGCAAGATCTCTATGGCTAGCTTCAAAGAAGGAATCTCGCACTCAACTGGCAATACCGACTCCACTCCATATACAAGCTTATATGGAGAAAAACCCGTCGCAGTATTAACAATGGTTCTATACTCCCACAAAGCAGGATATAACATAATGTGCCAATTATTCTTGCTTTGTATGATGGTTCATTGGAGAATGGATTTGAGTGATTTATTCACTGCTTCTACCTGTCCATTCGCTTGAGGGTAGTAAGAGGAGGAATGCTCTTGCTTGTACCCTAAATTTGATGCCAACTCTTCCATCATACGATTATGAAAGTGCGAGCCATGGTCAGTGACAAGCTCTTTTGGAATCCCAAACCGAGTAATAATCTGGTTGAATATGAAGTGCGCAACTATCTCATCGCCAGATTTAATTGTAGGCATAGCCTCGGCCCATTTCATGAATTAGTTGACAGGCACTATGATATGATGATGGCCCCCAGCTGAAGCTGGGTTGCAATCCATAAAATCAAGCCCCCACTTAGTGAAGGGACCAGCGGTGATGATGGGATGTAACGAGGCAAGTTTTGATCACATATTACGTGCAAACACTTGGCAAGGGTGGCACCTCTTGACTGCATCTACACAATCCTTAAATATCGACAGACAAAAATAACTTGCTCTTAAGATTTTTTGGGCTATAGAAAGCCCAGATAAATGACCACCACATGCCCCTCCATGGAAATCATTCAGCACTACCTCAGCCTCCTCATGAGTTAAACAACAACGTAAAATTGAATCTACCCCATGACAGTACAAAGTGTTATCCACTACGAGGTAATTCTTAGACACGTGACGTAACCATCATTGTTCATCTCATGAGAGGTGAGTAGGGACCTTCAATGTTTGTAGATATATAATGATATCCCCATACCATGGGTATAAAGTTGAGATTAAGGAGATGTGTGTTGGGATCCAATCCACTAGTGTAAATTAGACCTTAATTTTATGTCAATCCAGAGTTTGTAGACTTAGAGGCATATCCCAAATATAGAGACTCAAAGCTAGACCTAACTAGAAATATAGTTTACCTATGAAACAAATCTATTGAAAACTAGAATGATGTGACTTTGAAATACAAAACGTCCCTCACAGAAGTAACTTCATTTGATCTCTGAGTTAAAAAGCAATTCATATGTGAAATATTCTGAGATAAAAACAAATTAAACCTAAATCCTAAAATATAGATCACGATACTCTGCCTATTATCTCAATATTGAAAGCAGTCAAACATTAATTTCCCTTACAAGAAGACATTCGCAATGTATAACTGTCCTCAGCAATTTGACATTGAATAGGAAATGCACAGCAATTTGATATTGAATAAGCAGTCTAAACCATTCCTACAACATGTGAACAATTAAATAACAGAGTTTCTAACCTTGTTCAAACAATCCAACTCGTTCGGCAATGTATGAGTAATTAAAATGAAGAAATCAAATTCTACAGGATTTAATAAAACATACCACATGCAACGATACAAAAATATGTGTGCAGACTTGGCAAAGGGGGCCCTCCAATGCTTCATTTACACATGCAAAGAAAATCACGGAGCTTTAAACTTCAATTGCATTCACCATATTGAATTGGGCATACATAGTAATCAAATACACAGTATTGATTCCACAACTATACGTTTATGATCCAGGAGGTTTTTTTTCATATGTAAAATCAAATACTTATACAATCTTTTTAAAAACTAGAAATGCTACAAATATGGAAGTCTCATAATGATATGCAACTCTCGAGATCCTCTATCAGATCCATCAAAATAGACAAAATCGGAACTGTCCTATTTTTATGCTAAGTGGTAGCAAAGGTGGTCATCTTTGACCAGCATTGACTTGACACCTATGAAAACCATATCATATTTTCATTACAAGTTTAACCATCCTTGGAGATTGAGGATCTTCCTCGCATCTCCCAATTTGTGCCTAGCTGGCCTGCAAGTATCCAACCTAGGAGAAATTACGGGAAGTTAGCACATTCTGTAATTTTGAATAAAACCTTAATTTAAATGCCTTAAAAATCTCATAATTCAATTTGTTAAGAAGCAACAACATTTATACCTTTGACCTAAGTTTTGTGGATGAAATTAAGGTTTTATGGATCAAGTATGAAGGTTTATGGAGGAAACTAGAAGGTATTTAGATGGAAAAAATAGGTAAAAATGGTTCCCAACAATGTGCTCATCGATAAACGTATCTTCACAAACCAACTCCTCGTCCTCGCTTGGGAAATCCAATATAAGCTCCGCAAAAATTAACGATTTCTTCGATTTTGCCGAAACAAACTCAAGATCAAATTATTGCAAAATGACAATCCATTTATTATATTTTCCCCCAATCATCCTTCGAGTGAGGACGAATTGAAATGGATTGGCATGGGCTATCACCAAGGTCTGGCGAAGGAGAATATAATGTCTCAACCGTTGAACCGCATGTACGATAGCTAAGGCAAGCTTCTCAACATGGGAATAATGGATCTCCATGTCAATAATATTCTGGCTCAGATAGTATATGACATGCTCTTGGATCTCCTCATCCTCTTGAACCAAAACCATACCAATCGTCTCCATGGACGTGGTGACATAAAGTAGAAAATCATGGCTATAGTCTGGGGGACTAATCACCGGGGCTGATGCTAGGGCTCGCTTGAGCACATCAAAGGAATCCTGGGCTCACTCATCCCAACAAAAATTGGTGTCCTTCTTCAAAAGACGCATGAAGCCTCTAGTCAAATTGGCAAAATTGACAACGAATATCCGTAAGAAGTTTTCCATGCCTTGCAAACATTGAAGATGATGAATGTTCTTCAAGGGAGACAACTGAAGTATTTCCTCAACCTTCAAAGGGTCAACCCTTATACCCTCTTTAGAAACAATGAATCCTAATAAGCAACCTGATTTCACACAAAAGATGCACTTGTGAGGATTTAACCTGACCAAATAATGGCGGCACCTTTTGAATACCAATCTCAAATGATAGGAATGATGCATTCTCATACAAGAATGAGAAGCAAGGTCATCCAAAAACACTTCGATAATCGATTTGAGATCGTGGAAGATCTAGGTCATAGCCCGCTGAAAAGTAGCTCCGGCGTTCTTAAGGCCAAAAGGCATCTTTCGATATGCAAAAGTTCCCCAAGGAGAAATAAATGAAGCCTTATGTTGGTCCTCAGGTTTAATTTGTATCTAATTATATCTGGAAAATCCATCCATAAAGGAAAAAACCTCGCTACCCACACACTCATCCAAAATCTAATCAATAAATGGTGTGGGGAAATTGTCCTTAGGACAGGCACAATTTAAATCATGGAAATCAATACATATGCAGATCGCTCCCTGCTTCTTATCAACTGGAATGGGGTTTGAAACCCACTCCATCAAGGGAACGGGATAGATAAAACCAGCTTTCAACAGTTTCTCTATCTCTACCTTAATCGCGGGTGCTTTCCTAGGATTCACTGCACGCAGGCGTTGTCGAGCAGGCTTAGCGTTGGGATAAGTCTTAATCTCGTGTTCAACAATGCGAGGGTTGATACCTAGCATTTCATCGTAAGACCAAGCAAAGATACCATGAAATTCTTTAAACAGCTCGGTGTATTCTAGAATCTCAGCATGGGAACATTCTGCCCCAGTATAGACATTCTCTATCCTACCAGGACCGTGAGAGATATTAATAGGAATCGTTGGAGATATATTTTCCATGTTCCTATCAGCCATAGGACCAGGAGAGCTTAACAAAACCATGGGACTACCAATTCTCTCATGAAGAACCTCCCTAAAGTCCTCACGCTCCAAGTGGTCAAGCTCGAGAAGAAAGTAAGATCTATGATGGAGCTCTTCCCATGGTGGCTCAACTCCCGACATGGCCTTAATAATCGCTTTGTCTAAAGGAAAAACACTATCAAGGCAGTCATGCGCATGAGAAGACTGTACTGCCATGCAGGCAGCACATAAGGGTCCTCCTCCTCCGTCCGTGAAGAGGAAGGACTAGGCTCTGCAACACACTCAAGATTAGCTTGATAAGCTACCATAGTTGTAGGAAATGGCACATCCATCATGATGGGCTCACTCAAAGTATTCGGTGTAGGAAGAATCCAAGGATCTTCCATATGACTCATGCGAAAAGACACCGATCTCATAGATGTCGAAGCCTCACCGGAACTAGACCCTATCATAAGGATAGGTGTAGGAAAACTAAAACTTCCCATGAGAGATGGATACATGCCCACACCCACACTCCCATTTGTCGGCTGAGAGTGCTCTACAATTGGGATCGAAGCTCCCGAAGATGCGGTAACTGAAAGATTCTTGAATGAAATTTGATCAATCGTAACTATATTCCCATTAAATGGAAAGCATACAACGCAAAATAGGGAAGAACATATGGCTTGCATACTGTACATCCAATTCCTACCCAGCAAGAGATTGTAGTCAAGGGGCGCATCAACCACCTCGACCTCTATCGCAATGGTCTTTCCTCCGAAACAAACCTTGAGGGAAGGAAGGATCCCGTGCAGTCTAAACGATCTCCCATCGAACGTAGTTAACATTGTTGTAGACTTAGACAACTTAGGGGAACCTAAACCCTTCCAACATGATAAAGACATCACAGAAGTAGCAGCACCTTCATCAATCACAATGCGCTTGACGGTCATATTAAGACATTCTACGTGAATCAAAAGAGACACATAGTAAGGCAAGCGAGGCTGAAGTCCTGTGGCTTCAAATTTAATCACGGAGGAAGAATTATCATCATTCACACCAAGGGCAGAAAGAAAATCATTCCTTTGCGAAGGACAATTCTAAAGTACTTCTAGTGTAGACATCGCACAATGAGTGTGGCCCAAATCCTCGACAACAGAATAGTTCTGGGAGGCTCGAGGATTAGGATTGTGCCCTAAATGCTTAAGGACTCCCTTAGGAATGCGAGGTGTAGCTTCAGTTTTATCCATAGGTTTTTCAATAAGCAAAGGGGTTCCTGGTGGATGAGGTTCCTTACCTGGGTTGGGTTGTGATGAACCATAGTCCTTTGCACGGGTCACAACTTTCACAGCACGTACCATGTTAATGCAACCACGACCACTACCCTCCAGCAGATCTTGATCACCACTAGACTGGTCATGGGTGCTCGAGTTCATATTTTGATTATGAGGTAAAGGGTTAGACAGCACAGCTGGGCCTTGTGCCAAGAATCTCGAGGCTTCATTGATACGAGGGCACAAGTAAGTGAGGTGATCTTCCTTACACAACTTGCAAGGAAATTTAACCTTATGTTTATATTGCTTGTCCCCCCCAACATTACGGGTGTTCATGTCATTATTATTAGCATTTTCATTCCTATTCCCACCCTTATGATTGTTCTTACCCTTCTTTTTATTCCGTCCGGGCTATTGGTTACCCTTCTGGTCCGACGATTGCACCAAAAGCACACTCGCCGTTCGGGTGGTTTGGGATGAAGCTGTGGCTTGTCCTGAAGTAGATTGGTTGATTGACAATTGACTAACTTGTTTCACAACCGAATCCATAGGTTTATCACTCATGCAACCAACAATGCCATCGGCATGTGGTCCAGGTTTAACTTTGGGGTCGAAACTAGAATGCGGAGCATTGGGAATGATCTCATATAACAAATCGAATTGAGCATAAATCAAATCCAATTCCCATGCCCTAAAAATGCCTCGTTCCTCATTTTGTACTATGGATGTAGAAACATCCTTCGCTATATAAGGCAATAATGACTTAAAGAACCATTCGAGGAGGAATTCTAGCGGTATAAAGGCTTTAATCAACCTCTTCCGTCTATGCCACTCTCAGATATGATCCGAGATATGTGTGGCTTTATCTTACCGAAATGTCGACAAGAGTTTTGTACCAATGTCATAACGCACTAGTAGCTGGAAGTGGTTAAGAAAAGTCATCACTAGGTCATTGAACAAAGTGAATGCCCCCCTAGGTAGCTCTATATACCATTTCATGGCAGGCTCTGTAAGGGTGCGTTGAAATAGACTTAAACGGATTGAGTCCTGGTGTTACCAATAAGCATATCTAATTTACCGAGAAACAGTTGAAATCCTACCATAGGCAGAGGTTAATCTAGGATAGGAAGTGATGCTTTCCCTGCAGCTTCTGGTCCCAGACAATAACTTAGTAGGGGTGGATCCAATTGTAGTCTGAAAGCCATTAACTGAGGTTTACCTATAACCCGTCGATTCACCAAAGCTAGCAAGCAGTATACTTTCCAGTTCGAAAATCATAGCCTATTGCTGATCCCATGCAAATGAATTTATAACTACCAACATAAGTAGAAGAAAAGGTCTATAGAGTGTCGATGGATGCTGGAATTCAAAGAGCAGCATAGGTGAAAGGTAGTAACATGTTCGCTCGGATCCTCTCTCGGTTTGCCCTCGAATTTGGGTATGTCGAAGGGAATCTTAGTAGGGACAGCTGGCCAAGCTAGGTCATGAGCTACAGGATCATTTGTCAATCTTGATAAGTCAGGAAGATTCAGCGTTGCGAGGAAAGGGAGCCTTGGATGATTAGGTCGATGGACCGCTCCCTGATAGTTTTGATTCACATAGGTCTGATTACCATAACCACCATGGTGTTGGCCATAGTTCCCTCCTCCCATTTGACCTGTATAGGGTGGCATGGAAGCACCATAGTGTGGTGTTCCTTGACTATTCGGAGCTACAAAGCCGTAATTTGGAGAGTAAGTGGGTTGGTGATACCCGCACCCATAAGGTGAATAACCCTGTCCATACTGCATCCCATAATAAGGTCCACAAGTCATCACATGAGATGTCCCATGAGACACTCCGTAAGTAGGAATATATGCTCCGGAAGTAGGAATATACATTTCGGAAGTAGGAATATACACGCCGGAAGTAGTAACATGACCTCTAGAAGTATGAACATAACCTCCTGAAACAACAGGGGGTACGTGAACCTGAGACACAACTGGTTGAGTAACAGCAGTACGGACATGAATCGTAGCAATGTTTCGACTTGAAGGACCATGTGAATGAGGTGGAGGGTGAACATTTGAAGAACTAGGGATAGAGGACGAAGGGACTTGAGTAATTATGTACATGTTGTTCCCTATAGTCACTCGTCTCGCATCTGGTATCCTAATAGGATCACTAGCCCTAGGCCTAGGAGGAATATGTGATGTATCTTCCACCACTGGGATGGAAGGTGCAATGTGACTTGTGCTCCCAAACCTCTCCACATGGTAAGGAATGAGAGTGCCCCTAGGCATAGTGTTAGGATAAAAATTCAACTCGACATGAAATGCCAAATCATAACTAGTGCTCACGAGTTTGAAATGAGTCTCATCATCTTTCAACATTCCATACTGTCGATGCATAAATGGGGGATCAACACTAGAGTAAGTAGGTCTATCATGAAAAGTACCTATCTCAGGAATCATAGGACCTAACACAGTCAAATAAGGTGAAGGATCATAGTTAGGAGTAAACTCCCCATCTTCCACTTGAATGGGAGAAGGTGGTTCAGAAATACCTTCAACATGGTCTCCCATTGTGTGTGAATCAATGTGCGGAGTAGTCCACTTGTACTGTCTATTTCTCTCTCCCAAAGGAGGAGGAGATGTAGAAGGCATAAGTCCTGCTAAATGACGAGAACGGTAAGGCACCACACCCGAATCTACAATGACTCAAAAAATATAAAAGACTCTCTATCTATGTAAACCCTAGGCAAGCTAACATGCACAGAGCATACACCAATAAAATCTAAAGACAAACACAAGCAATCAAGGGTAGGATAAATGAGCTCCCGAATGAAGTAGGTATGTCTCTCCTAGGAGAGGCTTGAGACTCCCATACACAACAAGTGGAGGTACGTAACCAATTATTTTGGCCCTCAGCTTCAACGCGTAAAGTGACATGTTGGCTATCTGGGTAGACCCAGGTTTACTAATATACATATACCAACAATACCCCTAGCTCACTGGCCCTTTCGGCAACAAACCGCAAAACGGCCTGAAGTCTCACCCGAAGTGATCTTATGGGTTGGCCGAAGACTTAGGTTTCCTAAACTAGGTTTTGTAGTATCCTAGGGTCTTGCGGTTTCTCTTAGCCAGCGATATCTCTCTGCGATGCGCGGTTCTCTCTTACTCATGGGTTCTGACAGGGGAAGGACTCCTATCACATCGTAGCGACTCTAGCGGTGCACAACTCTCCCTTCCGCTTAACCCACACTCTGTGATATCTCACACCGTAGCTCCTCTGATGGTGTGATATCGCCTACTGTCAACGCGATATCTTCTATAGTACGGACCACTGCGACCCTCACGATCCAAAGGCTATCCCACTGGGTGAAATGACTTGGCTAACTTTCAACAAGATAGTAAACACTCTGACTTGAACTTCCACAGTTCAACACACTCTACCTCAACTATACTTAACTAGCCGAATACGTATACTGGAAACACTTTAACAGAATGACTTATTACTGTGTGAAACAAGCATTGATAAACTCATATGCAGATGCTTGATACATGTAAATCCACCTTTAACCTTCAATAATGCTGTAACTGAATGAGGACATACAAACATTTACTAACTGAGATACAACATTCATGTAACAGATAACAGATAACAGATATCAACTAAGTAAAGCACAATCACATGAAATAATCACATAACACACTGGTTTTACGTGGTTCACTTCCAGGGTAGAAGCTACGTCCATAGAACTGTGTTTATTATATCTTGAGAGAGTACACAGTTTTGCTGCAACCTATTGTGCAGCTAGAGATCTTCTGGGTAACTCTGCACTCACTGTCGGGATCCCTTCTCTCCTAGATCTCTTCTCTTTCTCTATATTTCCTTCTTACAATATTCTCTCTCTTTGTCAATCCCTGCGGATTGTTACATACATACTCCTGGAATTAGCTACTGGTTAGAGTAAGGTAACTATGAACTGAATAGCAGAACCAGAGCTCGACTCTATTACAATACAAAATAACTGTGAGCTAACAGACTACTGGACTCTCAGACTGGCTAACTGTCTGAATAGCTACAGCTTATCCGACTAGCTAACCTTTTACAATACAGTTTTCATCTCTTTATAGGCAGCCTGAGGGTCTTGCCATTACAACACTGTGGGCCTGTCCCAACAGTAACCCAAAAACCCTAACTATGATAGTCAGTCTATATATACTCGAACTACTGCTTTACGTCACACCACAGCTCTCTGCAATATTCCATGCTTCCCGGCACTGATTGTGGGTACTGGGCGCCACTTCCTTTTTTGTCCTTCATCTTCAATACCTCGGCCTCGTTGCCCCTTTTTCCTTTATGAGGGTAGCTGAGCCCTCCTGTCTTCACTACTACCTTGAATGTAGTGGGTGATCTCTCTCTTCTCGGCCGCTCAGGTACTGTCGTCTTCTTTGACTTCTCTGCCCCAATAGTCACAGTTTCTGGCTCTGATCTGCAGCTAGAAACATGCTACGGTGTCGTATCTTTACCTTATCTCTTATATCTTCACAAAAACTATATATCTACCAAAATGGAAGCTTCTCCTGTAGTTGCGAGACCCTACTTCAATATTCCCCTAACACTTACTTGTGGCTTGTCCTCGAGCCACTAACAGCGGGATTCTCCTGCTGTACTTTCTCCTTGGCTTCCTACGAAGTCTTCGTAAGTTTCTGCCGAAGTCCTGTGACTTCTTTCTCCATAGTTTCGACACACTCTTATGCCAATTCAAGCATAGCTTGACTAATAATGGAGTCTTCTGTTGCATCAATTTCATTTCTGGTGGTAGTGAACTCCCTAACCTTTTGCTCAACCACCTCGACTAGCTTTGTGATTTGTTCTTGATATGGTTGAAGCAGGTTATTGATTTGTATCTCCTTTTCTCTCAATCGCTACGCTTCCTGTTGCAAGCGGTTCATCTCTGTCATCTTTCTCATCTTCACAAGAGCTCCTAAACTCTTGATTTCTTCCTTCATTGCTACTGTGGAATTCTCTATCTGATGAATGCTTTGCTGGAGTTCTACTCTCTCGGGATGCTCATCTAACTCCGACCATGTGTTCGTCGCATCAGCAAGCACTGACTGTGCATCGTCTATGTGAGATTTCATCTGTGCAGAAGTGAGTCTAAAGACCTCTACTCTCGCTTCCTTGTCTTCCTGGGGGGTGCCCGGTGCTCGAGCCTCAAGCTCAGCAATCTATGCTTTGTGGTCTTCTTCCATCTTGGTTACTGTTTCTTCCAGAGCCTTTGCTCTGTCTGCAACTCTTCTTACCTTCTGCGTGAGAGGCAAGGAAAACTCAATGTTACATTGGGGTAACTCCAATGCGATGCTCTGTAGGACCTGATTAAGATCCTATTCTCTTTCTTCATATGTTCTTAACTCCTACGCCTTTGTCTGAACACTTGCGGTGAGTGCTGCATTCTTTTGTTTCAGCTATGTGTTTTGTTTATAAGTTGTGAGCTCTCTATCTATGAGCTCTGCGCTTAGTTGTTGCTGGATCATCTGTAACTGATCAACGTGAAACTCTACGAGGTTAACCTAGACAGGTTGCCTAATCTGTATCTATACGTCCATCATTAAAGCAACGAATCAGATGCTCCCTGGTGGTATCAAGACTGTATTGATGCGATCCTTTGCCAATATTTCCTCGCGGGAAATCGTCTGTGTTGAACTTTCTCCTGCGGACGTCTTGATTAACTGAGTGTGGATTGTGGCAGTCTTCTTGGTTAGTGTTTTTAACTCCACAAGCTGCTGATCTATCGCCCCCTGTAGCTTGCCCTGCGATTCCTGCATCGCCTAAAATGTGTCGTCCATTTTGTCCTTTAGTCTTGCTGCAATTTGCTCATAGTCATTGTCTGTCAATGCAGTCTTCAAAGGTAGTTTTGTGGATTTCTACTTTTTCTTCTTCGTTGGTGAATCTAGTGGTGCCTCCTCTGGGTCTTTCCTCTTTTCTCCTGATAGTGGCACTTCTGCTGTATCTTGCGTCTCTGACCCCACTTTGTCTTTGCCTTTGTCCACTGGGTCTGTCTGTGTGGTACCTGATGGTAGTGCTGTGGTATCCTCTAATGCTTTTTTCCACTCATCGTCAAAGTCTTTGATGACGTCTTCGACATCCTGCCTGTCATCCTGAACCAACCATTAGCCCAATTGTCCCTTTGAGACCTTTTTGGCCTCAGGTAGATTCTATGGCTGTCTGCCATAAAATCAAGCTGGTTATCATATATGTCCACAGTCTCCGTGCTGATCCGTGACGTCTCTTGGATGATTCTCTTCAATAGTTTATAGTATTCATAGAATACTATCATATTGTTCTTTTTCTTGGCTGGGCTGCTGCTCTCCCATAAGTTGGTATAGTTCACGCCTCTGGGCTCGCCACTTGCTAGCTGTCAAAACTAGGTATGGGGCGGCTCCTTCCACCCGATGAATGCACATAGTATAAGCAACCACGAGAAATGGAAGGGGTGGTTTGCCTCATCCTGGGCTATCAAACAATCTTGCTGAAAAATATTTAACAAAAATAAACACCAATTGAACTGTTCACCTTCTACAACTTGTATGGCAAGGTGAATTACTGATCCTGTGACTTCCTTTAGGCAAACCTTGGTTAACAGTCTGCCTACAAGCAGACTGGTTGTAAATCTGAGTGTATCGTCTATTAAGCTTGCGATGTCATAAGCCCGTCCTCCTCTCTGTAGCTTATACTTGGTAACTAGGGATGGTGGTAGCTTGGAATCCTTGGTCTTTCCTATTATATGTGTCTTAGGGTCCTTACCAGTCTTGGACAGCTTGGTGATGCAGTGTATCAGGTCGAAATTTAGGTTGACTTTGTTACCTAGCCAGAGGTAACCTCCATGTACACAAGAAAGTAGGACACACACCATGGAATTAACCTCTGCACCTCATCCAAAATGTGGTATTATCAAAAAATTGAGCAAGCCTGAGCGCTCAAGAGTCTGGACATGTTCCGTAGGAACATATTCATCTGCACCTGTCCTTGGGTTCTTCTGAATCGTAAGATACTGATCCGGCCAGAACTGAGGATATGTCTTACTGTCTCCAAGGTTATAATCTATAAATTTGACATTAGGGGCATATCCTAATAGATCTCCATCTTCCTTTACTCGAGAATCAATCGGTGGTATGGGAACAGGAAACTTAGCACTCTTGGGAATGTTTACCTCTGGTGCGCCTTCAACTCGTGGCACAATATAGTCTGGTGCGCTATGGACTTCTTCCTCCGGCTCTCGACTGGATTCTTCTACTATCTGAGATTGGCTCCTCATCCTTGGCAGATGTCTGACCTATGATGAACTTGGTTTCATACCCTTGGGTGGTGGTGCCATAGCAGACATAAGGCCTCCACGCTTGAATCGTCTCAAAATGTCTTCTAAAGGTTCCTCCTCGGACAGAACCCACTCAGTGCAATACTCTAGATTGGCAATGGCTGTGAAATAGGAAAATCACAGCACTCTATAACGAAATTAGCTATGCACAGGGAAAACTTAACAACTTACTCTATAGCTCTTGGATCTTGCAAAAGTAACCGTGCTGAATGAATGATCTCTACTTTTATGCTGAAGGCTATAATCATGGATGCAACGATCATCTAGGCTGAACCCGTCAATGGTATTAATTGCATGGACGAGACCACACCCGTCATCCCAATCCTTATTAAATGTTGAAATATGATCAAATTTCCCTCGAAACCTGTGTGCAGGCACCGGTCTCGTCAAAGATTTACTAGATATGGAAAAATTTATGATGCTGTTGCCAAATCTATGGTAAGGTATACCGGTCATTTCTTCATTAACTGCCTGTTAGAAGGTGAATTGACTGGCCCTCTGTGTTTTTTTGAAAGTGTCTACGTGGCATGGGGAATCATTGCCTTACCGCGATGTCACACCGCATCACCTGTGCAAAACAAACTTAACAGGTTTTTTTTTTTTTTCAACAGAAAAACTCTCCTCATGCGAATGCTTTTTACCTGTCGATGTAGACTAACTACTGGTGTGATGCCTCCTTTCAACTACACTAGACATCTACACTCTCATATATGTCTGAGTTAAGGCTGGGATATGGAGTGGCTATCACTGTAAAGCTTAAGCCTACTGCCATTAATGAAAGTGGGAAGAAGCTCCCCGTTCAGTTTTCTGAGCTGAATGACACCTCCATATATAACTTGTTGAATCTGGTATGGCCCCAACCAATGCATCTTGAATTTTCCTGGAAACTTCAAAAACTTACTGTCGTAGAGGAGGACTAGGTCTCCTATCTGAAAAATATTTTTCTTTACATGCCTGTCATGCCAAGCTTTCTCTCGTTCCTTCTGCACTTTCTGATGGAATCCTGTGATGAACCTGTCTTCCTCTAAGGCAAGCAGCTACACTAGCCTTTCATTCGTCGTAACTGTGTCTGTCATCTCGGTGATCTGAGCAATTCTTAGACTGGGCATAATATATTCCATAGGCATAACAGCCTCTTGTCCATACACTAAGCTGAAAGGTGTATGTCCTGTAAGTTTCTTGCATGTAGTCCTATAAGCCCATAACAAAACATTAACCCTGAGGTCCCAATCATTTCTTTGGCTGTTGCAGATCTTAGTAAGAGTGTTTTATAGAATCTTGTTAAAGGCCTCCACCATACCATTATCTTGTGGGTGGTAGGGATTGCTCTTATGGTGCTGTATCTGGAATTCCTCTGTCAAGGCCTCAATAGTGTGGTTCAAGAAATGGGTGCCTTGATCGCTCATCAAAATTACTGGACATCCAAATCTACTGATGATGTTCTCAAAGAGGAACTGTGCAGCTGTAGCAGCATCACAATTCCTTACTGCTTTAGCCTCCTCCCATCTGGTGAGGTATTCTGTTTCGGTGATGATGTATCTCATGCTAATTCATTTTCCTGGTGGGTTGATAGGACCCACAAAGTCTATAGCCCACTTGTCATATGCGCGCAGCGTAATCTATGGTCGCAGCGACATTTCATCTCTCTGCGAAGGTTTTCCTACCCTCTGGCAGATGTCACAGCATCTACAAAATTCCTTAGTATCCTTATGCAAATTAGGCCACCATAATCCCGCAGTCAAGATTTTCTATGCAGTCAGCTTTCTTACAAAATGACCTCCTGCGGTGCTGGAATTTGCTTCTCTGATAATGGCCTCTTTCTCATGCGGCATGACGCATCTACGCAGGACTTCATCTGGACCTAACTTATATAATTGACCTGTAATCAAAGTGAAGTTTGCTTCTTGGTAAACTCAACAGGTGCCCATCCTATCGTGAGAAAGTGAATAATATTAGCATAGTACTCATATGCAATCTGAATAGAAAACAACTGCGCATCGGGCAAGTTGTCCTCTATGTTACTTGGCTCTTCTCCTGAGTCTATCCGCGATAGATGATCTGGTCTGACATTTAATCTCCCTAGTTTGACAATAATTTCAAAATCATACTCCTGAAATAGGAGTAACCATCTGCAGATTCGTCCCCCTAACACTGGCTTATTGACCAAGTACTTCAAAGTAGAGTGGTTAGTGAACATCTTGAATGAGGCACCTAGCAAGTAGTGCCTCAATTTCTGTAGAGCATACACCATGACCAATCCTTCTCTTTCCGTAGTGGTGTAGTTCTTTTCTGCGGTGGATAGTTTTCTGCTTGAGTATGTGATAGGGTGATCAATACCTCCTTCTCTAGGCTGGGTTAAGACAATCCCCAGTGCGATGCCAGATGCATCCACATGTACATGAAATGGCTTGGTCCAGTCTGGGAATACTAAGATGGGTGCTGTAACCATCTTCTCTTTAAGGGTGTCTAGACTTTTCTGGCATTCCTCATTCCATAGGAATTTTACATCTTTCTTTAACAGCTTTTCCATAGGTTCTGTGATCTTTGCATAACCTTTGATAAATTTTCTATAGTACCCGGTATGACCGAGCACTGTCCTCAACTGCTTGACTAAGTTGGGTGCTAGAATATTTACGATGATGGCAATCTTTGCAGGATCTACCATCAAGCCTTGTCTACAGACAATGTGACCCAACAAAATACCAAATGGCACACAGAATATGCATTTCTTTAATTTTAGAGAAATATGGTATTGCCTACATTTCTCTAACATCAATCTTAAATCACCTATATGTTTGTCGATTAATCCAAATACAGTCCAATTGTCAAAATAGACTTCTAAGAATTTATGGATGTACTCTTTAAATACAGCAACTACTACTCTTGAAAAGATAGCTGGTGCATTTTTAAGACCAAAGGGAATTACCGTATAATGGAATGAGCCCCATTCTGTCGCAAAAGTGGTCTTAGATCAATCTTCTAGATGGATTCTGATCTGGTGATAGCCTGAAAAGCCATCGGTGAAGGAGCAGACCTCCTGTCCTCCCACATTGTCTAGAAATTCATCAGTAAAAGGTGTCGAAAATGGGTCATGAAGTAATGCATCGTTGAGTTTGTGCAAATCGACACAGATTCTGATTTCTCCTTTGGTTTTATTCTCTTGCATGACCATGGGACTAACCCATTTGCTTTCTTCCACTGGCTCAATGATGCCTACTGCTAGCATCTTATCAATCTCATCCTTAACTTTTTCTTTATGCCGAGGATTTAATCTGCATGGACGTTGCTTAACTAGTCTAGCATCCTCTTTCAATGGTATCCTCATTACTCCCAAGTCTCCAACTATTCCCTTCATTTCTGTGAACTTAGTGGGGAATAAGTCCTGATAGTCATGTAACAGATCTGCAATGTGTCCTACCATTTCATCGTTCCAATAGTCTCCAATGGATGCAAAATTTGGTTCTGTGTCTGTGCCAATGTTGATCTTCTTAATATTGATAGGATAGGTGATAGCTGGAGTCTCTAGCTTAGGTCCATCAACATCGCAAGTTCCTTCTGACTCTGGGATGTTGATGTTGCGAGGATCCTCATCCTCCTCCTCTAGTTCTGATGCAAAGTTATAGCACTCTAGCGCCTGGTCCAATTGGACAGCCCAATCAAGTTGAGCTAACACTGATAAGGTACAGTCCTCAAAGATCTTAATCTTTATAATGTCTAAAGCCTGATTAATGCTTGGGCACTTAGATTCAAAAGCGAAACTGAGTTCAAAGCTATCTATCATAAGTGGCCATGTAGTTGTTCCTCTGTGCAACTCTGTCTCAGTGTACCAATTCTTTGGAATTTGATCTAAAGTGTGAATGAATCCTTGAACACATTCATCCTCGGGAATGTCCAACCAATTCTGTTCACAACTCTGAATGTGTGACCAGGGGTCACTTTCTCCTGTATATTTCTTCTGTAGACACTCTTTGTCATTAGAAAACCTGATCACTGTCAATCTCTTGAAGTCATCCCATGACATGATATGTTGCTTGTGTGCATGCCACCATCTTGCAGGTGTGGCTCTTACTGCAAGGTCAATCGCTGACATCCTCTGCTCTTGAGGAATTTCTTGTTCAAACTGGTATAAAAAGTCATTGACATCTGCTAAGCCATCAAACGACGGAATATCCTTAAGCTCTGCTCCGATCCATCATAGTGACTTAGTCAGATATGCACATCTGCGAGCTGAGACTTCATAAAGTCTGTTCTGCCAGTTCTCTAGACCAACATCCGAATGCGATGCGCATGAGCTGTCGCATCGCCAACTGATATTTCCTTCTACAGTTGGGTTGATGTAGTCGCTCTGATTGGTGGTCATCTGATAGAGGCTCTCCATATTACGCACCGCATCCTCTACTTGGATAGGTTCAATATATCTAGGAGCCTAAAAAGGATCCAACGGTGCGATGACCCGGATCTTTGTATCCTCAAAGGTCATTTTTCTTTTCTTTAATTTGATAACAGCCATGTTATCGATTGCCCACTCAATACCTAGTAGAGTTGGATATGGTCTACTATCGCCAATGATTTCTATAACTTCAAAGTATGCAAAACTGCGAACTCCGTCAATGTCAACTGGCACTTGTGGTAATCGACCCAGTGGTGATACCCTCTCTTGATTGGCTAGTCGTAGATGGATAGGCGATGTGGCTAACTTGGGGATACCCATCTGTTCCCATGTCTGCTTAGTCAGAACATTTACCTCTGATCCTAAGTCTAGGATTACCTCATCCATTTCAAATTCTCCAACGTGTGCTGTGAGTCGCATCTCTCTTCCTGTTCTTGTATGGCCCATAATATTATGAACAGCACGCTATGCACTGCTCACAGAAGAAGATGGTGGATACTGATCTATGATGCACTGAAGCTCTGTGATAGCTTTCTCGTTTCTTATGAGTTTCAAGCAACTCTGCAGGAAGGATTGTACGCTTCCTATCGACTCATCCTCATCACATCTTCCTGATGTGGTAGCCTGCGATGTCTCCACAGGACTAAGGCCACAAGGTGTTTGCTACAGTACACCCCTAGACGGCTGTACCTGGGGTCCTGATTGTATAGGTTCATTAAAGAAAGTTTTAGCTTCCTGAAATGTTTCTTTATTCTTCTGCAGGTCGAGTGGTGTTGATTTATTAGTAGCTTTGTGCACCCACTCTGGTCCTGTGTTCTTTTCACTATCCTACAGTGTCCCACTAGTGGAAGCATCACTGCAAGTCAAAATGTTGACTCTTGGTTTTGGCTCTTTCTGCTCAGCAGCGATAAGCTGAATGTTTTGGTGTACCACTGGCTTAGGTTCCCTGATCTTGGCTATCAAGGTAGGACATTCTTCTATAGTGTGATCGTAAGATTTGCAATAATTACATGTCGTAGTAGGGCTCTGATAGTCCCTAGCATAATGTCCTACAACTCCACAGTTGTAACAAGTAATTGGTCCACAGCCACGGCCAAAGCCTCCTCCACGGCCTCATCCTCTGAATCCTCCTCCACGGCCTATAGGAGTCGGTTCATGTTGTGGTCCTGCTACTGGACCCGGTGTCTCTGATTGGACTCTGTACAAGTCATGTTTTCTATCAACCATGAGATCATATGCTTTGTAGGTATGGTATTCATGTCCTACTGACTTACAGAAGGTACAATATAAGTTCTTAGGCATCTGTTCATACTTCTGAAGTAAAGGGAATTGTTGAGGTGGATGTCCTCTTGTTCTTCATAGTTCACACCATGGCCCTTGAGTTTGTGCTAAGGGGTTAGGAGCCCCACTTGCTAAGTATTCAACAAATACTGGACAGTTATATTTAGTATGGCCTTGTGCTTTACACTTGATACACCATATGTCTTGTGCAATCTCTTTTCCTTTTCTAATCTCATGCATCCGTAACGTGAGATTTGCTAACTAGTTTTGCAGGTTTTCCATACCTGTACTGGTCTCAGCTAAAGGTGATGCCTCTAGTTTCATTTCCATCTCCAATGCTTCATCCTACATACGGAGTCTCTGCTACATCAGTGGATGTCTAATATGTGGGAGCATTGCTGCGATGAACCATTCCTTATGCTGCTTCGGGGCAAACTCAAAGCTAACTTGGTCTATGAGAGCTTTGAATTTCTGATCAAAGTCCCATACTGACTCTGTAGGTAACTGTTTAATGTCTTTGAGCTCTGTGATACACTGCGATTCGAACTTGGGCTTCTTAAATTATTTAATCATGGCAGTCCGGACCTGTATAAGTGTTCTGGGT
This sequence comes from Pseudotsuga menziesii, assembly GCA_001517045.1. NCBI lineage: Eukaryota > Viridiplantae > Streptophyta > Pinopsida > Pinales > Pinaceae > Pseudotsuga > Pseudotsuga menziesii. The sequence continues at coordinate 193,341 of LPNX010455480.1, read as the reverse complement.
ATTGCTGAGGTATACTTCATATACCATGTTAAGGCTTGTTCCCTAAGTGTGGTGACCAATTGTACAAGTTTAATATTATCATCGTGGATTCCTTTAATGGTCCACATGGCTTCACATAGAAACCAGTGTTGCTCTGGGTCTTCTGCCCCTGTACCTTAAAGGTAGGTAACTTCATGTCATCCCCCATTCTATTTCTATGTGGTGGATACTGATTTGGTGTGTTACTGCCACTTGGCGGTGTAGATGTAGGTGATGTAGCGGTAGTATGTGCTGTGGGTGAACTAATAGATGGAGTTCCTATGGGCTTGTTTTGAGTCCTGGTTGTTTTCTATGGGGTATAAGGGTGGTAAGGGATACCCCCTTCTGTTCTTTCTGTATTACTATGACTCTGCTGTCTAGTATTATCTGAACTGTTTTCAAATATGGAAGAGCTGAAATCTACTTTATATTTCTTGCCACTATGTGTACATCCAATATCATCAAAATCACTTTCAAACTCTTGTGACATCACACTTTCTTATCTTACTGGTCTAAAACTATATCCATTACTCATTTTTCATATAATAACATCTTAATGGACAAGTTTAAAGATTTTAGGTACTTACCACGATATCCTTTGAAGAAGTACCACTCACCTCCCTGAAGATTTTTGTCTGTTCAACTGTAAACTATGTAACAAAGCCTTCTAACACACTCACAAGCCAGAAGTCGACTGCTCGTGTAATGGGATTGTCTATGCTCTCCAAGGTGTGAATCAGCTCCGGTGTCCACACGATGTTTCTTTTATTTTTGAATATATTCTGATCAGTCAGCTTTGATAACCAGTCGTACAGCTCATTTCCATAGGTCGCAAAAAATATCGTATGCAGGTCTGTGTAGATATGTTTTTGCAACCAGTCCTCTGTACTCAACGTAGGACTCTTGTTTTTTGTCACAGCAAATTCTCTTTCTATAGACTCAACCCACTGGTTGAGTTCTTCTTTAGTAGGATGACAATAGAACATTAGCTCTTAGTTTGTTCAAAACCGGCAATGGAACCATTTGTTGGCTATCTGGGCAGACCCGAGTTTACTAATATACATATACCAACAATACCCCTAGCTCACTGGCCCTTTCGGCAACAGACCGCAAAACGACCTGAAGTCTCACCCGAAGTGATCTTATGGGTTGGTCGAAGACTCAGGTGTCCTCAACCAGGTTCTATAGCATCCTAGGGTCTCGTGGTTTCTCTTAGCCAGCGAGATCTCTCTGCGACGTGCGGTTCTCTCTTACTTGCAGGTTTTGACAGGGGAAGCACTCCTATCACATCACAGCGACTTTGGTGGTGTGAAACTCTCCCTTCCTCTTAACCCACGCTCTACGATATCTCACACCGTAGCTCCTTTGACGGTGCGATATCGCCTACTGTCAACGCGATATCTTCTATAGTACAGCCCACTGCAACCCTCACAGTCCAAAGGCTATCCCACTGGGTGAAATGAATTGGCTAACTTTCAACAAGATATTAAACACTCTGACTTGAACTTCCATAGTTCAACACACTCTACCTCAACTATACTTAACTGGTCGAATAAGTATACTGGAAACACTTTAACAGAATGACTTATTACTGTGTGAAACAAGCACTGATAAACTCATATGCAGACGCTTGATACATGTAAATCCACCTTTAACCTTCAATAATGTTGTAACTGAATGAGGACATGCAGACATTTACTAAATAAGATACAACATTCATGTAACAGATAACAACTATTAACTAAGTAAAGCACAATACATGAAATAATCACATAACACACTGGTTTTACATGGTTCACTTCCAGGGTAGAAGCTACGTACACAGAACTGTGTTTATTATATCTTGAGAGAGTACACAGTTCTACTGCAACCTATTATGTAGCTAGATATCTTTTGGGTAACTCTGCACTCACTGTCGGGAGCCCTTCTCTCCTAGATCTCTTCTCTTTCTCTATATTTCCTTCTTACAATATTCTCTATCTCTGTCAATCCCTGCAGATTCTTACATACATACTCCTGAAATCGGCTACTGGTTACAGTAAGGTAACTATGGACTGAATAGCAGAACCAGAGCTCGACTCTATTACAATAGAAAATACTGTGAGCTAACAGACTACTAGACTCTCAGACTGGATAAATTTCTGAATAGCTACAGCTTATCTGACTAGCTAACCTTTTACAATACAGTTTTCATCCCTTTATAGGCGGCCCGAAGGTCTCTCCATTACAACACTGTGGGCCTGTCCCAACAGTAACCCAAAAACCCTAATTGTGAAAGTCGGTCTATCTGTACTCGAACTGTCACTTTCTATCACACCACATCTCTCTGCAGTCTTCCACGCTTCCTAACGCTGATCGTGGGTACTGGGAACCGCTTCGTTTTCTGTCCTTCGTCTTCAATACCTCGGCCCTGTTGCCCCTTTTTCCTTTATGAGGGTTGCTGAGCCCTCCTATCTTCACCATTTCCTTGAATGCAGTGGGTGAGGTCTCTCTTCTCAGCCACTCAGGTACTGTCGTCTTCTTTGACTTCTCTGCCCCGATAGTCACAGTTTTCAGCTCTGATCTGCAGCTAGAAACATGCTATGGCATCGTATCTTTACCTTATCTCTTATATCTTTGCCAAAACTGTCTATCTTCCAAAATGGCAGCTTCTCCTATAGCTGTGGGACCCTACTCCAACACGACACCCATAGAATAACCCCTGCAAAGTACCCCCTCAATATCCTAGGTAAGGCCACTAAGGTCACCTCAATATAATCAATGCTCAAGCAGACAATTGCAGGCGAGATTGACTATATGGGTAGGGTAGCAAAGCCCAAAACTCTCAAAAGAGCCCCCAGATACGAATACAATCCTAGAAATATCTTCGATGCTACTCAATTATGACTAGGGGTCATCCCAATCAATAACCGCTCACACTGCCTCGTGCTTAACTCCCTTTTAAGAGGAGGATCCTGAGAAACACTGGTTATACCAAGGAATTTCACACACTCACCTGGATAGACACATACATGTTGTTGTTTAGTGATCTTGGAGATTTTACTCACAATGAACTATTCCAAGACCCTAAAACCTAATCTTGTTGGTGAACCCTATCAAATAAAATAGTGTAGTTCATTTTAATTTAAGTGTTGCTTTCAATTGGCTTTATTACTCAAAAGAGGTATATGGCCATGCAACTAATGGCGTTATGACACAACATGAAGTAAAATGCACACCTAACAATCAATGCAAATGCATTGTGTCCATGAAAAACATGGTATGCTACTATGTGTAATGCACAATTTTTCTTCAAATGATAAATGCAAGCTTTTCTATATGAAATACTGACTAATACTCCAAAGCAAATCTAGTGCAAGTACTATGCAAAATGAAAGATGCAATGCATAATGATAAGCAAATATTTTTAGATTTTTTGAAATAAAAATGAGATACTAAAGAAAAAGAATGGTTCTACAACCCCCAGACTCTCCAAGCACACTCAAGCAACACTCAAGCAAAGTATTAAGGTAAAAGAAATCTAATGCACTAATCCCAAAACAAAAAATAAAAAATGCAATGACAAGAACATTCTTCAAAAAAGAAATTTTACCCTAAAAAAAACGTCTCTGGTCAGAAACAGGGGTGTATATAGACTCTAGCAGCATCAAAGGAGACTCAGCAATCATCACAATTCACCCGGCAACAATCCATCTTCCTCTAGAATGAAAAAATAAGGGCATATGCGACTGTTCGCAGTAAACCCATGTTTATACATGGAAATAGTAGTGAAACCCACATATATATGCAATTATGACTTAAAAACTCGTGTACAGGAATAAAGGTGCATAAAAATAAAGGCAAACAGACAAGTTGAGACAAACTTCACACCAATCAAACACTACCAGGAAAACATGCCCCCAGACCCGACACAGAAACAAGAGAAAAAGAGCAATTCAAAGTCATTGAATGCTGATAGAAAATACCCAAAGGACAACTACTAGTAACTCCCCAGTAGAGTCACCAATTCTGTTACGAAGAGAAATTCCTATGGCTTGGGGTACCACAACAGACAGCTTAACTCCATAAATCAATCCTTTCCAATATGAAATAGAATTCAAATATCTAACACTAAAGGATCAGACCTCGTACCTTATTCTAGACTATTGAAGTAGATCCCCATTGAGCTTTCCAACTTCAGCTTGAATTGATGAATCACTTCCTCAACAACAAGTAAACAAGACAAGCATACTATATATATTGGCATTATATCTATTCTAGCATATATAATCAACAATGTATAAGCATTTGAAATCACCCCTGGATGAAATATTCATTCAAACATACATTATTAGACAGGAAAAGATATTCCTATTAATATAAAATCAGATATTACAATGGATACAACCTCTATCAACACGTCTGTGAATCGGAGAAACTGAATCCCCCACTTGGGCCTCCACCACCTCAATCCTCCATCTCCCGATAGAAATATCACAAGCAAAAGGCAATCTTGGGAAGAACACAAAAGTGCTCCAAGGGACAAAGGGATGCAGATTCAAGCACAAGTTTCGGCAACAATGGACTATAGTTTCTTTGCTCACAATTCTGTTATATGCCTTCAATGTATCAAAGAGTTCCTTATATAGCTTTTCAAAGGGGTAATTAAAGGTCGAATCCGAGCGATCTCAAGGCATATGGAAGGCCAGGAGTCAAGTGAGTCGGATCCATGTCAAGGAAAACTCCAAAAGGATTTGGATTTTGCACACATCCCGATGTACGTGGTTTTAGGGGTCAAAACCGTGTATATACGCGATTAGGGGTTTAAAAGTCGCATATATGAATTTTCACATGTTTATAGGGATGGTCAAGGAAACATCAAAGGACAAAAATTGGTCCAAGGGGTCTAAGGAGTCTACAGAGGGACATGGAAAGGCCATACAAGTGTGATTCACCTGGTGTGGTAAAATCAGCTATAACAATCCCTTAGTCTCATGATATTTATTGTCTATCTTTTCATTTGAGGCATGAAGATATGGATTATATTGTTGACAATTTCAAGAGTTCAAGGATTATTGGGGTAACTAATATGATTGTGGAAAAGATAAGTGATATATCTGTATGTAAAAAGAAAAGATTGAGTAAATTCAGAGACAGGTTGCATCTCTCGTATGAATATTTGCAAAGCCCAACCCCACAGATAGCCTCCCAAGTTCAGGATTCATGGGTGAGCTTCAAGAAAAAAAATTTAGAAGATGTATATGGTGGAGGTGTCCGATACATAAGCCCACTAGAAGAATGGATCAGAAAATCATGTCAAATTGATGCTTCTCTATGGTACCAACTTCAAGTTTTCAAGGTTATTAAGAAGGTTTGGTTTCCTGCACTCGTCAAGATAAATATCCTGGTACAAACTCAACGTATCCAACAATGAGGCAATGTCTTGGATCACTCTAAAGGATAAAGGTAAGATGGTAGGTATGAATTGCTTAATTAAATGGTTACATTGGTGGTATGATTTCACTTAACCTATTTTGATTAACATGTTTAGATTAGGTAGGTTTAATTGCATTAGTAATATTTATGTGCATTGCATTTCATGTCTTTTCATGTCTAGTTAGTTTATTGTTCTTAATTTGTTTCCTTATTTTGTGAACAAGGCAGGACATAAATGTCTACCTCTAGATGATTTTGATTTCTCAGAAATTTGATATGTAGGTAGGTTTATAGGTACCAGAATATTCATAGTTGTTCGAGCACTTCCGGGAAGAGAACTCATCCTGTAGTTGGAGCCAGTGTTACATTGCACTTGTACCCAACGCACCTTCACGCGTACCCCAGGGAGAGAGGGCCAATTTTTTCGACTAGGATAGGTGGTATTGAGTGATGTAGGTAATGGTTGGACCCTTTGGTCCCCATTTAAGGGTACTATGTCTTAATGGTGTTGTTGACTTCTCGTTAAAGAGGTTTTTAACCACAGGGTTGGTGTTTGGGGCACCTAAAGGTTGACTACTGGGTCTCATTGACCCATTCCTTTCTTGCATGATTTGGTGGCCTCTACTTCAGCCATGAGACAATAGTGTTTAGTTACAACCACTTCATGCACCCTCTTGGCCCTTCCGCTAGTGGGTCCTTTCTCTCCTTGGCCTTCTTTTCTCAGAGGAAGGCATCCTCCATTCCAGGTCATTTCCATGCTTTGAGGAGGGAATTGATGGATTTTACAGTATTCTACGGGTTATATGGGGCATAAATCCCTCACTCCATCCTGATATGGTCTTTCGTTCAGAGCAAATAGCTTATTTGAGAATATTTTGGCACCTAGGGATGAAAACACCCCCAAGTAACCTACAATAGTTTATATTTTATTATTATTTTCTTTTAATTTTAAGTTGACATTAAATAGTTATAAATTTACCTAATTTAAGGAACATAATCCTAGATAAGTGACTGTGAGATTATATAAATAGATCTCCTCACTTTCATTTTAAATCAAAACTTATGGGATAATACACTATGCACTTGTTTTACCCTACTTAGGGTTTTCTCTGGATGGATGTGCTCCTGGTGAGGAATTTGTCTAGCTAATACAAGTTGTTTTTCTAGTAATTCTTTGGTGAATCTCTGCTTTTGGTGATTCTTTGATTTGTTGGATGAACACAAGCACAAGGACGTCGGTATTCTTACGTTTTTGTTGGATGTTGGTGAAGTGCATGCCTGATTCTTGGTGGTAGCCTTAGAGTTTTCTTTTCCCCTAGGATATGCCTTTACCTTCCTCTTGTCACCTTAGCTAACGACGACATGTCTCCTCACTACGACAAATCCTAGAATTAGCGTCCCTTTTTAGTGTAATTTTTTTTCACATTGAGTGGTCAAACTAGACGCTAAATGGGATGCGTCATGGACAAAACTTAAAGCGTCTCAAAAGACATCTTTTTTTGCTTTCTAGATATCATCCTTTATGACGTCCAAAATAGCGTCTCTTTTTTTTCTTCCAGAATAGCATCCAACTTTTCTTCCTAAACAACGTCAAGTTTTACTTCCATAATAGCGTCCAACTTTGCTTCCTAAACAACGTCGAGGTTTGCTTCCTAAATAACGTCCTATTTTGCTTCCTAGCGAGTGTCCGGTTTTGCTTCTTAAATGACACCCCTGTTAGCACCATATTTGCATCCTTAATAGAACCGTGTTAGCATCCAAATTAATGTCCAATATTGCATCCATTTTTGCTACCACTTTAGCATCCCATTTTGCACCATGTTTTACTTCCAAATATGTGCCAATTTTCGCTTCCAAATTTGCACCAGTTTTTTCTTCCTTTTTTGCATCATGTTTTGCTACCAAAATGACACCAAATATTTCTTCTATTGTTGCAACATATTTTGATTTCTATGTAGCGCCATGTTTTGCATCGAAAGTAACGTCTTATTTTGATACCATATCAATGCCATGTTTGGCTTCATCATTAGCACCACGTGTTGCATCCTTTTTAATGCCTAGTTTCGCATCTCTCATGTTTTGGTGACTAATTTAGTCATTTTTAGTAATTTTATATACGAGTTTTGGTCATTTTGTTTGGTCACCTATCTCTTATTTTTTGCTTACTAATTTAGTTGTTTTTAATTGATATTATAATATCATTAGGTCATGGAGGAATTGAACCACCAACCTTTTGCTTGTAAGACAGGCACTCTTCTATTGAGCTAGAACCCTTTAAGAATTTGGGAACCTAACTTACAGAGTCCTCTATAATGGTAAAAAGGATAAATACACAACTTTGAGTATCTAATGGTCAACAAAGGATGATATATTGTATTATCCTCAACATGGGATTGATTACGTTCCTTGGTTCTTTGTATATCATTTTCCTATGATTGTAAAGTTTTTATCATTACAGTACCAACATCTGCAGCTTGTGAGGCAATAGCATCACCTTTTTCCTGTGATCTGGTGGTATCCTGGGATTAATCTGATTGAGTGTCATCAACTGGTTGAACCCTCTATAACTAAGAAACAAAATTATCGTCAATTCCTAATTCTATTGTAGTGCCACTCATTCCTCTAAGTTGCTGAATATCATCAACCCAACTACTCAAATGATTTATTGGTCGCCCACTTCGAAGTGTTCAGTAAATAGAGTCCAAATGGGATGGAGCTGAAGTACTTTCAATATTACTCTATGCTACAACCCTATCATTTGATGCAATCATAGACACATTACATTATATATGTCCTTAAATTATGAACTCTAAAGTTCAAATCCATAAATAACATGGTAATACTCAATCCATTCAAAACCCTGTGTGTTTTTTGAAGAATTTCTTGAACTAGATAACATAGGGGCTATTCTCCTTGGAAGGCGATTGAAATTTGAGATAGCAAGACCTAATAAGAATTTTGGAGTCTTGTAATATTGTAGCTTTGCGAATGCTCTACTCTCACAATAATGATAGGCCTTGGAGTAAAGCTAATGCTTCTTCCATATTATTAGAATTGATTTCAATTCCCCATGCAAACTCAATGACTTGTTTTCCTTTGGGATCAAAGACAAACCCCCTTCCTGCCAAAACACTTGACACCCCTGGTAAATTGACTTAGTTGCAAGCCCACAAAGTAGCAACTTCAGTAAGTAACATGCCCAT